>OX459097.1:20971667-21434167 GCA_949775045.1 Metridium senile | reverse complement strand
TATTTGTTTGTTTGTTCGTCTATTTGTTTGTTTGTTTATTTGTTTGTTTGCTTGTTTGCCTGCTTGTTTGTTTGTTTATTTGTCAGTTCATTTGTTCATTTATTTATTTGTTAACTTAATTCAAATCCTGGCTTGGGTATGGAGTGGTAAACTTCTAACCCGTCTGCCTTCTCATAGCCTACGTTACAGACCCTTGTAAGCGCTCGAAACGTCTTGTGGGAGACGTTTCGAGCGCTTACAAGGGTCTGTAACGCAGGCTAGCCTTCTCACCTCCAATTTATGTTATTGGTTTGTTATAGAGTGGGTAGTGCTGAAGCCACGAGTCATCAAGATATTCAGCTCAGCGGTATGCACATCTTGGATGAACACTGTATTCTAGAAAATACTAATGGTATGTGGACTGACATTTTATCAACTAACCACTTATATATTGATAGAACGAATGAAGGAATAAATTAATGTATATACACCTACTTGCAGTAAGGTTGTCATACAAAATAGAACATTTGTCACAAAGAAAATAGAACATTTGTGATTTAGTGCGAAAGGAATTAATTAAAAGACAAAAGAGAGAGTTCAGCTTGGGTGATCTTCTTTTGTCTTTTAATCAATTCCTATCGTACTAAATCACAAATGTTCTATTTTCTTTATGACAAATGCTCTATTTTTGTATGACAACCTTATTGCAAGTAGGTGTATATGAATGAATGAATGAATGATTGGACGAATTAATGGATGAATTGATGGGTGACTGCATGAATGAATGAATGAATGGGCGAATGAATGAATAAATTGATGGATGAATGAAAAGATGAATAAATGGATGGATAAATGAATGAATATGGGAATGAATGAATAAACAAATGAATGAATTAAAAAGGGATGCATGGACTGGTGAATGGATGGATGAATAAATGAGCGAATAGATATCTAGATGAATATATGAATTGACGGATGGATGGATGAAAGAATGAACGGGCGAGCGGATGAATACATGAATGAATGGACGAATAAATGAAAGGAATGAATGAATGGATGGATGAATGAAAGGATGGATGAATGAATGGATTAAAGGATGAATGGATGGATGAATGGATAAATACATGAATGGATGGATGAATGAATGGACGAATGGATGGATGAATGAATGGACGAATAAATGAAAGGATGGATGAATGGATGAATACGTGGATGAACGAATGAATGAATGAATTAGAATAGAAATACATAGGACCAACATTACTGTACACGAATACATCAATCATTTATGTTTGTTTTTGTAGATATTGTCAAAATAACACCATGTGAAAGCAGTCGAACCTTTGTCAACGGAAAACTTATCTCTGATGAAATAATACTGAAGTCAGGTTAGGCCAATAAACCAAGTTTAATAGCTCTCTTTATTATATAATTGTCAATGAAATACCTATATTTCTCTGTTTCAAAGATTTGAAATCTTCACATGTGAAAATATCATCACTATGGTTACACAGCTAAACGAAAACTTCATGTGTCGAAAAAAGTTTTTTTTTTTTCATTGATAATTGTATAATAAACAGAACATTACATGGTAGCTTGGAGATACAAATTTAATATTTTCGTGTTGAAAATCTCTCACTCGTTCGCTGCGCTCACTCGTGAAAGATCATTTCAACACTTGAAGATAAAATTTGTATCTCCGCGCGCCCATTTAATATCCTCTATCTTGTTTCTTATGTACTCTCTTTTGTTGTCAAACCGAGTTGATGGCAAGACTTGTTAATAGGCATTTTCACGGATAAATCGTCTTGACGGAAAAACCATCTTGACGGATCAATCGTCTGACGGACAAATCGTCTGAGCGGACAAATCGTCTGAACGGACAAATGGTCTTGACGGATCAATCGTCTGGACGAACAAATCGTCTGGACGGATCAATTGTCTGGACGGACAAATCGTTTGGACGGATCAATCGTCTGGACGGACAAATCGTCTGGACGGATCAATCGTCTGGACGGATCAATCGTCTGGACGGACAAATCGTCTGGACGAACAAATCGTCTGGACGGATCAATCGTCTGGACGGACAAATTGTCTAGATGGATCAATCTTCTGGACGGATCAATCGTCTGGACGGACAAATCGTCTGGACGGACAAATCGTCTGGACGGACAAATCGTTTGGACGGACAAATCGTCTGGACGGACAAATCGTCTGGACGGACGAAAACGGAACGAACACATTTTTCTCTTTTCCTATTAACTATTTAAAAAAGTTTTAGTTCTGTATACAATTTTCTAAAATAGTCATTTTCTTTGCCTGCTTGGCATACCTCAAACGTCGCCGAAATCTCACATACGCCGAACAACTGAATCTAATCAACACGAATTTAAAAAGGCGACATAGGGGGTAGTTAAAACATTTCAAATACATCTCAATGTGCTTTACAATTATCGTACGGACCGCTTGCGGCTTACAATCATGAGCAAATTAGTAGTTAGTATGACTGGATTGCAGCTCTGATGTCATAGTATTCAAAAAGCTCCGTTTTCGCTGTCCACACGTATACGATAAACCTCCGTATCCAAAAAACTCCAGTATGGAGAGCGTATTCGAAAACTTCCGTTTTCGAAGACCGAAGACGTCGTTTACTTGTGGACAGAAGGCATAAAAGGAGAAAAAGATATCCGTTTTTAAAAATACCCGGATACGTGTGGACAGCGAAGACGGAGCTGTTTGAATACGATGACGTCAGAGCTGCAATCCAGTTAAGCGTGCCTATTAGTTGTATGGAAGCTAGCGTTTTCGGATCGTTTTCGTGTATACGTGTGGATGGGTAAACACGATTCGAATGCGCTACGTGTGTACGCGGATTTTTTGTTAAGCGATGGTACGTCATCACGCTGACCGCTGACCAAGCTATATTCATTAATCATAGATCCACTATCCATTGAGTTCTATTTTAGTTACTGTTGCTACGTCCGACAAGCCAAGTTTTTCTCAATATACAGCACTAATATACATAGATTGCTGAAAACTTTATAAGTCTGTCTTGGAATTTATGTATTCTAAGAGTATGTTAGGAAAAAAAGCAGTAAATCTTTCTGAAATCTACGATGTTTGTCGGACATTCTATATTCCAGTGGGAATACTGCGCAATTGTTTCATGTTCAATCAATCAAATTGTGGATGTATAAATTAACAATGTCGCTAGAAAAGCCTAATTTTGAGCGGGAAAATGATTTATTTCTTCATTAAGGCACCATGGCGAGGGCCACTCAGCATGCAGCATGTGCTGCCAGGGGAAAAACAATAAAGTCGAAAATTGTGAATGTTCTTGAAAGACCGAAAATCTCCCTTTTCGATCTTTAGATAATTCTTTAAGCTTTTTCAGCGAAAAAGTTAATTCACTATATGAATAAATTTCGGCAACGTTTACAACTTTTATAATGGAAGCACGTATATAAGATAGATGTCGTTACCCTAGCAACCTTGTGGACACTGAGTACCATGTTTATTATTTGTAATTAATCCATTATGATCAGTCGATCAAATATTCAAAATCTAGCGTTTTAGAGATTTCAGTGAGCATTTTGCAAGACAGTTTTTTTTGGTAATTACTTTTTTGCTTGTCCAAAATGTTTCCTTTCCTTTCCTTTCCTTTCCTTTCCTTTCCTTTCCTTTCCTTTCTTTTCCTTTCCTTTTCATTCCTTTCCATTTATTTCCTTTCCATCGTGTTCTATATTCTTTTCTCTTTCCTTCACTTTCTCTTCAATACCCATTCCTTCATAATATATTTATTCATTGCCATTCGTACGTTGTTTCAAACCAAAAGCTTTTCTAGCCGCTTGTTTAAATGCCGCCAACCGAATCGAATATATCCAGGGATTAGCAGCACTGCTCGAGTAAGCAATGCACATAGCCCAAGGCCAAGCGGTCGTCTTCAGCCTCAGCATCCCACAATCATCCATGTTCTTGAACGCATGTAAACAAGCTATTACTATCGAAGGAAAATAAGAAACTGCAAAAATCCCCAAAACTATAGCCATTGTCTTCGCGGCTTTTGTATTGCGAATATTATCAGGGTCGATTCTTCTCACTTGTTTTCTCGCTGAAATAAAGATCTTGTAGTAGCAATAACTGGTAATAGAGAGCGGGAACAGCACTGCCATTATCACTGTTGCAAGCCAAAGTCATTTGAACTGCTCTTCGTGGAGAAACATGCGAAAGAAAGCCGTCAATGTCGGCACCAGCCACACAAACACGATAATTATCCAACATCGACTTAAAGTCATTATAGATCGATAATAAATGCTTTTAGTAATAGCGAGAAATCGATCAACGCTGATTGCTGTAAGACTAAAAGTCGAAACTAGAAGACCTTGAATCCAGAAAAAGTCTTCAATGATTGACAATTCACTCGGAATTTCGCTAGAATACTTGAAGTAGCTATAAACGACTACTTGTACTGTTAGTATTGGACTAAGAATCATCCCAACTAAGCCATCTGCGAAAGCTAGCGATGAAATCAGAATATACGACACATTATGTAAGCTTGTCGTCTTGTAAACTGTCCACAACACGACCGCATTCCCGGCAATGCCGACAATCCCAGAAATAGTGTTAACACTAGCGAGAACGATGTACAGGGGAGAATACTGCAGACTAGAGCAGGCCGTTGTCGTCGAGTTATTCATCTTGGCACGGCTTGTGCTCAGTTCGTATGCATTTATATTGTCATATACAGGTAGTTTATAGCATATCGTATAATGTTAGCGAGAACGATGTAAGGGGCGAATACTGCAGAATAGAGCAGGCAGTCTTCAAGTTATTCATCATGACACGGTTTGTGCTCAGTTTAGATGCATTTAAAGTGTCAGTGATACAGCTAATTAAAAGCATACTGCCATAACAACAAACATTAACAATGATAATTGAAAATATCTATTTCAGAACACACTAACAGACGGGGAATGAATAAATTAGAATTATCATACTTTATTATGCATAAAAAAATATCGCAGAAATAGAACTGTATCAGGTAAAATGAATATCCAGCGATATTTTTACTCGTCTAAGACTAACCAGGTAGAGTTATAAAATATTTTGCTTCCTCAATCATGTTAAGGAGGCTCGGCGCAATATTTTTATGGTACACCTAGTCGCATTCAGACGGCTGTAACTTCTTTTTGAATGATCCGATTTGCTAGACGTTTTCACACGATATCAGTTGGTTTGAGCCAGCGTTTTGGTTGTGACGTAGTGATGACGTCATGGAAATAGTTTATCGCTTATTTTCTCAAAACATGATCTAAACTTTTAATGCGACATGCATCAATCGATAGTGTGGGTCAAGGCCCTCAACATATTGCAATATGAAAACAATTAATGAGAGCGTTTTGGAAATATCAAGCGACGAATATTTTCCTAGAGCAAATATTACGATTTCCCGCGTGTCAAATTTATGCACTCGAAATCAATACTTTGATTGAGTAGATTGAATTTTTTTCACTACAAGCTAGTAGGTATGGATTCAAACTCTGACTGTGGTTGTTTTGGTTGAAATTGTGGTTATCATTTATATATATGAGTTTGTGAATTTTTATACTTGTAGCTCAATGAGTTCCATTTGTCGCCGGATCAGATAGGATATACTAAAAATTGTCGCATTCAAAAAATCGTTGATCGATTTTTTTTTTTAATTACGTCATTAAAAGATGTACCTTTAACAAATAATCCCCATAAGTTTCATGTGTATTGAAGGGTTTTAAGGCAGTCAAATAAAAATGAATACGAATGCATATGCCCTCGCTCGCCATAGTTTGTTGTTTCTTCACGCTTGATTTCCGTACGGTTGCTTACGGCGTGATGTTATGGTTGGCTCGTGCCTCGCTCGGTGAGCGGTAGCCTTCTTACGGATTTTTTTTTTATTGGGCACGTATTAGTTACAAATTAGACTTAAAAAACAGATTTACAAAAAAGACTATCAAAACAGACAAATGACAATGCACACAAACGATTAATTAAACGAGCCCAATTGGCCTTTACCTAAACGAGCAAAGGACTAGGTACTAGTTTTCTAAATAAATCTAATTACAAAATTAATCATATCATTGGAAAGAGCACATCAAGATATACAAGGTTCCAAAGTTTGGTTGCGTTTGCTTGAATACTGGGTTAGAGGCAGTCTTTGAAACCTTGAAAATTTACAAAGAAATGTATGGCTTGGATGGACACTGTCCATCCAAACCATACATTTCTTTGTAATTCTTTGGACATTTAAAATGCTCTCATTTTGTCGCTATTTAACCTAATGTGTCCAAACTTTGAAACCTTGTATATTTCAATGAGCTCTTTCCTATGATATCCTTAATTTTGTAATTAGATTAATTTATAAAACTAGTACCCAGTCCTCTGCTCGTTTAGGTAAAGGCCAATGTGATTTGCGCAAACGGGACACAGGTCGCATGCGAAGCGCAACCCCATTGTAAATAACAATAAAATACATATATTAATATTGACAAATTGTAAATAACGATACAACTAATTGTAAATAACTAAGAAACTAGGATATACATTAATAATAAATAAATGTACATATTGCCATCTCATTCATCGTATTGATAATTGTAACAGCCTTTTTTATGGTCTGCCTGCTGCTGAGATTGCTAAATTACAACGTGTACAGAATGCGGCCGCAAGGCTGGTGACTGGATTAAAGCGATCAGAACATATTACGCCGACTCTTTACAATCTTCACTGGCTACCCGTCGACCAAAGAATAAAATTTAAGACCGCTCTCCTTGTTTACAAAGCACTAAATGACATGTCTCCTAACTATATCAAAGAACTCATCTTTCCTTATATTCCTACACGTAAGCTTAAATCATCCAATAAAGGCCTCCTTCAGATTCCAAGATCAAGAACATCCTCTTTTGGCGATCGAATGTTTAGTATTGCTGCTCCAAGACTGTGGAACCGCAGTCTTCCTGACAACATTAGACTCAATAACAACTTCATCGTTGACTTTAAAAAAAGCTTAAAAACATATTTTTTTAAATTAGCGTTTTGATTTTTTTTATATCAATTAATTTTTACATATATATTTTATACCAATGTTCATATATTCCAGATTTTTTATTATATATAGATATGACACCACTTTATTGTAAAAAGCATCGAGACTTTTGTGACATGCGTTTTTAAGAAATAAATTATTGTTAATTATTATTATTATCTCGCTTTTTACTCCATTACTTTTGAAAATGTTTAATAAAAATGAACAACAAAGAAAAGACAAGCAAAAATTCTTACTGAAGACCGTTTAATAAGTTTACATTTTAATAAGTTGAAAGTTCTGAACGTTTGAAAAACAAAATAACAGAAGGCGCTACAAGAATCCGTAAGAAGGCACCCGGGTCATCCTCGGGAACCCAGGGGTATTCTTCTGTCGCTCGTTTCTCGCTTCCACAACATATACCCCTGGGAACGTAGTCTGTTGGAGCTTGTTCCGGAAGTCAAAATTCAAACTTATTTAACGACTTTCTTTGAATGGTTATGTTGATTTTCATTGGTCGACCTAATAAGGTCGACCAATCAGGAAAGAGCTGAATTTTGACTTCCGGAACAAGCTCCAACAGACTACGTTCCCAGGGGTATATGTTGTGGAAGCGAGAAACGAGTGACAGAAGAATACCCCTTGGTTCCCGAGGATGCACCCGGGTTGGACTTCACCAGTAGAAAGCTGCGTTTTTATTGGCCCCAGTTAGACAGCACCGCTATTGTTTGGTTAGGTTTAGGGAAATTGTTTGGAAAGACTCTATTGTTTTTGAAACCAATCCTAAACGATGTTTCGAGTTGGTGAAGACTCACCCAAGAAGGCTTAGTGAGGCACGAGCTGAGCAGCCAACCATAACATCACGCTGTAAGAAACCGTACGGAAATCCGAGCGTGAAGAAACAACAAACTATGGCGAGCGAGGACATATGCATTCGTACTTATTTTTATTTGACTGCCTTAAAACCCTTCAATACACATGAAACTTAGGGGGATTATTTGTTAAAAGTACATCTTTTAAATACGTAATTTAAAAAAAAATCGATCAACGATTTTTTGAATGCGACAATTTTTAGTATATCCTATCTGATCCGGCGACAAATGGAACTCATTGCGCTACAAGTATAAAAATTCACAAATTCAAAATTATAACCACAATTTCAACCAAAACAACCACACTCAGAGTTTGAATCCACACCTACTAGCTTGTCATTAAATTCAATCTACTCAATCAAAGTATTGATTTCGAGTGCATACATTTGACACGCGGGAAATCGTAATATTTGCTCTAGGAAAATATTCGTCGCTTGATATTTCCAAAACGCTCTCATTAATTGTTTTCATATTGCAATATGTTGAGGGCCTTGACACACACTATCGATTGATGCATGTCGCATTAAAAGTTTAGATCAATGTTTTGAGAAAATAAGCGATAACCTATTTCCATGACGTCATCACTACGTCACAACCAAAACGCTGGCTCAAACCAACTTTATATTTTTGACAACTTTAATCTATGCCTGATATCGTGTGAAAACGGCTAGCAAATCGGATCATTCAAAAAGAAGTTACAGCCGTCTGAATGTGACTAGGTGTACCATGAAAATATTGCGCCGAGCCTCCTTAATTAAGGCATGTTTTTTTACAGTCTCGCTTAAAAACAAAGTTTCTGTGATAATTTTTTTAAACTTAAACCTATGGAATTGAATTTTAGGCCTAAGGTGAGATTTAGGTTTCTTAAAATTTTAAGCATGGTCATGTTGACTTCCGGTAGTCACGTGACCTTAAGGCGAGAAAAACAGAAATATCAAAATGGGGTGGCGGTTTTGATGTGAATTGAGAATCCTTTGATGTAGAATTGTTGAGTAAAATGGTCTTAGCAAGATCCTGTCTGGAATGGTTGGAAATCAATCTTTGTTAAAGCAGAAGGTAGAAATATTCAAAATCTTGACTTGGTCACGTGACCTGTTTTTTTGATTATTTCTTTAAGTACTAAAGAATGACAACCATTCCGAACATCTTCTTATTAGAGACCTTGTAACTAACTATTCCACACACACACACAAAAAAAAAAATCTTAAAATAACAAAAACCTTTTCTTTGCTTTCATTTTCCTTTTTCTGCGTCGGTGTTTCTAAAAAACAATTTGAGTTAAAAAGTACGATAACTAGCGGTTAAACTAGTGTGGACTGCCTCTGTGTTTCAAAGAAAACAATTTGAGTTTAAATGTACGATAACTAGCGGTTAAACTAGTCACTGTGGACTGCGTCGATGTTTCTATGAAAACAATTGGAGTAAAAATGTACGATAACTAGCGGTTAAACTAGTGTGGACTGCGTCGATGTTTCTAAGAAAACAATTGGAGTAAAAATGCACGATAACTAGCGGTTAAACTAGTGTGGACTGCGTCGATGTTTCTAAGAAAACAATTTGAGTTTAAATGTACGATAACTAGCGGTTAAACTAGTCACTGTGGACTGCGTCGATGTTTCTATGAAAACAATTGGAATAAAAATGTACGATAACTAGCGGTTAAACTAGTGTGGACTGCGTCGATGTTTCTATGAAAACAATTTGAGTTTAAATGTACGATAACTAGCGGTTAAACTAGTGTGGACTGCGTCGATGTTTCTAAGAAAACAATTGGAGTAAAAATGTACGATAACTTGCGGTTAAACTAGTGTGGACTGCGTCGATGTTTCTAAGAAAACAATTGGAGTAAAAATGTACGATAACTAGCGGTTAAACTAGTGTGGACTGCGTCGATGTTTCTATGAAAACAATTTGAGTTTAAATGTACGATAACTAGCGGTTAAACTAGTGTGGACTGCGTCGATGTTTCTATGAAAACAATTGGAGTAAAAATGTACGATAACTAGCGGTTAAACTAGTGTGGACTGCGTCGATGTTTCTATGAAAACAATTGGAGTAAAAATGTACGATAACTAGCGGTTAAACTAGTGTGGACTGCGTCGATGTTTCTATGAAAACAATTTGAGTAAAAATGTACGATAACTAGCGGTTAAACTAGTGTGGACTGCGTCGATGTTTCTAAGAAAACAATTGGAGTAAAAATGCACGATAACTAGCGGTTAAACTAGTGTGGACTGCGTCGATGTTTCTAAGAAAACAATTTGAGTTTAAATGTACGATAACTAGCGGTTAAACTAGTCACTGTGGACTGCGTCGATGTTTCTATGAAAACAATTGGAATAAAAATGTACGATAACTAGCGGTTAAACTAGTGTGGACTGCGTCGATGTTTCTATGAAAACAATTTGAGTTTAAATGTACGATAACTAGCGGTTAAACTAGTCACTGTGGACTGCGTCGATGTTTCTATGAAAACAATTGGAATAAAAATGTACGATAACTAGCGGTTAAACTAGTGTGGACTGCGTCCATGTTTCTATGAAAACAATTTGAGTTTAAATGTACGATAACTAGCGGTTAAACTAGTCACTGTGGACTGCGTCGATGTTTCTAAGGAAACAATTGGAGTAAAAATGTACGATAACTAGCGGTTAAACTAGTGTGGACTGCGTCGATGTTTCTATGAAAACAATTGGAGTAAAAATGTACTAGCGGTTAAACTAGTGTGGACTGCGTCGATGTTTCTAAGAAAACAATTGGAGTAAAAATGTACGATAACTAGCGGTTAAACTAGTGTGGACTGCGTCGATGTTTCTAAGAAAACAATTGGAGTAAAAATGCACGATAACTAGCGGTTAAACTAGTGTGGACTGCGTCGATGTTTCTAAGAAAACAATTTGAGTTTAAATGTACGATAACTAGCGGTTAAACTAGTCACTGTGGACTGCGTCGATGTTTCTATGAAAACAATTGGAATAAAAATGTACGATAACTAGCGGTTAAACTAGTGTGGACTGCGTCGATGTTTCTATGAAAACAATTTGAGTTTAAATGTACGATAACTAGCGGTTAAACTAGTGTGGACTGCGTCGATGTTTCTAAGAAAACAATTGGAGTAAAAATGTACGATAACTTGCGGTTAAACTAGTGTGGACTGCGTCGATGTTTCTAAGAAAACAATTGGAGTAAAAATGTACGATAACTAGCGGTTAAACTAGTGTGGACTGCGTCGATGTTTCTATGAAAACAATTTGAGTTTAAATGTACGATAACTAGCGGTTAAACTAGTGTGGACTGCGTCGATGTTTCTATGAAAACAATTGGAGTAAAAATGTACGATAACTAGCGGTTAAACTAGTGTGGACTGCGTCGATGTTTCTATGAAAACAATTGGAGTAAAAATGTACGATAACTAGCGGTTAAACTAGTGTGGACTGCGTCGATGTTTCTATGAAAACAATTTGAGTAAAAATGTACGATAACTAGCGGTTAAACTAGTGTGGACTGCGTCGATGTTTCTAAGAAAACAATTGGAGTAAAAATGCACGATAACTAGCGGTTAAACTAGTGTGGACTGCGTCGATGTTTCTAAGAAAACAATTTGAGTTTAAATGTACGATAACTAGCGGTTAAACTAGTCACTGTGGACTGCGTCGATGTTTCTATGAAAACAATTGGAATAAAAATGTACGATAACTAGCGGTTAAACTAGTGTGGACTGCGTCGATGTTTCTATGAAAACAATTTGAGTTTAAATGTACGATAACTAGCGGTTAAACTAGTCACTGTGGACTGCGTCGATGTTTCTATGAAAACAATTGGAATAAAAATGTACGATAACTAGCGGTTAAACTAGTGTGGACTGCGTCGATGTTTCTATGAAAACAATTTGAGTTTAAATGTACGATAACTAGCGGTTAAACTAGTCACTGTGGACTGCGTCGATGTTTCTATGAAAACAATTGGAATAAAAATGTACGATAACTAGCGGTTAAACTAGTGTGGACTGCGTCGATGTTTCTATGAAAACAATTTGAGTTTAAATGTACGATAACTAGCGGTTAAACTAGTCACTGTGGACTGCGTCGATGTTTCTAAGGAAACAATTGGAATAAAAATGTACGATAACTAGCGGTTAAACTAGTGTGGACTGCGTCGATGTTTCTATGAAAACAATTTGAGTTTAAATGTACGATAACTAGCGGTTAAACTAGTCACTGTGGACTGCGTCGATGTTTCTAAGAAAACAATTTGAGTTTAAATGTACGATAACTAGCGGTTAAACTGGTGTGGGCTGTGTCAATTGGACTAAAATGCTCGTTTATACAAAATTGAAATTTCTTTTTACAACTGACTCACTGACGTTTGAACATTACTCAATTATCAGAGTTTATTCCCTCAGAGTTAATTGATATAGCTTTATTTTAATTGCTTTCTTTAGTTGTGAATGTAAAAAAACTAATTGAATTAATTGTAAACGAAATTGAAAACTTGGAATTTATTGTAGAGTCATAAATCATGGATACCTCTATTAATGTAAGTATGACACTGAACAAGTCAGTAATGTGTTATCAAAATCAGATACAGTAAAAACCCGCTTATAACAGGGTTCGTGCTGCTCCTTAAACTCCTTGAAAACTCCTTAGATTTTAATTATGTTTTTAAGGGCACTTGAAAAGCCCATGAATTTTAGAAAATCAGCAAAAACTCCTTAAAAACTCCTTAATTCTAGCTAAAGGTAAAAAGTCTAGTATTGCAAATTAAAGTTAAGTAAAAATTATAGTATTTAATCTATTCTAGTTTTAATTCTAGTACATCATTTTTATAAAACAAGTTCAACAAAATTAATTAAAATCGCAAAGAAATTATCCGACAGACATCCCTGCATCTATTGAGGGGTACTGGGAACGACCGTCCCAGAATGCAAAGTTGTCGCAAAAAGTGCTTAAAAATTACTTTTTGGTCCTTGAAAACTCCTTGAGAACTCCTTAGATTTTGTTTACTGACATCAGCACGAACCCTGTTATAAGAACCTAGGTGTTTTCAAGTTGGTCTCCATAGGTTCTTATGCACATATTTCAAAAATCGTTGTCGCAGCCGAAGCTACGGTCCATACTATGAAGCCTGCAAAGGATGTCGGTTATATGGACTTAATTTGTGATTTAAGGCACGTTTTTCAAAGAAATATTTCTATTTATATCTACAATACAATACAATATCTTTATATTTTACCACAAGATAAATAAATAAGAAGTTTACAGAATTTAGAAATAATTAATATTTTGGGTAATTCGTTTTCCAGAATAGCTAGAAGCTAATCGAGCTGGAAAGCGATATCTACCACAATAACAACTTGTTATGATCATATAAAACAAACACGTACAACCAAACGTTGGCGATTCAGCCACGGCAACCACGAACTTTAAAGCATTCTTACAATGTTTGTTTATAGTAAAATATCACCTTTCTTTCTAATAGATTGGCATCATTGAAATAAAAGTAAGCTCTAAAGACATCATAAGAGCTTCAAAATGAAGCTTTTCAGAATTATTTTGGTGAACTGAGTCTAAATGGAGTTCAAGCGATCGATCGAAAACACAATGTTTATATAACGTAACGGCCTGTTCATACGCTGACTGATAGCTTGTTTTACCTTCAAAGTTCGATGGATTGCTGAGAAGTTTCGATCAAAAGAACATTATCACTTTTTAAAAAGATTTGATTATTATAAAACTGAGTGAACTGTTTATAATCCATAAAGTACAGCGAAACCAAACGAATGTGCGAAGGATTGCGAAGTGATTGTTGATCGATAAAAATGAGCGTCGGCCGAGCGACGAACGTTTATGTTTTTGAACGTTATTTTGACAGGCAAACTCAAAACAACTCTCATGTGTATGATATTAGACGATAAAATAATATTATAGTAAGTTTCTTTTAGGTTTTGAGAATGTCGGCGAACTGGTTACTGACTGTCGGCGAATCGACTCGAGTAGTGTCGCGAATCGACTCGAGTGTCGGCGAACCGGTTGACGGCGAACTGCCATGTCGGCGAAACGACCGGTTACCAACCAAACATGCTATGAATAAATCGATAACAAGAGTAGAAATGGACCATTCACTCTTAAGAGTAGAAATACCCGATATCCTTTGCAGGCTTTTGAATGTGGACAGTGTAGCTTTGATTGCGACAACGATTTTTGAAATAAGTGTATAAAGAATGAATAACGACGAATTGACGAATAAATAAAAGGCAGATGTGGTTGAAACACCTGCCTCGATTTAACAATTTGTTTCATCTGACAATTGATAAGATAAGCCTTAAAAACAATTTAGATTGCTAGGTAACTGGCGGGTTCTCAATGTCAAGTCCTCATAACGGAAGAGAACGTTTATCAATTGACCAGTCCGGATCGATCCATTGCCAGATATAAGATAATGTACTTGTTGACTGAGTAATGACCGGACGGGAAAATTTCATGACGTACGGAACGAGCGCAGAGTGGTCGGTACAAACGACCAAGAGCCAAATATTTTCCTGTCCGGCCCGACCTAACTCAGACAATTATGTTTTATCATAAGACCCTTCTTTTTTTTAGTTTTTCGCATGTGGGTCCGTACTCCTTTTTGAGCGGGTCCGTACGCCTTTTTGAGCGGGCCGGACGGCTTTTTGAGCGGGTCCGTACAGCTTTTTTGTTGTTGTTTTGTTCTCGAGATATTGAAATCGAGATTCATGTCACGCAACATTGTCACGCGTTTTCTAGAGCCGTAAAAAGATGTTTTAAATTAGCCACAAATGTCACCTTTTTTGGTTGGTACATAAACGAAATTGTTTGTTGATTTCACCTCTAAAGCGTTTTGGTTTGAGTTAAATTGTAATTTCGACGCCTGAACTACACAAGCTGTACACCAACATGGCGGCTCCATACATTCTTACCAAAAAAATAGTATATGAAATTGTTCATATCTTGACTTGATTTTTTGCAAAATTACATAGTTTTACTCACTCTTTGAGAAAGTACTTTATTGTGTTTACATCTCTGAAACGACCTAAAATAGTTTTGATGACGTCAATGAAAACCGAAAATAGAAGCACAATTTCAGTCTTTCTTAGAAAATCAATAAATAAGTTAAGAAATAATTACAGAATACATCGCTGGCTTAAATAAAGATTATGTCGTTACTTTTATTAGTAATAAAAAAATAGGAATGAAGTACACGCTTTCTGTGGTAACAACGTATGCACGTGAATTCGTTAAATTGTTTGTCAATGACCTCATTAGCATTTATAGCATATACATTTTTTTAATAGCATGCAAGAAGCGGCTTATGAGAAACTACTCTATTGAATTCGCTTTTATCACGGGCCTCCATATTGGTTTAAACAATAGGTTTTGAATCCTTGGGTCCCCTTGCGCTCGCTTTTATGCGTTTCAGAACGTTCCAAACAAAGGTTTTCGCTCTCATGGGAATAAACATGGGCGTTGTGTGATAAAGGCCCATAAACAGTTTCATGTGTAATATGGCAGGATATTTTATGAGTGAGATGCTGTATTTTGAGGAGCCTTTAGACGAGTTTAAATGCAAGTAAACGATCAAAATAATCATTCACATTACTAAGAAACTGTCTAATAAGCTATTGATGATCCAACCATCAGAATAAAAGTTGTTTCATAAAGCAAAATATTTTTTTTTATTTGAAACTCTTTTGTTCTTTATTTAAGCAATAGAAGCCAGTTCCTATGACTCTACCGGTGAAATAAAGCACGCGGGGTGTTGGGAGAAACACGAGAAAAGTTATAAAATCACGAGCTGAAAGCAATATATATATATATATATTGATAATAAAGTTCGGAAAGAAAAGGAAAGAAAAGAAAAGGTTTTTGTTATTTAAAGAAGCAAAATCTTTTTTTACTTGAAAGGCTATATATCGCTGGATATTTCTACCCGATCCAGTCCTAACCCTGCGATATTTTTTTATGTATGATAATTCTAACCTATTTATTCACCGTCTGTCAGTGTGTCCTGAAATAGATATTTTCAATTATCACTGTCAATGTTTCTTGTAATGACAGCATGCTATTAATTAATTAATTGGAAATGATACTATAATTGCATGCGAATTGAGCACAAGCCGTGCTAAGATAAATAACTCGACGACGGCCTACTTTATCCTGCAGTATTCGCCACGGCTTACATCCTTCTCCCTAACATTATACGATACGCTATAAACTACCTGTAAATGACAATATAAATGCATACGAACTGAGTACAAGCCGTGTCAAGATGAACAACTCGACGACAACGGCCTGTTCTAGTCTGCAGTATTCTCCCCTTTACATCGTTCTCGCTAGTGTTAACACTATTTCTGGGATTGTCGGCATCGTCGGGAATGCCGTCGTGTTGTGGACAGTTTACAAGACGACAAGCTTACATAATGTGTCGTACGTTCTGATTTCATCGCTCGCTTTCGCAGATGGCTTAGTTGGGATGATCCTTAGTCCAATGCTAACGGTAAAAGTAGTCGTTTATAGCTACTTCAAGTATACTAGCAAAATTCCGAGTGAATTGGACATGGCGGAAGACTTTTTCTGGATTCAAGGTCTTCTAGTTTCGACTTTTAGTCTTACAGCCATCAGCGTTGATCGATTTCTCGCTATTACTAAAAGCCTTTATTATCGATCTATAATGACTTTAAGTCGATGTTGGATAATTATCGTGTTTGTGTGGCTGGTGCCGACATTCACGGCATTCTTTCGCATGTTTCTCCACGAAGAGCAGTTCAAATGGCTTTGGCTTGCAACGGTGATAATGGCAGTGCTGTTCCCGCTCTCTATTACCAGTTATTGTTACTATATGATCTTTATTTCGGCGAGAAAACAAGTGAGAAGAATCGACCCTGATAATATTCGCAATACAAAAGCCGCGAAGACAATGGCTATAGTTTTGGGGATTTTTGCAGTTTCTTATTTTCCTTCGATAGTGATAGCTTGTTTACATGCGTTCAAGAACATGGATGATTGTGGGATGCTGAGGCTGAAGACGACCGCTTGGCCTTGGGCTATGTGCATTGCTTACTCGAGCAGTGCTGCTAATCCCTGGATATATTCGATTCGGTTGGCGGCATTTAAACAAGCGGCTAGAAAAGCTTTTGGTTTGAAACAACGTACGAGTGGCAATGAATAAATATATTATGAAGGAATGGGTATTGAAGAGAAAGTGAAGGAAAGAGAAAAGAATATAGAACAGGAAGGAAAGGAATGGAATGGAATGGAAAGGAAAGGAAAGGAAAGGAAAGGAAAGGAAAGGAAAGGAAAGGAAAGGAAAGGAAAGGAAAGGAAAGGAAAGGAAAGGAAAGGAAAGGAAAGGAAAGGAAAGGAAGGGAAAGGAAAGGAAAGGAGACGAGAGGAAAGGAAAGGAAAGGAAGGAAAGGAATCGAAATGAAAGAAAAGCAAAAAGAAAATTACCAAAAAAAACTGTCTTGCAAAATGCTCAAATTTCCTGTTATTCTATTAAATAGAAATACATCTCTAAAACGCCAGATTTTGAATATTTTATCGATTGATCAAGATGGATTAATTACAAATAATAAACATGGTACTCAGTGTCCACAAGGTTGCTAGGGTAACGACATGTATAAGCTTCGATTATAAAAGCTATAGACAGGGTATTAAGTTTCTTCCAGAAAAAGCTTAAAGACTTATCTAAAGATCGAGAAGGGAGATTTTTGGTCTTTCAAGAACTCTCAAGATATCTAAATCTTGTTGTTTTTCCCTGGCAGCACATGCTGCATGCTGAGAGTCCCTCGCCATGATGCCTGAATGAAAAATTAAATCATATTCCCGCTAAAGATTAAACTTTTCTATCGACATTGTTAATATAGCTTGGTCAGCTGTCAGTGCCAATTTAGTTTAGTTTAATAGAATTCTTCATTGCATATATTACATAGTAATATCTGGATGAACAGGTGGAAATGACAGGACGAAAATCCCAATTGACAATTTAAACCTATAAAAAAGTAAAACATCAAATAAACAAAGTAAACAAATATCTAACTAATTAATATAAACTGAAAAATATTTTAAATCTATGGTACCGATTCGTTGTTAATTTATTTGAGTAGAGAATTTGAAAGCAGATAGACTATCAACGTTCTTAAAGTTCGAGGGAGGCCGTTCCACAACGCTATGGTTCTAGGAAAGTATGATTTACGATACTAGTTTTGCTTGTGATGGTGTATAGTTTGCATAGTCAAACATTCAATTCATCAACTGGATGAACTTAATCATTTGAGTGTGGTCTTTCATGTGATGGGGTTTGTTTCTTAATTAGATTAATATTAATTTTCTACACTAGTTTCCATTCCCCTCATGAATTCTGGAAAGATGAATCGCCGTTCGCCATTCAACCTTTTTAAATTAGTTGTATATTATATACCCTACATGTAAAAGTCATTTGCAAACTAAACCACTAGAGGCGATTAATATTTTAACGACCGAGATAAGGTATAAAATAACCGACTGGAAGTAGATTAATGATCGGATACAACCCTAACGAGCGATAAATGACGATAATTAGAAGACACGGTGTTTTGAAGAAAGCAAATAGAAGAAAAAAACAGTAGAATATGATAGAAAACTCAACAAATTTGGCTCTAAAAAGGCCCTTTTTTGCCCTTGATGCTTTGCGTGCCTCGACCATACACGAAGTCATCCATTCTGTTAATACGAGACACTGCAAAGACCTAAACATCCCCAAACTAACCACAAAAAGCGGACAAAGATCATTTACCTACAGAGGTGTAAAAATTTGGAATTCTTTACAACCTGAACTGAAATTAGAAGTCAAGCTGCCTAAATTTTAAAAAGATTTGAAGATGTCCATGCTTGCAAATTTCTAGTATAATGTTATTAATGTACATGACCTAAACATCCCCAAACTAACCACAAAAAGCGGACAAAGATCATTTACCTACAGAGGTGTAAAAATTTGGAATTCTTTACAACCTGAACTGAAATTAGAAGTCAAGCTGCCTAAATTTTAAAAAGATTTGAAGATGTCCATGCTTGCAAATCTCTAGTATAATGTTATTAATGTACATGACCTAAACATCCCCAAACTAACCACAAAAAGCGGACAAAGATCATTTACCTACAGAGGTGTAAAAATTTGGAATTCTTTACAACCTGAACTGAAATTAGAAGTCAAGCTGCCTAAATTTTAAAAAAGATCTGAAGATGTCCAT
The DNA here is from genome assembly GCA_949775045.1 of Metridium senile. Taxonomy (NCBI): domain Eukaryota; kingdom Metazoa; phylum Cnidaria; class Anthozoa; order Actiniaria; family Metridiidae; genus Metridium; species Metridium senile. The sequence goes on along the minus strand of OX459097.1, from coordinate 21,415,014 downwards.
GCTTGCAAATCTCTAGTATAATGTTATTAATGTACACTATTAATAATTGAGAATGAAGACAAACGCGAGGATCCAACGTTTCGACATCATCTAGATGTCATTATCAAGTAGTTTAATGCAAGAATGTAAACTACTAAAAACTAACTACTTGATAATGACATCTAGATGGTGTCGAAACGTTATATCCTCGCGTTTGTCTTCATTCTCAATTTTATTACAAAGTCTAAACTTATTATTAATAATTGAATGTAATTAAAAGCCCGCAAGGGAACACATAATAAAGATATGTATGTATGTATGTATAAGTTACAGAAGTCATTGTCAACATTACTCATACACAATTTAATAGAGTGAAAACATTTAACCCGTGAAACAAAATTAAATAGCCAAGGTGTAATAGTCAAATAGACACAAAAGAAAACAATGGAATTATTTAACAATTATTCGCCGAAGGCGAAGTGATTATCGGTGAATATTTACCGAGCGGTGAGTCTTCGAGCTGCGAGGTAAATATTCACCGATAATCACTTCGCCTGAGGTGAATAATCGTTTTAGTATAAATACAAAGGTGATTATTTCAAAAAAAAAAGGAAACAGCATTGAAAGTGAAAATATTTTATTTTTTAAAAGCGTGACCGTTACGCGTAAAAATTGTAAACTTTGTCTCGCATATAATGACAAAAAAAACGTGAAAATTTACTATGATACCTTTCAATAACTTGACACCAAACTTAGTAGCTTCTTTTGTCGATTTTGGGATAGCATTTTCTTTAAAGTTTTCAATTTCATCTTCGCTAACAGTGACAAAACAACTACTGGCAGCCATTTTGTCCGAAAAGGTGATTATCGGCTGATAATCCGAGATAGCAAACCAATCAGAGCGCGCGATTTTGTATAATCACCTTTGTATTTATACTAAGGACTGTTAAGGTGTATTAGTCTAATATCTATTTCACTCTAACCGTGGATCAGACCAACATATATCTACATTGTATACTGTGGTCGTATGAACTCAACAAAATGACCTCCTACCAATGTGGTTTCATAGCTCATTTGGTAGAGCATTGCACCGATTTTGCAGAGGCCAAATCCCAAATGTTTTCGGGCTTCTATAATTCCAATTACATTAATTGCTTTATATTCCGCGATAATCATACTCATACACAAAATCGTAATGAGCAATTGACAAAATAATTCACGTCCACGGAGGTTGTATATCCGATACAGATTCGTCCTGATTTGCATAAGTTTTAACTTGAATTTTCTCGGCCAGATTTACTTTTATCTTGACAATTTTAGTAAAATATTAAAGAACTAATGTTGGAGTTTCAAAAGTACTATACAATATTCGTGTCCGATCTGTATAAGATATACAGTGGCGAGTCGAAGACTATCGGCACTCATGTTGTATATAGTACTTGAAACCGTATGCCCTGGCCTTAAATGTAATAGTTTGCGATCTTTCTGGTCACTGTCTCATCTTCAGATAAATTTTTATAATTAAATTTCTTAAAAGTTGTGTGTTGACGAAGCTCATTCAACCCCGAAATGACACCTAAAAATAGTTACTAACTAATAGTTTCTATTTAGTGATTATTTAGTTAGTATCACTCAACCAAAAACAAAGTGTATTAGTTAAAGTGTGTTAGTCAAATAACAACAAAAGAACACAATGGAATTAAGGTGCATTAAAGAGTGATACACTAAAGTGTGTTTCACGGGTTAATGAAAACCACTCTAAACCCGTGGAATAGATATTAGACTAACACTCTTTAGTAGACCCTAATTCCATTGTTTTCTTTTGAGTCTATTTGACTATTACACTTTAGCAAGTAATTTCTATTTCACGGGTTAGAGTGGTTTTCATTAACCCGTGAAACAAAGTGTAATAGGGAAAGAGTAATAAAGTGTATTAGAGTGCAAACAATATAACCGTGAAACATTAACAAAAACTAATTTTGCTAAATTTTGCTAAATTTCACTAAATTAGTCAATTGTACTAGTTTGTACAAATTAGTAATTAGTAAATATAGTGTGCACGTGCAATCAATGAACCGCGATTAAATTTAGCGCCAAATTGCGCACGTCCATAACGCGAGCACACGAGCATGGGATTTTGTTTGGAGCTACTTAAAGCATGAATATCTAGAATGCAGCAGTTTGACCTAGTCTAAATATCGTGGAAATAGTTTCAAGATCCATTACAGAAGCGAATGGAGGTCATTGTTACGTTTATTGACGTTTAAAGCCAGCCAGAGTACGTATTTTTAATGTGAACTACATACAATAGAGTGAGTATAACACTTATACTTTAGTGTGCCTTGATTTTGCAATAGCGCAAAGGAATGAAGACTCGAAAACAATTTCACTTGGTTATTTTAGCTCTAGATGTGTCATGTGTCTTGATTTTGCTGTAACGCCGTCAAAGGAATAGACTTGAAAACAATTTCACTTGTGTATTGTGGTTATTTTAGCTCTAGATGTGTCCTGTGTCTTGATTTTGCTGTAGCGCCGTCAAAGGAATAGACTTGAAAACAATTTCACTTGTGTATTGTGGTTATTTTAGCTCTAGATGTGTCATGTGTCTTGATTTTGCTGTAGCGCAAACCAATAAAGACTCAAAAACGATTTTACTTGCATATTGTAGTTATTTTAGCTTCAGTTGTGTCTTGATTTTGCGGCAGCGCAACCGAATAAAAAGTGATTTTACTTGCGTATTATGATTATTTTAGCTTTAGTTGTGTCTTGATTTTGCTGCAGCCAAACGAATAGACTTAAAAACAATTTTTTTTTGCATATTGTGCGCTAGGACACTTGGCTGATTGCACGTGCATACCCCATTTACACGACATCACTTTTGGCCCGGCACTCCAAACTTTAGGTACGCGGGCCGATTGATAGTGTCCCGTCAAAATTGCTTTTACACGACAAATGCAGACGGGCCAGTTTATTTATGGGGCACTCCAAAAATTTGAAATGGCCCGCCTGATTTTCTGAGCCCTCGGTCTAATTTTGCAGTCTAAAATTTCTAAAATTTGTAAAGTTTGTAGATCTCGTGCTGCTTTTTTGTATTCAAATTTACACGGTATCATTACAGCTTGTGCAAATTAAAAATCGTACAATTAAAAATGAATTTGTAAATGTTTATTAGTATTTTACCTGACGCTCATCGGACAGAGCAGAAACAAAACACTTCGGTTTATGTTAGATATTCTTTACATCCTTCGGTGTGCATAATCTGATGTTTATGTCTCATGGAATTGTCAATCTTTGAAATTGAACAAAATCATAGAATGTTTCCGCTGGTAGTGCATTTTATAATTATGTCCAGTTAAAAAGATAAATTAGTACAAAATAGAGGTAAATGTGAAGATGTGAAAGACATGCAGTCAGTTTCAGTAAAATAGGGGATTTAAAATCCTGACTGCGGCCCGTGTTTCACACCTGGTCAGATACTTGTGAACAAAATTATTCGGCCTTTCTTTTATCTTGCACATAAAATATCTAGGCAAGGGTCATTGCAACTGAGTCATTCTGAAGTAAAAACAGAGGTCGAATTGATCATGATTTTGTGTAGAGCAGGTTAATTATATCTTGTGTATTGTATTGAATATCACCTATTTTTTCTTTTAAGTAACTATTAAATTTATTTTTTGTACAGGAATATTTGAGTTTCGACAAGAAGTTTTGAGTAAAATGAATGTGTGCGCACGCCTCAGAAAAGAATTAGGAATTGGATGGAGAAGTAGACGAAAGTATTTTCAGATTTCAGAGAGTATGCGAATGTCAGTTATATCAAATCAGATCGGTATTTAATTTATGCAAATCCTAATTTTTTTTTTACCAGAAATGTTCGTAGGCCATGCATAATCACAAGCAAACATTTAAATTACTTATTAAATTTCAATCAAAAATTGAATTAAAGTTTTTGTGGCCTCATCCGACCACGTTTTTCCTCTGGTTTTTCCAAGTAGACGCCGCCATTTTGCACGATCAAGACCGAAACAAACGAGTGAGCATGTTCTGTATAATTTCCGCTGCATATTCGAAGTCGTGGGCGCATTTAAGGTACGCGGACCCTTGTTTTGGCGGGCCGAGACTACCTACCTGAGGTAGTCTCGGCCCGCTTAAAAAGTAGGTACGCGGGCCGCTTGGAATTGCGTTTACACGTGTGCCGTGCCAGAAAAGTAAGGTACGCGTACCAAAAGTTAGGAGTGCCGGGCCCGAAAATGATGTCGTGTAAATGAGGTTTCAATTTAGTCTATTCACGCTTCGACTATTTTTCACTAATTTCTACTAATTTTCTACTAATTAGTTTTTGTGTTTCACGGTTATATTGTTTGCACTCTAATGTGTAATAGTGCTATTTAACAAATGATTATAAAACATAAAGTTAAAGTTAAAGTGTAATAAAGTGTAATAAAGCATATTACGCTAAAGTGTGTTTCACGGGTTAATGAACACCAATCTAAATGCCTTCACTCTAACAACTTGACTTGTCTTTCATAGTGACTAATAGTCACTAAATAAGAACTATTTGACAAAAATTGTTTTACTTAATTTCATGGATTTAGTATTTTCGCTCTACAAAGAGGAAAGATCATGAATGAATAAATGAACGAACGACTAAATGAATAAATGAATGGATGAATGAATGAGCGATTGATTGATTGAAGAATGAATACATACATAAATAGAAACTAGCGAGTAAACTAGTATAGGCTGCGTCGGTATTTGATATCAACGATAGGTAATAGAATGAAATTTGTAACACCGTAAAAGATGTTGACTTAACTTTACTTAAATGGAAACTAGCGAGTAAACTAGAATAAGCTGCGTCGGTGTTTGATATAAACGATAGGTAATATATTGAAATTTGTAACACCGTAAACTGAATAGAAATAGAAACTAGCAAGTAAACTAGTATAGGCTACGTCAGTGTTTGATATAAACGATAGGTAATATATTGAAATTTGTAACACCGTAAACTGAATAGAAATAGAAACTAGCAAGTAAACTAGTATAGGCTACGTCAGTGTTTGATATAAACGATAGGTAATAGAATGAAATTTGTAACACCGTAAAATGAATAGAAATAGAAACTAGCGAGTAAACTAGTATAGGCTGCGTCAGTGTTTGATATAAACGATAGGTAATAGAATGAAATTTGTAACACCGTAAACTGAATAGAAATAGAAACTAGCAAGTAAACTAGTATAGGCTGCGTCTTCATAAATAATTGAATGAATGAGCGATTGATCGATTGAAGAATGAATGAATGGAAGGATGAAGAATAATTAAATGAAAGGATGAATGAATAAGTGATTGCTTGTTTAAATAAGTGTTTAAACGAATGAATGGATTTTAGGATGGATGAGTGTTAGAACGAATGAATGGATGGATTACCATATGTACTCGAATAAGCGCCGCATCTTAACGCTATAATGTTACTCTAGAACAGCATTGGAAATACATTTCTATCAAAAGCTATATTCTTCAGTTCAAAGTAGTTATATTTCACCGCTTGCCCGTTAAATTATCTCCCAAATATTCGTAGTTCTGATCAAGAAGGAGTCAGTGAGATCGAGAGAAATTTAATAAGGGCCGCAGCTCTTATTCGAGTAAATAACACTAATCAAACAAGATTTACTCTAAAACAGCATTGGAAATGAATTTCTATCAAAAGCTATATTCTTCAGTTCAAAGTAATTATATTTCACCGCTTGCCCGTTAAATTATCTCCCAAATATTCGTAGTTCTGATCGAGAAGGGGTCAGTGAGATCGAGAGAAATTTAATAAGGGCCGCAGCTCTTATTCGAGTAAATAACACTAATCAGACAAGATCTACTCTAAAACAGCATTGGAAATGAATTTCTATCAAAAGCTATATTCTTCAGTTCAAAGTAGTTATATTTCACCGCTTGCCCGTTAAGTTATCTCCCGAATATTCGTAGTTCAGATCAAGAAGGGGACAGTGAGATCGAGAAAAATTTAATAAGGGCCGCGGCGCTTATTCGAGGAAATACGGTAATAAATGAAAACATAAATACTTGAATAAATGGCCCAGCGATAGATAAAAGGCAGATGTGAATAACACCTGTGTCAATTTAACAATTTGCTTTTTCTGACAATCGGTAAGATAAGCCTTAAAAACAATTTAGATTGATAGATAACTGGCACTCAATGTCAAGTCCTCATAACGGAAGAGGACGTTTATTAATTGACACGTCCATTGCTAGAGATATAAGATACACATATTTCAAAAAACGTTGTCAGAAGAGGATCTGAATCTGCAATCTGAGACCGAAATGAATTCAGGAAAATAGCGTACTGCAAAAACCAGGACCTGTCTTTTTTTTTCTTTTTTTTTTAGCACTAAGCACCTTCAGATTTATATTAACCGTCGCCATATCCGAAGCCAGAAAGTGCCCGCAAACGAATTTTTAATGAGAAAAAATTGCCGTACCCCAGAATTCATTTTGGTCTCAGATTGCAGATTGCAGATCTCCTTCTGACAACGTTTTTCAAATAGGTGTATACACCTATTTTAAAAATGGCTGATGGAGTGAACGGTTAATGGCGAACGACGACCGAAGGGTACTCTGGTTCATTGATATTGATATTTATGCATCTTTGGCGACAGTAAACGAATTTACTGCACAACACCAGCCCCGTATAGTAAGGAAGAGGTTAAAATTGATAAAACTGTGCTTAGCAATACAGAAAACACAAGGATATGTTAAATGTACAACCGACACAGGTGAAAAACGCACTGCGCATGCTCGGAAGACGGTCGTGTTTACAATAAAACCATTGGAGATTTTCAGGCGTTTGGTAAATCTTAAAAGTTAAGAAAGTTCGTGGAAAGTTAGTGCTTATATTTCCCTAACACATTTCATTAGTTGTTTTCTTTCCCTTGTCAAATAATACAAGAGAAATTCGCATAATACATAACCACACGAAAACACGAAACCCTTCGTAAAATCTTCAGTAAGTCTTTTGTTTTGCTTACGCATGCGCCGTGCGTTTTCCCCCCGTGTCTGCACAACCACAATTCTCTCTGTTCTCCATTCACCGTCCACTCCGCCAACCTTATTTGAAATAAATGTAAACGTTAATTTAGACAATGTTAAATGAAGCTATATTTTTAGAAACCCGTTTTATTTATTTTAACCTTGAAACCTTTTAAATTCTTCATAACTAAGTCAATGTCATTAACGTATTATAATTAGAGGAAGTTACTCAGTGATCAATGGGAAGATAATAAGTTTATCTTGTCTTGTTCAAAAATAGAGCGCTAACGCTAGAACCATGAAACAAAATCAAATTGTTAGTGTGTAATAGTTCTTATTTAGCGACTATTAGTTACTATAAAAGACAAGTAAAGTTGTAATGAGGTATTTTTTCCTTTTGTATTTGATGTTTCTGGTTGAGTGATACTGACTAAATAGTCACTAAATAAAAACTATTAGAGTACAAACACGCAGGGGACTATGGGTAACCTATGTATACTTTATTAGAACGCAGGGATTTCATGGCCACATCATATCGCTACACTTGTCAATATGTTATTGAGAAATGACTAGTAGTGCAGGGGACTATGGGTAACCTATTTATGTTTTATTAGAATAAAGGGCTTTCATGGCCACATTGCCACACTTGTAAATGTGGAGGATAACATGGGGTTGTTGCGGTTATTGATGAATATTTTTTGCGGTGTTGCGGTGAAAACAATTCTCAAAAAAATTCTCAATCTGCGGTGTTTCGGTGATGTAAATGTCTTCGGTGTGCGGTGTTTGCTCTTAGAAAGCTGCAGTGTGTTGTGAATTTTGAAGCTGTAATGTTCGTAGTGTTTGGTGAGAGATATTGTGATGCGGTGTTGCAGTGTCTTCGGTGTGTTGTTTTTGCCTCTTCCAAAGCTGCGGTGTGCGGTGAATCTTAAAACTGTAATGTTCGTAGTGTTTGGTGAGAGATATTGTGATGCGGTGTCGCAGTGATGTAAATGTCTTCGGTGTGCGGTGTGCGGTGTTTGCTATTCCAAAGCTGCGGTGTGCGGTGAATCTTAAGCTGTGGTATTCGTAGTGTTTGGTGAGAGATATTGTGATGCGGTGTTGTTGAAATTTGTGTTGCGGTTTTGAGGACCCCCATGCATTTCACCTTCAATGTGTTATTGAGAAAATACCATTTTGACTTATTAGACAATAAGAAAGGTGTGCAGAATGCACATTTAGTTTTGGAACAAATATATAATGTTTTGCGCAACTACAGTCGTGTGCAAAATTGTTGGGACAATGTCACATTTTTATGAGCGTTTTTGTTTGAGTTTTAAAAAAACATACAAAATTTATCGATTTGATTTGCAAACCCCTTTCCCCTTGAACCATGTCGATTGGTCTTTCAAATGACAACCGTTTCACATTCTCAAAACTCAACATTGATACGGGGGAGAGGGGGAACGGAAAAATGATGTTGAAATATTTTTCATGTAAAAAAACCAAGGTATTTCATTTTGCACATGGTTGTACCTTGTAGGTTTTTTCACAGGTGACAAAATTTCTCGGAAAGTGTGTATCCTTGAACACGAGAAGATAAAGCAGACTTCGCCTGACTGTGAAAAGTTTGGTGACGTGTGCGTGCTTTGTAGCTTCCGTGATGTTTCTAGATTTTTGGCGTGCCTTGCCATGCGGCCTTGACCGCGTTCGTGCAGTGAGCTTTTCATAGTTATACATAAGCTGCTCTAAGCTTTAAAACCTCAAGCCGTGTAATTATCTATTTATTATAAGACACACAAGCACTAAGGGGCTGTTTATATGATGACGAGTTGTCCCTGCTAGCCGGGATAACTCTATTGTTTTGTGTTCCTCGGGGAATTCAAAACAATAGAGTTATCCCGGCAAGCAGGGACAACTCGCTTCCATATAAACAACGCGCCCCTAAGCTATACCAAAATGATTTCTAAAGCGTTTCTACTGAAACGTTTCTACAAAAATGTGTGAATTATACTCATTGATTGATTATAAAAATGACAAAAATGTAATTTACCAATTTTTAAATATGAAAAACTTGTTTTAGACACAAATTTCAATGTTTCTCATATTTTTTTTCTGACAACGAGATATGTCATTGATATCTAGTGTAGATATGGGGAATATGTCCATGACGTCATTGATATCTAGTGTAGATATGGGGAATATGTCCATGACGTCATTGATATCTAGTGTAGATATGGGGAATATGTCCATGACGTCATTGATATCTAGTGTAGATATGGGGAATATGTCCATGACGTCATTGATATCTAGTGTAGATATGGGGAATATGTCCATGACGTCATTGATATCTAGTGTAGATATGGGGAATATGTCAATGACGTCATTGATATCTAGTGTAGATATGGGGAATATGTCCATGACGTCATTGATATCTAGTGTAGATATGGGGAATATGTCAATGACGTCATTGATATCTAGTGTAGTTATGGGGAATATGTCACACGTACCCCGGATGTAGTTTTTTATGACATTGACGTGAAGGGTATTTCCCATTAAAACAATAATCTCAATATAATAATACTGACAAACGTTCTTGAAATTAAAGGGGGGAAAATGTACACAAGTGATGAACTTGGGCTCCCTTTGGTGTAATATGGCTGGATATTTTATGAGTGAAACGCTGTATTTTGACGAGCCTTTAGGCAAATTAAAATGCAAGTGAACGATTATGATATCCAGCCATATTACACATCAAACTGTCTAATAAGTTATTTATTATCTAACCGCCAGAAAAAAGGTTTTTGTTCTTTAATAAAACAAAATATTGTTTTATTTGAAAGACTAGTCATATAGACAAGTAAAAATATCGCTGGATATTTTTACTCGATCCAGTCCAACTCCTGCGATATTTTTACTCGTCTATAACTAGTTGGATAATAAATGTATTTATTTATATGAATCTTTTGTTGCTTCATAATTCAGTTTTATCGTTTATTCATCCATCCATGAATTCAGTTTTATTCAGTTTTTAATGATTTTATAATTTGTATTAATTTTTGTTTTAATTTATGTTTTAATATTTGTATTAATTTTATCATTTTGTATTAACTTTTTTCAGGGGATCGCATCATTCTTGGTAATAACCATGTATTCCGGTTCAACCATCCCAGACAAGGTTGGTTCTTCTTTCTCCCATTACTTCCTTCGTTTTGTCTACTTCCTCTTCCCCCTTTTCCTTCCCCATCCCTACTTGTTGATCCCCTCGTCCGTCCATCCATCCCTCCTTTTCCCTCCTTTTCCCTCGTCTTTCTCTTCTCTTCTCACCCTCCTACTCCCTCCCTCCTTCCTGTCCTCCTTGTCTATCGTTCCTCCGTCATCGTACTCCTCGTTTGCTTCTCCTACTTCCTCCTTGTTCCTTCTCCCCCTCATCCTCCTCGTCTTTTTATCTTCCTTCGCTTTGTTCCACCCACTTTCACCCTCCTTCTCTCTCCCTCCCTCCTTCTATCTCCCTCCTTCTCTCTCCCTCCTTCTCTCTCCCTCCTTCTCTCTCCCTCCTTCTCTCTCCCTCCTTCTCTCTCCCTCCTTCTCTCTCCCTCCTTCTCTCTCCCTCCTTCTCTCTCCCTTTCTCTCTCTCCCTCCTTCTCTTTCCCTCTTTCTCTCTCCCTCCTTCTCCCTACCTCCGTCATCGTATTCTTCGTTTTCTTCTCCTCCCTTCTTGTTCTTGTTCTCCCTCGTCCTTCGTTCTCACCATCTTAGTTATCCTTGTACTCTCTTCTTTTTTCTTTGTTTTTCTCAATGGCATAACATTTATATTTGTAGCTCTTGCCGAGCGAATTCGAAGATCACGTGACAACGTTAACCTCGATAATACAGGTAAGTTATAGTTCTTTTATTGCTCGTCTTTTCCTACTACGAAGGCAAATCCTGTGCATTTTCGTACCCAACCCTCCTCAGCTTTCTAACGAAATGTCCATTAGAATTAGTACTAAGGATCTTGGTACGGGAATTAAAACCTGGGCTAATTTTGACATATTGCAAATAATTATTTTTCCTGGCCATCTTTTCCCTAACAATATTCCACACATGAATTCCGTAGTTACTCTTGAAACGTCTACTTGAGTTCTCTATGGTCTTATTGTTTATCTATTTTCTTGCGTCAGCTCGTGAATCCAGCGAGGAGCCTATGGACTGGTCCTATGCTGTACTTGAACTACTCAGAGAACAAGGTTATATGAAAGAAATGAACGATAGGTACTAGATTTGATAGCTTGCTTGCTTGCTTGCTTGCTTGCTTGCTTGCTTGCTTGCTTGCTTGCTTGCTTGCTTGCTTGCTTGCTTGCTTGCTTGCTTGCTTGCTTGCTTGCTTGCTTGCTTGCTTGCTTGCTTGCTTGCTTGCTTGCTTGCTTGCTTGCTTGCTTGCTTGCTTGCTTGCTTGCTTGCTTGCTTGCTTGCTTGCTTGCTTGCTTGCTTGCTTGCTTGCTTGCTTGCTTGATTGCTTGCTTGCTTACTTACTTGCTTGCTTGCTTGCTTGTTTTTATTTGTTCATTAGCTTGTTTGTTTGTTGTTGTTAATTCGTTTCTTAATGGGATGTTCGTTTGTCCTTCTGTCCTTCTGTCTGTCCGTCGGTCTGCTTGTTTAATCATTCGTTTTTGATATGTTTGCTTCTTTAATATATTTGTCTGTCTGTCTGTCGGTTTGTCTGTCTGTCTTGTTTATAATGAATACTATACAAATATTACAGAGTCATCGAGCTTGAAGATAAAATACAACAAGAGAAAGACCAGGCTGGGTTACTTCTTGAACAGCAGAGAAAGGTAACATAGATTGTATTTCACGCTATCATTATATATTAATATATTACTAGTCAGGGTACCTGTGAAAAATTCACTACTTTTCCTAACGCTTGAGCTGCTCTTTGTAATGATTGGGCTCCCTGTGTCAATCGGATAATCCAAGATGGCGGCCGAGGTGAGATCGCTGCGAGACGACTTTGATTTCTAGTTTTGCACGCATTCAAATTCTCTTTCCAATTTAACCCCTAATGCACCCACAATTACCTGTTCTTGGCATTTATGGAATTCCTTTGGTGGCACAGTTTATTGGAATAAGAAGCGGACATTTTTTGCTTAGCATATTATATATATGATTATACTGCTAAACAATCATTAAAGAAACGACATCACCCAGGCGTGCCTCGGCGTGCGCAGTAAGATGCGCATAAACATTCAACCATAACCATGCGGATTCAATGTTAATAAAAGTATGCTTAATCAGTATTTTGATGCTAATCGTGTCTTAGTTATATTCTCTAATCAGAAGAACTTTGCTTATGCAATTTAATAATATTATTGCGATGACAACGAAACGTCGTAATTTGTATTCGCTAGTTTTCCTATTAAATTTTTTATACACTCTTTTATTTTAATTCAAATCTTCTTTGTTCAGACCTATGAAAGCAAACTACAAGAACTGCAGCGACAAGTAAGACATCCTATACACCAAGATAAAAAGGAATTCTTCTGTTTCTTGTTATCTAACAATTTAACAAAAGGCGCATTCGCACAGGGATAATCTCGATTCGGAGAAAATCTAAATTGTGTTTTCTATAGGCCTTACCGGAATTCTTGAGGGGACTGGGGCTGAGTGAAACATCTAATTAAAAAATGATCCCCATCACAAAATAAAACATACAAACATTAGTATTATTACCGAGTTTGAGCATGTTTGAATAAATACTGAGTTATAAGCTTCTAAAAGTCGCAAAAATAAGAGAGAATGTATGGGGTTTAAGGACAGCGTCCCCAAAAACCATACATTCTCTCTTATTTTTTACTAAATGTTTAAAGCCGATAAAACAGTTAATATTTGATAAACTTAACAATTTTAGTGTGGTCTTTCATGTGATGGAGTTTGTTTCTTAATTAGATTAATATTTCTACGCTCGTTCCCAGTCCCTTCCTCAATTCCGGAAAGGCGAATTGTTACTGAAGCTATAGCATGTTTTCGTGATTGGCTTGGATTTTGTGAACATTTTGACAAGAAATCGAGGCTTAGCCTGTCAAAATGCGCCTTTTGTCAAATAGTACAGCTGCCCCTCCCCTGTGTGTGATAGATTTTGTTATCTCCAAAGCGAGGCACTTCCGTGTAAGTATCCACGGATCTGGTATCGTACTTTGATAGGTTGCACTATTTAATGTTTTGATTTAAATTTTATTAAAGAAAATTTTAAATATTACAATAAATGTCATCATTAGGGCTACGAGCGTGCATAAAAAGGTGTTTTGATTTTAGGTGGAGTTGACGTCATTCCCTTCTAGTGACCTGGAACAGGACAGTGATTTTGACTTGACGAGCGTAGAGAGTAAGTCGTTCATTCATCCACCGCTTTAGTCATTCATTTATTTATTTATCCATCCATTTATTTATCATCCAGTCATTCATCCATCCATTCTTTCATTTATTCATTCTTTCATTTATTCATTTATTCATTTATTCATTTATTCATTTATTCATTTATTCATTTATTCATTTATCCATTTATTCATTCATTTATTCATTTATCCATTTATTCATTTATTCAAACTTTAACGTTTCAAACTTCTAGCTGGACAAGTGTGCCCTACTTATTGGGGAGACTCACACTCACACTCACTATCTCTACGTTAAATATTTTGCCCACAACCCTGCTCACCTGTTCATTTTTGCGGAGGGAGGACAACCGGATAACCCGAAGAAAAACCCTCGTGGCATAGGAGAGAAGAACACATCAAACAAACTCAACTCACATATAATCCATGCCCGAGCCGGGACTCGAACCTGGATCTCACCGCTAGGCCACTCATGCTTATTTATTTATTCATTCTATTGTATTGGTTTGGATTATGTGTTTTTTTAGGTGAAAGTCCGCTGACCGAGAGAGAAATGAATCTAGCAACATCAGTTATTCAAAAGTGGAAAACATTCATGTATGCTTCATTGAAAGTAAGAGTTAAAAATTAATAATTATTTTTTTCTGTCTCAATTTAGTCACAGCATAGAAAAATCGTTGAACATTATTTGATTTTGATACATGTTATTTAATAGACAAAGGACTTACAATGTGATTGTTTTCATATGCTGTTACTGATGCTGTGTTGCGTTACAGGATGACATTCTTAGTCACGCTGTCTTGCTGAAAGAAGCTAATGCAATTAGTGTTGAACTCAAGAAAAAGGTAATAGACCAGTTTCATGTTATCTAGAATGATTTTCATATGACCGTGAAAGAATAGGCAAAGTAATAGTTAGTAGTAAACACTAAACCTATTGTTTTCTTTTGTTCTTTATCAACAACCACAAACTAAATGGTCTATTTTCTTGCACGGTCATATGAAAATCACTCTAACACCGCTGTACTATTTGACAAAAGGCGCATTTGCACAGGGATTGCCTCAATTCAGAGTAAATTCAAATGTATTTTCTATTCGATTTTTCGTGAACTCCTACAATTTCAATCGGTCTCAGATCAACCACGATCGATAGTTATATATAGTTATGCAAATGTTTTTAAAAAATAGATTCAAGTAACAGCTCTTAGACAACAGAATAGGTATAGGAATAGATTTGGGACTTTTTATTGTGGCCGCCTAATAGAGGTTGACCGCTTAATAGAGGTAGCACTGTAAGTGTAAATCATGTTTTTTTTACAGGTAAAGTTCCAGTTCGCGTTACTCACCGATACCCTGTTCACTCCGCTGCCCTTTGTAGCAGACAATAAGCAAGCAGGTACTATTGTTGCTGTTGAAGTGCGAGACAACAAAAATGGTGCCACTCATTTCTGGTCACTGAATAAATTAAGGTAACTTTTATTTTTTACTCAATCATGTTTCTTCGTTTGTTTCAAAGAGTCGATAATTTGTTTAATTGGAAATTAAAGTAAAATGTGCGCAATTTATATAGTTGACCGTAAGTGTAGTTAATTGTAGAGCGTATTGAATCTATGTACACCACACCACACCACACCACACCACACCACACCACACCACACCACACCACGATACACTACACACCAATTTACACTTCACTACACGACACTAGGCTACACTACAGTACACCATACACCACACCACACTACACTACACTACACTACACTACACTACACTACACTACACTACACTACACTACACTACACTACACTACACTACACTACACTACACTACACTACACTACACTACACTACACTACACTACACTACACTACACCACACCATACACTACAGTACAGTACACTACACTACACTACACTACACTACACTACACTACACTACACTACACTACACTACACTTCACTACACTACACTACACTACACTGCACTGCACTACACTACACTACACTACAGTACACCATACACCACACCACACCACACCACACTACACTACACTACACTACACTACACTACACTACACTACACTACACTACACTACACTACACTACACTACACTACACTTCACTACACTACACTAGACTAGACTGCACTGCACTGCACTGCACTGCACTACACTACACTACACTACACTACACTACACTACACTACACTACACTACACTACACTACACTACACTACACTACACTACACTACACTACACTACACTACACTACACTACACTACACTACACTACACTACACTACACTACACTACACTACACTACACTACACTACACTACACTACACTACACTACACTACACTACACTACACTACACTACACTACACTACACTACACCACACCACACCAAACCACACCAAACCAAAGCACACCACACCACAACACAACACTATACTACAACTACGCTACACTGTACACACTACGTTTTCTAACTGAAGAGAGTTTGTATTTACAGAACTCGCCTAGAGGACATGCGTTTCATGTACGAAACAGCAGCAGAATCTACCAGTGTAACATTCGATGCAGGGGATCCTTTCTACGACGAATTCCCCTGGTTTCGACTCGTAGGCAGGTAGGTGGATGTCTTCTTTATAAACCATGTTTTTTCGTCGAGATACCCTACCATATACCGTATACTATCATTGCAATCTCAATCTCAACGTTCATCCTCCTACAATGCAAAGGCCCGGCTACCTTTCAAGATGGTGCAGAGAACGGTGAAGAGGACTATTGTACTAATTCATACATTTTTGAAAAGTGCAAACGCTTTTGAAACCATTTTGGTTTCGCTTTGTGCATATGTGTCTATATAATAAAAGGGAAAAAAATACACGGTAGTTTGAAGATTTGAAGTTTATTTTCTCAGGTTCAAAAATATTGCACTTGTTCGCTGCGCTTGCTAAAAAATAGTTTTACCACTCAAAGATAAACTTCATAACAAATATATATTTCAGATCGTTCGTGTACTTGAGCAACCTCGTGTATGGTATCAACTTAGAACAGGCTACGCCTATTATCAGCGAGACAGGACAGCTACAAGGACATTTACTGGTTGATATACAACCATGTCAAGGTATATCAATGATGGGGATGATGGTTATGATCGTGATGATGATGGGGATGATGGTGATAATAATTATGGGCGTGGTGGTCGTGATGATGATGATAATGATGCTGATTGTGATAATGTGGATGGTGGTGATCATGATAATGAAGGTGGTAATGGTGGTGTTAATGGTGATAGTAATTAACAAATCGAAGTCAGTTTTCTATGGGTCTGTACTGTAATCGACAATCAAAATTACGCCACAAATGATCAAAACTCAAGTGGAAGAAACGAGCGCAGCGAGGGGTTACACTGCAAAGTTTTGATCAGTTGTGACGTAATTTTGATTGTCGATTACAGTACAGACCATAGAAAACTGACTTCGATTTGTTTTTTTTTACCATCAATAAGCGAAAAACAAATAAAAAAAGTTTGAAGAAAACCGTTTTATCCGCTCGCGCACGGATGTCGTGAGCACAAACAGGTCTGGACTGTAATCGACAATGGCTCTCAGCCAATCAGGGCGCGAGAAATTTACAAGTTATGGTAAAATGATGTAGTGATGATAATTATGACATTGATGATCATGATCATGACGTTGGTAATAGTTATATATGGTGATAATGATGTTGGTAATGGTGATGACAATGATGATGGTGGTGGTGGTGGTGATGATGATAATGATGATGATGATTAAAATTATTGTTATATTTGTAGATGTCGCAACAGAGATGGACGAGGCTAGCAAATCAAGTATTTTATGGCTGATATTTGGAAAGGTACACAAACAGATTAATGTATAGTAGAGAACGAGACATAAGGAGAGGACTACAATCACAAGGAATGTGGTACCAAACCAGTAACTCATTTAATTCAAAATCAGCAAAGTTATCGGATCGGTCACTGCGTGAGAGCACCAGATGACGATTTCATAAAACAACTGACTTTATCAGTGTCTTGATCAATGTTTGATAGAGCATCAAGACCTATGCACGTGACTGAAATGCAAAGTTGTTATTGGTCCCTGAGATAATGAATTATTAATGAGTTTGAGTGTTGTATTTCAATAACAGGAAGTAGAGAAGTGGATGCCAGTAGATAGCGATCATTCAGACGTGGAAAGCAGTAGTCAGCCATACTGTAAAGGATCACTAATAGAGGGTTCGACGTTCTTATTTACTATCACTGTCCTAAAGGCTTCTGGGCTTCCTGTAGACTACACTGATTTGTTCTGCCAAATAAGGTAATGATGTCTTGTATATCTGTTTCAGCTGAGTTGATCGCCTTCCCCGAAAGGAGATAAGGGTGAGAATTTTGAGTTAACAATTTTCGAGCATTTTCCGAGTATACAATATAGACTTTTCTATTTGATTGAAATAATTATAATCCCACCATGAGTTTGACTAGCGTTTACGATTAATTCAAAGAAGGAAGAACTTGTCTTTCATAAATTCTCTTGGCAGAATAATGGGAAATGCTAATCAAAATACGATGTTGAATCCTCAATTCTGATTGGTTTACCTTGTGTATGTTCTTAAGTCAACTCAGCTGGTTTTAGAATACTCCAGTTTCCTGTTATCTAGCACCGCTGTACAATTTGACCAAAGGCGCATTTTCACAGGGATAATCTCGATTCGGAGTAAGCTACTATGCTTGGCTTGGAATTTGTGAATATTTTTTACTACAAATCGCAGCTTAGCCTGTACAAATGCGCCTTTTGTCAAATAGTACAGCGGTGCTAGATAACGTGACACTAGAGTATTGAGATTATCCCTGTACAAATGCGCCTTTTGTCAAATAGTACAGCGGTGATAGATAACGTGACACTTGAGAGTATTGAGATTATCCCTGTGCAAATGCACCTTTTGTCAAATTGTACAGCGGTCCTAGATAACATGAAACTAGAGTATTGAGATTATCCCTGTGCAAATGCGCCTTTTGTCAAATAGTACAGCGGTGCTAGATAACATGAAACTAGAGTATTGAGATTATCCCTGTGCAAATGCGCCTTTTGTCAAATTGTACAGCGGTGCTAGATAACATGAAACTAGAGTATTGAGATTATCCCTGTACAAATGCACCTTTTGTCAAATTGTACAGCGGTGATAGATAACGTGACACTAGAGTATTGAGATTATCCCTGTACAAACGCGCCTTTTGCCAAATAGTACAGCGGTGCTAGATAACATGAAACTAGAGTATTGAGATTATCCCTGTACAAATGCGCCTTTTGTCAAATAGTACAGCGGTGCTAGATAACATGAAACTAGAGTATTGAGATTATCCCTATGCAAATGCGCCTTTTGTCAAATAGTACAGCGGTGTAATGACGTAATACTGGAGTATTCTCGGATCGTTTCCATTTGTGTTTTATATAGTAGATGGAAAGAAATATTTTCTTATTTATTGTGAATTTTATTCATATCACTTCTGTTGTTGCAACTTTTACTTCAAAATCTCTCCCGTAGGCATCCATTAAATGCTGATTATCGTATTTATTCGAATAAGCGCCTCGACGCTTATTACATTTTCCTTGATCTCACTGACCCCTTGATCAGACCTACAAATATTGGGTAGATAATTTGGGCGAGCGGAGAAATATAGTTACTTTGAACTAAAGAATGTAGCTTTAGATAAAAAGGGGGCGAGGGCGAGGGCGAGGGCGGCGCTTATGCGAGTAGTTACGGTATCTCGAAAACGATCTCGGGACACCCTATTATTATATTCATATTTGGAATCAACATTAAACTTGGTATAACAAAATCGCAATTTAAAAATAAAAATAAAATTATTTCCAAAAGTAGCCAATTGGTGATCTCGTTTCGAAGGATTGTTTGTCAAAACGAATAGTTCCAAAATGGCGCCTCGAGACAAAAACAATTGCGGTTACCTTTAGACATTTCCGTTTTGTTTTTATTCTTTTTATCACTGATAGAGCAGCAGTGAACTTTTATTGCCCAAGTAACATAGAACCTTTTAATGTAAAGTTATTTTAAAGATGTATGTGTCGAGGGTTAACACGGGAAACAACTCTCTCGAACGACGCCATCTTGGAACTGTTGGCGATGCGACAGAAATGCTACTGATTGGCTAATAATAACTGGAAGTGCGCGCGCAGTCACCTTAGAAAAATGATTATGATATTTATTTCTATTTGATGTAGGTTTGTGAATTCAGCCGATGATGTTGGTTTTTCTACCGAGCCTGTCAATGCTGGTGGTTCTACTATCAAATTCAACCACTATCAAAAGGTAAAACCTTTATAAATCATATCTGTATACAGGTAATCTCCCTTCGTAGCGCGCAAAGGATTGTTTGTCAAAGCGACCAGTTCCAAAATGGTGCCTCGAGACATCAACGATTTCGATTACTTTTAGACATTTTTTTCTCTTTTTTATTGCTGATAGAGCAGCAGTGATAACTTGTTGTCCAAGTTAAAATAATTGTATATATAAAGTTATTCTAAGGACGTATTTATACAGGGTTAACACGGGAAACAACTCTCTCGGACGACGCCATTTTTGGAACTGTTGACGATGCGACAAAAATGATTCCTATTGGCTTATACTAGCCTACTAACCGGAAGTATTAAGTGAATTCGAAGGCGTTTCCTATAGAGTACTAAAGCGATGACGTCATCAAAATTATTTTCACTCTGTCACACTTTTGTTCTCAATTTTAAAAGCCAATTTGAAAAGATGTTCACACACCAAATTTGAGCAGAATTTGTCAAATAGCAGTTTAGTTATGGCCACTTGAATATATAATTTCCCCATACAAATCACTGTATTTTCGGCTGTTTCAAACTTTATGAACAAAGCTAAAATTACAGTGATTTGTATTGGGTAATTATATATTCAAGGGGCCATAATTCAGTTGCTATTTGATCGATTCTCGTCAATATTGGTATGTGGACGTCTTTTTGGTTGTTCATCGCAATTGGAAACCAAACAATGTTAAAGCGTGACGCCATACTTTAAGCCTGGTTCACACTGCGTCATAATCGTAATCACAATCATAAGCAAAACAAAATAAATTAGAAAAGGAAACACTTTGGTCTTTGTTTTCTTATTCCCCAGGTGATAATAAATCTTTTTTTTTTTTTTTTGCGTATGATTATGACGCTTATGTGAACTAGACTTTAGCGACCCTCGAATATTGATGTCTCGTTTGCAAACTAGCATTTTGTCGGCCGTCAGTCACACTGACTACAAACGAGTTGGACCGAGTGATCCAAAGTTGCGCTTGCTCAGAAAAGTTATAATGGTTCAAGTTCAACTTCAAGTTTATTTACACACTGTATATAATATTTACATAAATTGGTCTATTTATTTGTATTTACAAGATATGACTTAAATAATATTTAGTAAATTATAATACAAAAATACAAATAATAACTATAGTAAGTGTGCAGTGATGGTTTAAGTAGTGTAAACTTTCGAGTAAACCACCACTACAGACAATATATATATGCTATTCAGTGGTGAGAGTACTAGGCTAAACTAGCTAAAATATACTAAATGGCTATTTATATACTTATAAGATATTTTCATTGTTGCTTATTGAGTATAATGGGTTGTATATTTGTGTTTAAAGGTCGGAGTCCTGGTAACTAGAGAATTTATCGATTACGTCAGCAGTAAGCCTCTACAGGTCCAAGTGTTTGGACACTATAGAAACCACCCTCGTCACCAGTCCAGCATGCCACGGTATGATACTTATGAAAGAGACTGAACACTGCAATGGTGTTCAAAATCGACAATTTGCAATATAGCGTCATATACTACGAAAGGCTCTATATAACATCCTTAAAAACCATCCGAGCCTAATTTAGTCAGCAGCGTTGTTATTGAATACTATATCGTAAGCTTTAAGTAAAACAGAACTCTAGCAATTAATAAAAAACACCCCTGACTCAATTCGGTTCAATTTCGGAACCTTAAGACTAAACGCAAATTAACACATTTGCAAAACTCATTTGAAAGTATAGAGTACAAACACTAAAAGTGTGCAACATAAATACCACTAAATACTGCTAAATTATGCTAATTCTATTGTTCTCTATTGTTTAATCAACACTATTTAGTGGTAAATAGTACAAAGTATTGCACACTTTTAGTTTGTGTACTCTAAAAGCCAGACCAACATATTTATAATATAATCATCATCATATTCATACACAGGGAGCCCAAGCTCATCACTTTTACAGTAAATGTATGGAGTCGCAAGATATCCTTTCGCTGTGCCTCAAATATACAATAATATATTTTTTTTACGTAGATAGTTGTGTATAATTGTTTTCTAGTCTGTGACCGAGTTTTAGCTCAATTTGAGCGATTTTGACTAACTCGGTCACAGACTAGAAAACAATTATACACAACTATGTACGTAAAAAAAAATTAAAAAATTATTGTATATTTGAGGCACAGCGAAAGGATATCTTGCGACTCCATACATTTACTGTAAAAGTGATGAGCTTGGGCTCCCTGTGATTCATATAGCGCGTATTCCATAAAACGTTCATATGCGCTGTATTTATGCAAATACAATGTATACGACGAGAAATACAGTGGAACCCCGCCTTACGGCCACCCGCTTAATACGGCCACCCCGCTATTGCGGCCAGTTTTTCAGGTCCCGACGAAATGCATGCCCATATGTTTTCTATATAAATTAACCAGCTTTATACGGCCACCCCGTTAATACGGCCACCCCTTTAATACGGCCACTTTCGGATGTCCCTTCGGTGGCCGGATTAACGGGGCTCCACTGTACTATAAAAATAAATTCTACATAAACTAGTACAGTAGTACAGTATTGTTAATTGATTGATTGATTGTTTATTGTTAACTGTAAATTATAAACTTTTCTTCTTAGTAATGTTCCAAAAGCAAGCTGTGATACCAACTCATTTCTACCAGGTATTGCTATAATCTCAATATTATTAATATTATCAATTTATCATGATCGATTTGTTTTGAGTTTTGTAGTAGAAATAATGTTACTTTCTCAATCTTTTTTTGTGCAGAGAGAATCGACCGATCTGATGCCAGAATCAAGTAAGTACTTGTGTCTGTTTGCATGTTTGTTTGTCTGTTTGTTAGATTATTTATCAGTTTGTTTGTTTGTTTGTCTGTTTGTTAGATTATTTATCAGTTTGTTTGTTTGTATGTTTGTTAGATTATTTATCAGTTTGTTTGTTTGTATGTTTGTTTGCATGTTTGTCTGTTTGCTTTTCCCTCTTAAAATATAGTTTATTGTATTGTATTGTCTGTTTGTATATTTATTTATTTGTCTCTTTGTTTGTTGTTTGGTTGGTTAATTTAAAAAATAACCCTGTCGGTTTGTATTTTTTTTGTCAGGCTTTCTTGCCTGCCTTTCTACCTATCTTCTCTACTCTACTCTATCTGTCATTCTCTTTGTATTTGAAGTAATCTATCTTTTCTCTAGGGAGGATTCCCAGAATCCTACGCTTGACATGGTTGTATGGATCGAAATATTTGAACTCTCGCCGTCAGGAGAGTAAGTAGAGAAACATGTCTTTGTTATTATCATTATTAACAGAGGGGAGGGGGCTGTTGCAAATAGAGTTGGAGGGCAGCCTTTTCTCATGCTCCACAAATTACCAAAGTCAAAGGGCATTTTAAGGGCTGGGGTCACAAACATTTGGGCTAATGAAAATCAGGCGTTGTGGTTTACCTCGCTCCTCTCACCGCTGTGGTCCAGGTATTTAATCTAGGGGTAGTGAGTGTGAGTCTCCTCAATTAGTAGGACACTTGTATCTAGCTAGACGATTGTGAGCAGAGTTGTGTGCTAAAATATTTTACCGTAGAGGTAGTGAGTGTGAGTCTCCTCAATTAGTAGGACACTTGTATCTAGCTAGACGATTGTGAGCAGAGTTGTGTGCTAAAATATTTTACCGTAGAGGCAGTGAGTGTGAGTCTCCTCAATTAGTAGGACACTTGTGTCTAGCTAGACGATTGTGAGCAGAGTTGTGTGCTAAAATATTTTACCGTAGACTGAGGTAGTGAGTGTGAGTCTCCTCAATTAGTAGGACACTTGTGTCTAGCTAGACGATTGTGAGCAGAGTTGTGTGCTAAAATATTTTACCGTAGACTGAGGTAGTGAGTGTGAGTCTCCTCAATTAGTAGGACACTTGTGTCTAGCTAGACGATTGTGAGCAGAGTTGTGTGCTAAAATATTTTACCGTAGAAGTATTGAGTGTGAGTCTCCTCAATTAGTAGGAGAGTTGTGTCTGGCTAGAAGATTGTAAGCAGAGTTGTGTGCTAAAATATTTAATGTAGAGGTAGTGAGTGTGAGTGTGAATCTCTCCAATTAGTAGGACATTTGTGTCTGGCTAGACGATTGAGACGCTAAAAAGAAAATTAACTACATGTAGTCACTAGTTGTGGATTGTCAATAGGTATATTCTCTGATATTTGCTTTCATCTTTCACCAGATATTTTCCGTGTGTCGTGAAGAAAGTGGACGACGAGAGAAAAGACTGGATTTTTCGTCTACACCAGGTTAGTAGCTTTCCGTTATCTAAATATTCGTTTGGTTTGCGTACGAAGGGTCTAAAAAGTGAGAAGAATGTGCGCTGCCCTTGTAATCACATTGGATGTGTTTAGACCCTCACGTTTTCTCGGGAATGCCGGATGTTTCGCCCCCAGATGTTTCGCCCCTATTTACATGGTTCGTGCTACTCCTTAAACTCCTTGAAAACTCCTTAGATTTGATTTACGTTTTTAAGGGCACTTGAAAAGCCCTTGAATTTTAGAAAATCAGCAAAAACTCCTTAAAAACTCCTTAATTCTAGCTAAAGTAGGGAAAAATTCTAGTATTGCAAATTAAAGTTAAGTAAAAATTCTAGTATTGAACATCATTTCGTAAATTCGTAAATTTTCGTATATCAAAGCTGTCGCAAAAAGTGCTTAAAAATTAATTTTTGGTACTTGAAAACTCCTTAGATTCTGTTTACTGACTCAGCACGAACCCTGTATTTAGGATGATTCCCCTTAGTAATGTTTAATAAACGAGCAGGAGTGTTTTATCAGGATTTAAAACCACGAGGCGAAGCCAAGTGGTTTTAGACCTGATAAAACACGATCTGCGAGTTTATGGAACGGCTTCAAAAACTCCAACCTATATTTTATGTTTTTGTAAGAAAAATCAAGGATTTATGAAAGATTATTAGAGAAAATCCAGGTTAAAGTTTATATAAATTAGGGTGAATCTATATCTTCAGTTAAAACACTCGTCACGGTTACGATTTTTTTTGTCAATTTCTCATGAATTATTAATGAGTTTTTGAATAATTTATTAAATTCACAGTAATGTTAATTAAAACATCACAAAACAACTAGTTTTGGCTAATATGACAGTGTATTACTAGAAAAAAGCATTTTGAGCTTCTTTAAAATGAGTAAAAATCAATTTCGAAGCGAAAATTGGTACCAGTTAGATTAATAACTGGTAGCCTAAGACCCCGGCTACACGAATCCGGATACTTTTGAAACCGCATACTTTTTGATGCGAATCGGCCTATCGTCCACACGAATCCAGTGAATCCGGTCACCGAAACCACATACTTTTGAATTGGAAACGATCAACAGGATTCGTGTGGACGCAAATATTTCTATGCGGTTTCAGCCGGATCGGATTCGTGTAGACGAGGCCTAATAGGAGATAAATTTAGAGTTTCAACATTTGCTTCAACACCCGTTCGATTTTGTTGAATGGCAATGTGTAAACGTTTTTAAAAAAACTCTTTCAACATCAATTCAACATCGAATCAACAAGAACGTTAAACCGCAGCAACACCAAAATCATTATCATCATACTACCATTATTATTATCGTCATCATCATCATTCATCATCGTTATCATCATTATCAATGTAAAAATTATCATATGATATAAATGTCATGATTTTCATCATTATCATCGTTATGACCGTTACAGTGCGACTCGCCGTACCGTAGTCACCTACAAAAACTTTTGATGAATTTTTGACATTATTTTGACATTTTTTCATCTCAATCTGACCAATTACAGACATCAAAGTATTATATCTAAAGTCTCCGCCTTTGATCAATATTAACTCCGCCTCTCGATATAAGCTCCTTCTCTCGATATAAACGTGTATCTGATTGGTCCGATTGAGATGAAAAAATGTCAAAATAATGTCAAAAATTCATCAAAAGTTTTTGTAGGTGACTACGGTACGCCGAGTCGCACTGTAATAGTATCAAAATTATTAGCAATTTCATTATTATCATCATCAATGTCTTCATCATCATTATTAATGTCACCATTTCCATCATCAAAAAATTTCATGATCACTATATCGTTATTATTTTTAACTAGAACTATTTTTGGAGAACTGATTTCTGAACTGTTTCAGGGTATTCAAAGACGTTTAGTGGTGACGATAATGCACGAGAACTCTCCTGACTTTAGAATGAGAAGACTAAAGAACTTGACAATAGGTACACTAAACTATCCATCCCTTCATTTATTCTCCAACTCATTAGAGCGATTTCACATAACGCATTTTAGTATGCTAATGAGTTAAATAATATGCTAATGAGCTTCGCGCTGGGGAATACACATTAAGCGTACATAAATATCTAGGTTTTTTTTGAGCAAAATCTATTTAAATATTGATTCTAATACGTCAGCCAGTTCTGATACTTTGTTTCTTAATTTTCGACGAGATTGCAATATTTATGCAAGCAATTTGTGATAAATATGTGTGGTCACCCGTGCGAAGCTCATTAGCATATTATTTAACTCATTAGCATATTATTTAATTCATTAGCATATTATTTAACTCATTAGCATATTATTTAACTCATTAGCATATTATTTAACTCATTAGCATATTATGTAACTCATTAGCATATTATTTAGCTCATTAGCATATGTAACTCATTAGCATACTAAAATGCGTTATGCGAAATCGCTCTATTGTCTTCACTCAAAAAATCATTCTTGAGCAACAAATAACAAAAGTCCCCTTCATAGTTGCCTGCGCCATCTTGAAAGGTAGCCGTGCCTTTGCACCGAAGCGAGACGCACGTTGACCTTGCAATGATAGAGACACGTGAATATTTGTCCCTCAAGATGTTACAGTGCTGCTAATTCAACCGGGGCCACCTCGAGTTTATTAGCCAATCACGTTTGAGCTTAAGAACAAAAGATATCTACTTTGTCTCATTATCAGCCAATCAAATTATAGGCGCGAATTGACTTGACGGATCGTCTATGTCTGGTTCTTTTGTTCTTAAGCTCAAACGTGATTGGCTAATAAACTCGGGGTGGCCCCGGTTGAATTAGCAGCACTGTAAAAGGCCTCTATCAATCGAACACGAGAAACAATACTTTTTGAACATTAATTTTCTTCTGTTTGCAGGTCATGTTCGTTCTACAAGGTCCCCGTCGAGCAGACCTTCACATCCTCTATCACTCAACATACTATCACCTCAGATCCAGTCCCATCCTGACGATGAGAAAGCGGTCTTTAAGTTCGAGGCAGCCTGGGACTCGTCACTCCATAATTCACTACTCTTAAACAGGTAATTTCTAAAATAATTAATTCAGTCATTGATTCATTTATTTATTCATTAAAATATTCATTCATTCTTTTATTCATCCTTTCATTTATTCATTCATCCATGCATCCATTCATCCATCCATTCGTCCATTCATCCATTCATCCATTCATTCATCCATTCATCCATCAGTTCATTCGTAAATCCATCCATCCATTCATTCATTCATCCATGCGATGTCCAATCATTCCTTTTTTTTTTTCAGAGTAACTCCACCAGGGGAGGCCATGTATGTGACAATGTCAGCGTACATCGAGGTAATTGTTACACCTATTTTAAGAAATGATGTCCAATTCACCTGCACAGCTTTTTTCTCTTTTTCTTGTTCATCAAGATCATTATAATTATCAATATCTTGATTATCATCATCATCATCTTCATTATCATTGTTAACTAGAATGCACAGCTTTTTTCTCTTTTTTCTTGTTCATCAGATGGACAGTTGTAGTCGTAGTGCTTGTCTACAGAAAGATGTATGTCTAGAAGTATACAGTAGGGACGCAAAAACAACAACCTCAAGGTAAGCTAACAACACTATGTTGGACTCTATTGGATTGGTTGGTGGTAGTTCCTCGCCCTCACCCTCACCTTCTCCCTAGCCCTTCCCCTGCCCTTTCCCTAGTACTTACCTCGCCCTTCCCCTGCCCTTTCCCCAGTCCTTACTTTGCCCTTGCCCTTTCCTTGCCCTTTCCCCAGTCCTTACTTTGCCCTTGCCCTGCCCTTTCCCCAGTCCTTGCCTTGCCCTGGCCTGCCCTTTCCCCAGTCCTTACCTTGCCCTTGCCCTGCCCTTTCCCCAGTCCTTACCTTGCCCTGCCCTGCACCTTGCCCTTCCTTTTTTTCTTTTCTTTTCTTTTTTTTCATTTGATAATTTGTTTTTTTTTAGATCTGTCTGGCAAATGATCACTGGCTCAACACACACCAAATGGTAATTTTAAATTTCAAGTAATATTTCAAAAAGTTTGGGATTGATCTACTGTATTTGTCGGATACGTGTGGGCGGAAAGTTTCACAACAATATGTAATGTTTTCAAACTCTGTTTGCATAGTTTTCTATCATATTTTATTCTGTTCTCATATTATTTACATATGAATATATATTTCAAACTTGGTAAGCAACATACAATAAAACCTTGACAAATCTTTTTTGAAATGACTGGATGTTTGTATGATATCTTTCAGCTACAAGTTTAGTGGTATTTACGAACTGACACTACATCCAGCAGACCAGCATGGGCATGGTAGGTTGTGGTTCAGATTATTATGCATTGCATATCTAGAGAACACCACGGTCAAACGACTACGCATGCGTGACAAAATTTTCACAGCGGTAAATTTGCCATTGTATACTTTAGGAATTGCAGACTACAGTGTTATAAGAAGTGAAGTCAAATTATAAGAAATTCCCTGAATATATAAGCTTGAAGTTTCGTGTACATAACCTTTGTTATATTGTGAAGCTACCATGAGTCTATACTTTTGTATTATTTTTGTTTATATATATTGTGAGAAAAAAAGCTATGAAAGTCGTCTACTCCATCGTTTTTAACTCGTGGATTGCAAATCCTCGAGTTATTGGGATGGGGCTTTTGTACCGGAAGTGTCATGCACTTGCTCACTCACTAGTTTAATAGAGCTCGTACGAATGTCAGATTTGTGTGCTGGATCATTTTACTTGTTTTTTCGCTCATGCGTGATTGCTTGACCGCTGCGTTTATCTAGAGTCCAATGTCTAAGAGTCAAATGTCCGCCATATTGGATAGTTGGCTGATCAAATTTCATGTCGTACGCTGATTGGCTAATTTCTTAATCCAAGACAACGTTGTATTCACCGTCTAGAATCATATTGGCTTAAAGGCTACACCATGAAATATAAACAAAATAGTTACTAGCTAACTATTTAGTACCCTGTGTACCAGAGGTTATTTTCTACTTGCTTTATCGTTTGTAAATTTGACGGATTGTCATGCAACAAGAATTCAACCTCTGGTCCAAAGAGCTTAGGATCTCAATTCCATGTTGATTTGATTAACATTCAATTATAGCTATATTTGGAACTTAATCTCGTCAAGTTGTCAAATTATGTCCAATCAAAGCTCTTCAGTGAATTACAGTCAAAGGACATGAAGCGTGCCCGTCTAGGCTGCATTATTAATTTCATTATTCGATATTTGACTTCATATTTGAAAGACCAGCGCTCTCACCGCTAGGCCACCCATGCCACCCACAAAACAGAGTAACTATTTAGTGACCATTTAGTCAAAATCCAGTTTTTTTGTGGTTAGTTTACAGGCCAAGACGTACGATAGTTGATACTTCTAACATCTATGTGCGAGGAGAAGAAAACTTGCAAGGATGGAAACCTAAAGGACCGTCGCTAATCGATGAACATCAGAAACAACTCGACAGACTTGACAGAATACACGAGGTAATACTCCAGTTTCACGTTGTCTATCGCCGCTGTACTGTTTGACTAAAGGCGCATTTGTACGAGACCAAGCCTCGATTTGTTGTAAAAATAGCTACAGATTCCAAGCAAAAAACTGAAAAATGCTGTTGCTTAACAGTGAAAATGCATTTTGCCCGGGGGGGGGTTCTCCCTTTATCCAAGTGGTAGGGGTGATCGGCGTACCTTTTAGGGTTAAAATATTTCCAGTGCGTACCTTTTAGGGTCCATTTAGAGATTTGGCTCAAAAATCAGTTCTAAGGGTCGTTTTTACTCTGATTTATTTGTATGTGAGCGTACCTTTTAGGGGTCATTTTCAAAATCTCCGCCGATCACCCCTACCACTTGGACAAAGGGAGTACCCCCCGGGGCATTTTGGGTAATGTAATATTGCTTAAAATATATAAGAACTAGACGCTCTATGAGCGTGAAGTCGGGCTAGTCTTAAAATCAACACAGGAGGCTAAACAATTCTACTTTGGGCTTCCTGTGTTCGTTCCCAAAGCATCATGGGGGACTATACGCGACGTGACAGATAGGATAAAAGGTAAAAGTAGAGTCGGGCCTTCTAGCCCGACTTATTAGTTATTTTATTCTTATAGTGCATTCTATTCAAAACAATATACGAACTAGTTATGAGTAGTATTTATATTTGTTTTATTTCAAATGAATGAGACCCACAATGCCCTTTGGTCTTGGAATGCACTATTCAGTATTCAACGTTTTTTTCTAAATAGGTGTATGTTTATATCTAGGTTATTAAGGCTCGTCACATTCTTCTAGTAGCAGAACTACTCCGCGAACCAGAATCAACAGCACAACTACCTCCTCCCAACACCACCCCTTTCCCGGCATGCAGTATGAGCCTACCTACGACCCAGTCTTCCTCCATGGATAGACTACTGCTTACGTCATCGTGTCTGTCGGTCTGTTCCTTCTCGGTAGGCAATCAAACAATGATTTACAATCAACAGAATCAGGAATCTCTTATACGAAAGGTAGCCATATTTTGAGTCACTTTTAGTTTTTCTTGTTTTTTGTTTTTGTTTATGTTCATACGTAGTTGGAGGACTTTTAGACTAGAAACCATGGCTGTGTTTACTTATTAAGTAACCGACTTATTAAGTGTTCGTTTGTTTGTTTGTTAGTTTGTTTGTTTATTTGTTTGATTGTTTGTTTGTTTGTTCATTTCTTTGATTTTTTGTAGTTGAAGGACTTTTACACTAGAAACCATGGCTTTGTTGACTTATTAAGTAACATAATGTTTTTATGTTTGTAGTGATTTGTTCGTTATGTTATTGTTTTTTGTTATTGTATTTGTTTGTTTACTAATTAGCTTGTTTTACTTTTTTTATTTGTTTGATTGTTTGTGTGTTTGTTTGTTTGATTGATTAATTGTTTGTTTGTTTGATTGGTTGTTTGTTTGTTTGTTTGATTGTTTCTTTTCCGTCTGTCCTTTGCCTTGTTGGTATATTTGTTTGTTTTATTTGTTTGCTTGTTTGTTTGTTTGTTTGTTTTTTTGCTTGTTTGTTTGTTTGTTTGTTTGTTTGTTTTATTTGTTTGCTTGTTTGTTTGTTTGCTTGTTTGTTTGTTTTGTTTGTTTGTTTGTTTGTTTGTTTGCTTGTTTGTTTGTTTGTTTATTTGTTTGTTTGTTTGTTTGTTTGTTTGTTTTATTTGTTTGTCTGCTTGTTTGTTTGTTTATTTGTTTGATTTTTTTGTTCGTTTGTTCGATTTTGTTGTTGTTGTTATTTTTTCAATGTTTAGTTGTTGAGTTGATTCGTTTGGTTTATTTGTATATTTTTGTTCTTCCATTCGTTCGTCCGTTTTGTCTCTTTGTTTTTTGCCGTCTTTACATGTCCTTTGCCTTGTTGGTCTATTTGTTTGTTTGTTTGCAAGAGCCTTTATTATTATTTTTTTCTGTTTGTTTGTAAGTCCGTCCCTTTGTTTTTTGTCTGTCTGTCTGTTTATCTATCCGTTTGTGGTTTGTTTATTTTTCAGTCTGTCTGTCTGTTCGTTTGTATGGTCATTGCCGGATTTCAATCCGTTAGGGACTGGGGCGAATTGCCTTACACTTTGTTAAACAAAATTTGATTTACATAATCAGAGAAACCTTGTCAAGCTTTACAAAATCCTGAAGTTTGGTGTTGATTGTTTAATATTGTGTTAAGAGGCTGTCTCGCTAAAAACCACCCACTCGTTTTTGCTTCAAAAATGGATTTGCCTGAAACTCTGTCGACTGAAAGGGTTTACTAAGACTAAAACAAGAATGCATTTAGTTTGGTAAGAAATGATTTCGTTGTTGAGCTAGAAGCCGTTAAACATTTTTGCCCGTCGGGTGCATTCGCGACACTTTGAAAACTGAAAATAAGCCATTTTTCGTAGCGCCGTATAATACTTGATTCGCAGTATAAAGAGTTAACGAGTTATCAAGATTATAATGACCCCTATTTATCGCTTATTCAAATAGACTCAAAATGGCCTTATTTCAATGTCTGATTTCTAAATTTCGGGACTTAGTTAAAAGTTTCAACCAATGCAGGTCAAAAGTATGGTATTTCATTTGCACAAATTGTGAAAATCAGATGTACGATTTTTGATTTTCCAAAGTTATGACCGTTTGAAGTAGCACATGTTCGACTAATTGCGATTTTCTCCCTATTGTATAAGACCACTATGGTTGAGCGTTTTTATCGCAAATACAACTTACATGCTCCAAAAGTAACGCTTATTTCCATTGTAAAGACATTTGCCAGTGCCTTAGACTGCTGAATGCTACCAGTAATCCAGCAAGTAGGTCTGTAGATAGTTAGGTCGAGTTGCTTGTTTGCGAGTTAGATTCGATCTCACAGGTGTTTCTACTTTTAACGCTGAATTATACTGTTCAAACATCGTTCTAGAATCACTTTCCTCGAGAATCAGTTCAAGGTATTTCAAAGCTTCTTATTTTGGAAGAGAATCTGACTGGTTTTTGTTTTTAGAGCAAAATGTCATGCCATATCAATCGAGCATGATTAGTCGAGTACATTGTTGTTGCTTTCGTAGAGGTTCGCATATATGTGTGAAACCGCTAGGTATTTCGATCGCGCACGGTTACTAGTAACAGTTTCAAGTTGTGATCACAAATAAATTAAATTAAATGTTCTTGGGTTTTTTAGCATTGATACTTTCCATCCTAGCTGGAATTTACATTGTACATGTGCGTGGCTTAAAAACAACTTGTCTAGACTTTTTTGCTACAAAAAGAACAAGTCAGGCCATCCTCATATTTAATTTTGTTTCCCATCGCCGTCCCGCCCGACCCTAATTTTGTAAAACTTGGAAATAATAAAAAAA
Organism: Metridium senile; assembly: GCA_949775045.1. Classification (NCBI taxonomy): domain Eukaryota; kingdom Metazoa; phylum Cnidaria; class Anthozoa; order Actiniaria; family Metridiidae; genus Metridium; species Metridium senile. The sequence goes on along the minus strand of OX459097.1, from coordinate 21,382,162 downwards.
AAAAATATTCCTTATAATTTTTATGCGCTTTTTACACAACTTAATAATCACATTTTCTTCTATTTGGCTAATCAGTTCTCTTTTTTACTAATAAATATAAATAGTAATATCACGATATCGTTAACACAATATTATTTCAGTATATAATAAGTCAATTAATGAGCATAACGTTATTTGTAACATTTGTATCTGTTTTTATTTTTGTAATTTGTTATTTTTTCCGACCGACCGACCCACCTCTGCGACATTAAATATTCAAGTGGGTGGGAAACAACATGTTAGGCCCAACATTACCAAAATTAAATTAAAAAAACGGACAAAAACACAATTTCTTCTCCCTTTTTTTCTTTATTGGAATTGTCATCTCATCAGCGCGTGGCAATGGAAACAGTGATGAACTGCAACAAGTATATTGTCAATATACTGACCGCTAATTTCATTCATTCATTTATTCATTCCACTCACTCAAATTCAATTCCGTCATCTTTTTTTTTTTTTTTTTTTCAACTTAAATTACAAAAAAAAGTGTTTGCATAACAGACATTCATGTTAATCATACTCCTATTGGTACACGCTGTTTCAACTGACTAAAAGACATATCTAATGGCAAGCCCGGAGGGGGGGGGGGGGGGGAGAAGAAGGGGGGTTGGGATGAGGGGGAGAAGGAGGGGGGTTGGGGGTGAGGGGGAGAAGGAGGGGGGTTGGGAGGGAGGGGGGTTGGGGTACTCCCTTTGTCCAAGTGGTAGGGGTGATCGGGGTACCTTTTAGGGTTGTAAATATTTTTTGTGCGTACCTTTTAGGGTTCTGGCTTAAAAGCAGCTAGTTTGTACTAAACCCAGGGGATGTACTCGGGGGGTAACATGACATTACACCCAAAATAATACATGCCATGCAATGCAATATTTCTTTACGGAACTCACGCCTTGCTGAAAACAAATTTTAAACGAATAATTTTCTGATACACGGATCGAAACAAAAATTGAATCGGAGTTGTGGGCACCCTAAAAAATTCGGGTTTCATTTTAAGACCTAAAAAAATACTTGGCAGATCTCTTGACCCAAAAAAATACTTCAGACCTCCCCGTCATATTACCCCAAAGTACATCCCCTGGGGTACTACGCTTTCTTTGTCTTTAAAACTATGTGAAACTTGTACTAATTGTTGTCAGCGATAAAACTATTTAGCGGTTTCACACATATGCGAACCTCTACGAAAGCAACAACAATGTAATCGACTAATCATGCTCGATTGATATGGCATGACATTTTGCTCTAAAAACAAAAACCAGTCAGATTCTCTTCCAAAATAAGAAGCTTTGAAATACCTTGAACCGATTCTCGAGGAAAGTGATTCTAGAACGATGTTTGAACAGTATAATTCAGCGTTAAAAGTAGAAACACCTGTGAGATCGAATCTAACTCGCAAACAAGCAACTCGACCTAACTATCTACAGACCTACTTGCTGGATTACTGGTAGCATTCAGCAGTCTAAGGCACTGGCAAATGTCTTTACAATGGAAATAAGCGTTACTTTTGGAGCATGTAAGTTGTATTTGCGATAAAAACGCTCAACCATAGTGGTCTTATACAATAGACAGAAAATTGCAATTAGTCGAACATGTGCTACTTCAAACGGTCATAACTTTGGAAAATCAAAAATCGTACATCTGATTTTCACAATTTGTGCAAATGAAATACCATACTTTTGACCTGCATTGGTTGAAACTTTTAACTAAGTCCCGAAATTTAGAAATCAGACATTGAAATAAGGCCATTTTGAGTCTATTTGAATAAGCGATAAATAGGGGTCATTATAATCTTGATAACTCGTTTAAAAATAAATTTAGACACACATTAACCCCTTAGCTGTAAAGATGAGTTATTTAAAAAGACTTTGATATAAAATTTATTGGTTTGTACTGCGAATCAAGTATTATACGGCGCTACGAAAAATGGCTTATTTTCAGTTTTCAAAACGTTGCCACTGCACCCGATGGGCAAAAATGTTTAACGGCTTCTAGCTCAACAACGAAATCATTTCTTACCAAACTAAATGCATTCTTGTTTTAGTCTTAGTAAACCCTTTCAGTCGACAGAGTTTTAGGCAAATCCATTTTTGAAGCAAAAACGAGTGGGTGGTTTTTAGCGAGACAGCCTCTTAAATACAGCCATTCAAAAACTTGAAAATTTATGATCTTAACATAAACGTCAATAGCTGTATCTCATGCAATATTAAACCAACCAACACCAAACTTAAAGACATTGTAAAGCTTGACAAGGTTTATCTGATTATGTAAAAATCTTGTTTGGCAAAGTATAAGGCGATTCGCCCCAGCCCCTAACGGCTTGAAATCCGGCAATGTTTCATATATTGTCTGGTTTCTAGACTATCAGTTCTCCAATAAACCTCTCTTTTCACACCACCATCATTCAGTCGTACCACAACAACTTATTTCTGTTAATTCATTTAATCATCATTCAATAGAGATGAGAGTGAGATTCAATGAGATTGTTGCCATGACAACTAACGAGCCAGAGTTACTCGGTGTCCATTTATCGTCGTTCAACTTCGGTAGCGTGTAAAATTTAAGTAATATATAAAGGCGCATATGTACTTTATGACTGCATACAGCACAGTAAGCAGGTTTTCTATTTCTTTTAAAAAATGGACATATTTGATCAACATGCAAACGCGCGTGCTGTGTGCTCTCATAAAGCACGCGCCCCAACCAATCAGATTTCTAATAATTTTAATAATGAGTATTACTTTGTTTTCCGGAGCCTCGTATTGGTTGATATATGTGTATTCACTATATACCCAAATATTTTATTACTTCATTGATTTATTCATTGATTTATTCATTTATATATTAATGGAAATTAGCGAGTAAACTAGTATATGCTGCGTTGGTGTTTGATATAAACGATAGGTAATAGAATGAAATTTATAACACCTTAAAAAATATTGTTTCATATATTAATTAATTAATTCATTTATTTATTAACATATATTAATTTATTTATTTATCCATTCATATGTTAATATTAAATAATGAACTCAATCATTCATTTATTCAGCAATATAGAGTACAAACACTAAAAGTGTGCAACATAAATACCACTAAATACTGCTAAATCATGCAAATTCTTTTGTTCTCTATTGTTTAATCAACACTATTTAGTGGTAAATAGTACAAAGTATTGCACATTTTTAGTGTTTGTACTCTATTAATTAACTATTTTTATTTATTTAGAAAAAATCGAAACAAGAGAATAAATCTTTATAAACGAAGATATAGCTGTAAATAATTATATTTCGCGCGTACATTTTCGTGAGAGATTTCAGTAGACAATATTGTTGCGAACTGTTGCTGTTCTAAATGATGCGAGCGTATATCGTTTTAGTGTTTGAATCTTTTGACTGCCAAGAAAACAAGCAAAGACTTTGAACAGATGGTAGGCTTACTTGTCGAATCATTATTATAATGATGGTGATGATGATAGTGGTGGTGGTGGTGGTAATGATTAAAACGGTGGTTATAATGATGGCGGTGCTGGTGATAAAAATGATGATGATGACAATGATCAAGGTGATGATGAAGATGATAAGAATGGTGAAGATGTTGATCGTGATGATCATGAAAATGATAGAGTACAAATATTATACCCGTGAAACAAGTAGTTCTAATTAGTACTAATTCGTGCTAATTAAACAATAGAAAACAACAGAATTAGCATAAAATATCACTATTTAGTACTATTTATGTTTCACGCTTTTAGGCCTCGTCTACACGAATCCGATCCTGCTGAAACCACTCTGGAGAGCGGTTTCAAAAGTATGCGGTTTCGGTGACCGGATTCACTAGATTCGTGTGGACAATAGGCCGATTCGCATCAAAACGTATGCGGTTTCAAAAGTATCCGGATCCGTGTAGACGGGGTCTTAATGTTTGTACTCTATCTAAATTACTAATGATAATAAAATGATTATACTAACGGCAATAGCGATGATCAATGATATACTTCTTGTAGTCTCAAGCTTCGGCATCACATTCCAAACAGAGTATGACGTCACACGAAGACGTCACTAGATCTGAGTTCTTTGTCCCAGTGATGAAGGAAATAAGGAAAAGGTAAGTCACGTGACTGGACCATTATTCCTTATTTTAAATGACAATAATCACGTACCAGCATGCCTTGCGTTTATTTTGAATTGAGTGTTATAATAGACCTCTTTACCTCCGTTTGCAAATAGACCATTTCAGACCTTGAGAATTGTTCTTTTATGATGAACGTGTTATAACATTTACATGTGAAAGAATCAACTCCCAAGGGTAGCATCATATGATCTGAATTGGGACAACAAACAAGGAAGGTAAAGAGGTCTATTCATTTGCAGTCAGTTTTATTACGAGAAAATAAATATAACAAAACACTAAATGATTAAGTACGCACGTAAACACCCACTCACACCGTAAAAACTATCATTGTCATATATGCGATGTACATTTTTTTATCAGTCCTGTGGTATCCAAGGCTGGTTATTTAGCGATAATGGATGACAGCTCGAGTCGATGGAAGAGACTTTGGGTGGTAAGTAGTGGTAGTTGGTGATGATGATCGTGGTGATGATTATATATAACGATGATGGTGGTGATGGTGATGATTATATATAATGATGATTGTTTAAATAATAAAGGGTAATCGAATATTGGAGAAATAACTCAATGGGCGAGCAGCGATATATAATTGCTTTAAAATGAAGGATATAGCTTTTGATAAAAATGTATTTCCAATGCTATTCTATAGTAACATTATAGCGTTAAAGTGCGGCGCTTATTCGAGTAAACACGGTTTGTAAATGCTGATTATAGCTCTTTCTTGCAGGTTGTACGTAAACCATATGTTCTCTTTTACAGTCACGAGACTGACCCGGTAAGCATTTAAATAAATCATTGGTTTTACTTGAAAATACAGAGTCGTTTAGTATAAGCCAATCAGAAGCATTTCTGTCGCATCGCCAACAGTTCCAAGATGGCGTCGTCTGAGAGAGTTGTTTCCCGTGTTAACCCTCGATAAATACATCCTTAACATAACTTTACATTAAAAAGTTCTATGTAACTTGGACAATAAAAGTTCACTACAGCTCTATCAGGGATAAAAATAGAATAAAAACAAAACGCAAATGCCTAAAAGTAACCGAAATTGTTTTTGTCTCGAGGCGCCATTTTGGAACGAGATCACCAGGTAATGTTTAAGTATTTGATACACTCAAACTCACTACCCCTACATTAAATATTTTAGCACACATGTTGATTTTTGCGGAGGGAGGAAAACCGGATAACCCAGCGGAAAAAGAAAACCCTCGTGGGATGAGAAAAACAACACATCAAACAAACTCTATTCACTTATCGTCCGAGTCGGGAATCGAACCCAGGTCAGTCATCTGAAAGCTGAGGCCGATAAGGATTCTGGGTAGACACGTCTTGCATGCTTTTACATATTTGAATAATTGTTTAATAATAATCTGTTGGCAGTCATGTAGTGAGCATTAATTAGTTAATGTTGCCTTAAAATACTTGATATTAATGTGATCCATGCCGGAATTGCGGTTACCCATACAAAATATCCTAGTGTTTTATCTGGGTTGCTAGGCACAGTTTAATCAATTTTAAGCTCTGCGTCACTATATGGGGCTTTCGTTGTGCGGTAAACTCGTTTTCGATTTTCTGCCTTATAATGATGCCTAAATAATCAATATCAAACACCCAAAGTTCTCTTCGGTCGTGCAATCGTCGTTCTTCATTCACTGCGTCAACCCTTTTTGAAATAAGAGGACACGGGTTTCTTTATATTTAATCTCTAATATAATATTAAATCTCTAATATAATATTTAATCTCTAATATAATATTTAATCTCTAATATAATATTTAATCTCTAATATAATATTTTATCTCTAACATTGTTTGATAGATTGAGCATTTCTTGATCAACCTCAAGAATTCTAAAGTGGAATGTTCCGAAGACAAGAACTCACGAACGGTATGTTAAGGGGTTTATCGTCAATGTGTTTGCTGTTTATATATTTGTACATTCCACATAGCTTTTATCCATTTGTAAATTACTATAATTCTTATTTGATTGTAGTCATTTCTTTGTCTATTCATGCACATATATATCGGAATTCACATTACTGATGTGCGAAGATAAAACTCATTAGTAATTCATGACCATTTTGTCCAATATCGATGAAACAAAAGAAAACGGTTGTTTGCGTTTGGGAAATCATCTACAGTAATAATAGAGGAATGCTAACCAACTTGAATGCTAACGAACTTGATGTCATTTCATTGCAAACTTTTTATCGATTGCCTCAGTAGTATAAGCAGAAGATCTCAGTTCCAATACTGCCATTGGCACTCAAAGACTTTTTTTTTTGCCAAAAATATCGAAGTAAATTATTTTTAAGTCTGATGTTTACTCGTCAGTAGAAATGGGTGGATGTTCATTTGCATTCCATTGTTCTTCTATTCTACACCATAATGTCACTAATTTCTACACCATAATGTCACTAATCCCTCCGAGTTTAAAACGTAGATTATGCGGTATACAAAGCTTTCCTCATGACCAGAGAGGAGTATCGGATTGGTAAAAATGGTCATGAATTATTGATGAGTTTTTTAAGAGTGTGATAGTTCACTTGTAGTCAGGCGTATCAAGGATATGCCTATTGTTCTGTCGAAATCTCAACCTGTTAAAAAAAATCTCGCGAGCTAATCCAAGTCATCGTAAACGTTTTGGAAATGTCTGATTGGCGGTTTTGATGGTTCGCAAAATGCAGTCCTTCGCGCGGTGCATGCTGGTAAGTGTCAACGGGACGTCACATCATTGATATTGATATATCGTTCTTTGTTGTATTACAGACGCATAATGTTCTGTCATTACGAACAAGACAAGGACACTACTTACTACAGTCAATATCAGATAAAGAGGACGAGGTTTATCAATGGTTGTATGCTATAGATCCACTACTTATGGGTACTATCAGGTACGCAGTGTTTTTACTAATTTTATTTTTTAATAATAATTAATAATTTATTGCTGATATGACGGCGCAAATTAGCATTTGGATATGATCAAATGCGCCTATAAAAATATTACTTTCTATTGAAACAATTAAATTAATCAATTAATAAAATATGTTAATATGTATAAATATAAAAACTAAGTTACATGAAAGTGAAATATCCTATATATAATAAAAACGTCAGTAAAATCTAATATAAATATGTTCATAAAATAATATATATATATATATATATATGTTATTGACCGAGCGTGCGGTCCGGATAGGAGGATATTTGGTCGAGTTATTTTTTTTTGCGATTGTACGGACCAAGCCGAAGGCGCGGTCCGTGCCGCTAAAAAAAAGAACGAGACCAAATATCCTCCTATCCGGACCGAACAAGCTCGGTCAATAACTTATTTATTATATGGCCGACCAGAAATTGAAGAAAAATAATCGTGATATTAAGAGTAAAGGCTTTTGTAAAGTCTGAAAAAATGTTGACAATCGTTTGTTTACATCAAAAAGCCACTTATCTGTCACACACGTCAAAAACAATTTGAAATTCGCTATCTGATTGTTTCTTCAGTTTGAGTTGCTAAATTTGATTGGCTTAAACTTTGACATGAGCTGTCACTGTTTAGAAAGATCATTTTCAGCAGGATTTTCAGTGAAGTTCACAAGTAAAGTTATTGTAAAAAGATAAAATATGGAGTCGGCTTACAAAATAACTCGTAGGAAAAGACAACATTCGATCAAGGAGGAAATTAGCAAAAGACCTGAGAAGCAGTGACAAACTATATCATCTTCTTCATCGCTCACTATTGGTCGTTGTTTGCGAAGTGGTTGTCTAGTAGTTGGCGGCCATGTGCTTTCATTGAATGATCCATTTCTGCACAAACTGTAAGTTTACCATACATTTTTTGAGCTTGACTCCATGGAAAACAGCCGCTTGATGCCTATTAAAAGGATTGGATTGGCTTGATTCATGACTTCAAATATTAAAAACAGACCGGTGTGATTGATTGCCGAAGCGTTCATGGCGAGCGACTCGACCGAAGACAAGCTAGTTCCCGCTTCGTTGATATACTTCAGATAAAGTTGATTTCTATGCATGAAAACACTTCAGACGACTTAAACTCATCTCGTTTAAAAATGTTAGTGTTGGAAACATGGATATTTCAGTCCTTCTGTATGCTTTTTCTGTAATAAAGTGGGATTTACTGGACGAGTGTTATCATTTTTCTTCCTTTGACAAACAAAAAAGTTCTGCTCTCGATAATTTCAAGGTATGTTTTGTCTTTCTCATTTCAGGCAGAAAAATGTTTGACAGACTAGTATTAGTATTCCTTTTTATATATTACTAGTACTAGTATTCCTTTTTATATATTTTTTCTGTACTTTTTCGGCTATATATTATATATTTTCCTTTCCAGATGGCCAGTTCTCGTAAGATGTTTGAAGTTTAGTAACAGCTATATATATATATTTTTTTTTTTGTCTTGTACCAATGAGCATAAACTCAGTTTTTGCATAGTGAAATTTAACTGTCTATTGTACGTTGCAAGCGAAAGCTTGTTTATAAAGAATAGTTTTACAGCGGTTTTTTACACGTGCACCACTCGCATAAAAAGCACCGCTATAAAACGTGAAGTTGGTGGACGTCAATCAAACTGTGTTTACAAGAAGCAAGGTGTTTTTACTTCAGTCGGGCTGCGAAACATGTCTGAATCCGACGAAGAGGTTGTTGTAGGAATTCAGACATGTTTCGCAACCCAACTGATGTAAAAACACCATGCGTCACAGTTTGATTGACGTCCACCAACTTCAAGTTTTATAGCGGTGCTTTTTATGCGAGCGGTGCACGTGTGACTGAGAACTGCTGTAACTAAAGTCTTAAAAGTGTTGAAATTGTTTTCAGATCTTATATCTGTTGATAGCCTGTTTCATAAAGTTGGGGCTGCAGCCTCAAATGCCCTGTCCCCCAGTGTCTCTTTATTTCATAACAATTTCTTTATTATTTACTCCTTGTATTGCAGGTCCCAACGGTCAAGTCTAATGCGTGGAAATCGATAGGCGAATTAGAATATACAAAATATTGTCAAATGTTTAAAAAGGTTGTCCAAGACGATAAAAAATGGTCAAAAAATGGGCAAACACCTATTTCAAAAAGGCTGTCTGAGACGATGGGTCATTCCAAGACAGAAAGGAAATATAGGCATACACCTATTTCAAAAACCTTGTCGAAGGCGATAGGTTGTCCAAAGCGATAGGTCATTCAAAGAGGGCAAGGAATTATATGCATTCACCTATTTCAAAAAGGTTGTGCAAAGCTATAGGATACTCCCTAGATAGAAAGGAATTATGTGCATGCAACTATTTCAAAAGGTTTGTCTAACTCGTTTTTCGCTTCCACAACATATACCCCTGGGAACGTAGTCTGTTGGAGCTTGTTCCGGAAGTCAAAATTCAGCTCTTTACTGATTGGTCGACCTTATTAGGTCGACCAATGAAAATCAAGATAACCATTCAAAGAAAGTCGTTAAATAAGTTTGAATTTTGACTTCCGGAACAAGCTCCAACAGACTACGTTCCCAGGGGTATATGTTGTGGAAGCGAGAAACGAGCGACAGAAGAATACCCCTGGGTTCCCGAGGATATATATGACGCTACATGTAATGTTAGCCCTGCCCAGTCGTCTCTTACATCGGCGCCATTCTTGTACCCAGACCCTACTCACTCTATTCAACTAAGCACGTTTTCCCTCAAAAAAACTCTGACAGCAACAAAATCGAAGGTTTAAAAGTCACTCTTTATTTTCATTGATCAGTCAAAACAGATGGTGAGCTTGGGCTATCTACGTGGATCAAAATATTGATATTGGTATGCCGCTCAGGCAATCAGATTACAAATTGTACGAATTGTCAGATCCTTTGAGTTTGTGTTATAAAATTGAGAAAGATCTGGGTACGAGAATGCGCGCAAAGGATTAACCATTGGCGCACATGAAAAGAGGCGGCTGGAGACAGGTCACATGACTGCTTTAGCCAGACCTTCTTTGTTAGAAGCGAGAAGACTGGGTGCATAGACAATTGACTACGTAGGCTACAATAATGGTGCTATATATAAAAACATAAATGCATAGTTTATATTTATTAATAAATTTGTAATAATAATAATAATAATAAATTAAGAAATATATAAACAACATATTAGATTTTTGCTGGTATTTTTTGTTTGTGTGTTTGGTTACCTGTTTGTTTGTTTGTTTGTCTGTCTGTCTGGTTGGTTGGTTGGTTGAATGGTTTGTTTTTTGTTTGTTTGTTTGTTTGTTTGCCTGTTTGTTTGTTGTTTGTTTGTTTGTCTGCTTGTTTGTTTGTTTGTTTGTTTATTTGTTTCTCTGTCTGGTTGGTTGGTTGGTTGTTTGGTTGTTTGGTTTGTTTATTGTTTGTTTGTTTGTTGTTTGTTTGTTTTTTGTTTGTTTGCCTGTTTGTTTGTTGTTTGTTTGTTTGTTTGTCTGCTTGTGTGTTTGTTTGTCTGTTTGTTTGTTTGTTTATCTGTTTGTTTGTTTGTTTGTTTGTTTATCTGTTTTTAAGCAATAAGAACATCCAAAGGGTTTTTCTCCATTGTGTATGCTAAGATGCCTCTTTAAACTGTTAGGCTGTGCTTATGAAGGGTTTCTCTCCAGTATGTTTTTAAGGTGATATATTAAACAACTTCTGTACGTATACAACTTCTTGCAGTAAGGTTGTCATACAAAAATATACATTTGTTATAAAGAAAATAGAACATTAGGATTTAGTACGATAGGAATTGATTAAAAGACAAAAGAAGATCACTCAAGCTGAACTCTCTCTTTTGTCTTTTAATTAATTCCTTTCGCACTAAATCCAAATGTTCTATTTTCTGTGTGACAAATGTTCTATTTTGTATGACAACCTTACTGCAAGTAGGTGTATGTCTTTTCGCATAAAGAGCATTCTCTCCAATGTGTATTCCAACGAATAACATACAATTGGCATAGCGGGATATTCACGGTACGTCACGAGAGAAGTCTAATAGAGTGAAGTCATTTAACACGTGAAATAGATATTAGACTAATACACCTTAGCAGTCCTTAGTTCCATTGTTTTCTTTTGTGTCTATTTGACTATTACACCTTGACTATCTAATTTTGTTTCACGGGTTTTAAAATGTCGTCACTCTACAACGGCTTTAAAGCAGTCTTATTTATTTATTTATTTATTTATTTATTTATTTATTTATTTATTTATTTATTTATTTATTTATTTATTTATTTATTTATTTATATATTTATTTATTTATTTATTTATTTATTTATTTATTCATTTATTTATTTATTTATTTATTTATTTATTATTTATCTATTTATTTATTCATTCAGACGAGCCACTGTATATCTCATACAGATCGGACACGAATATTGTTTAGTATTTATGAAACTCCAACATTAGTTCTAATAAATTCTTCTCCGTGATCCGTGACCCAAATGTTTAGCTTAAATCAATAACGAGGGTCCACAATAGGTTTGACGGGATGCGGGATAAGCCTTTTTTTGAAGGCGGGATGCGGGATCCGAGCTTAAACCTTGACGGGATGCGGGATTCTGAATTCCAAGCGGGATCGGGATTTCGTGTTTTTTAGGTGCCGGGTTTCGGGATATAACATTAATTTGCTGCGGGATACGGGACTGCAGCATTCTTTGTTCTCAATAAAAAACTGTTTAACGTTTTAATATTTAATTAATAATTAACTTAAAAAAAAATTGCGGGATCGGGATTGTGACATTAAAACGTGCGGGATGGCGGGATTGCCGGCAAAAATGAGCGGGATGGCGGGATTGAGAAGCCCTATTGTGGACCCTCAATAACCGATATTCGCCACTTATTCGACGTGATTTTGAGTTGCAAGAACTCCTTTGATTTATTTTATACTTAGTTTCTTCAAACACAGCTCCTTTTTTGCCAAGAATTTTATGTTTAAATAATTGAGAGTCATCAACCTTTGTTTTTTATGTGTACGAGTACGGTCAAAGAGTGCGTTACTTCCATATTTTCGTGATTCGTGAAAATTAGATGTTGACATCCGTGATACGTGATTCGCTATTTTTTTCGGCGGTGAACCGTGCAAGCGACCCCCCTGTACGACCCTCGTAATAATTACTCGTAAAGAAGGACTAACCGACACGGGTGAAAAACGCACGGCGCATGCGTAAGCAAAACAAAAGAATAACTGAAGATTTTACGAAGGGTTTCGTGTTTGCGTGTGCTTATATAATAAGCGAATTTCTCTTGTATTATTTGACAAGGGAAAGAAAACAACTAATGTAATGTGTTAGGGAAATATAAGCACTAACTTTCCACGAACTTTCTTAACTTTTAAGATTTACCAAACGCCGATAAATCTCAAATGGTTTTGTTGTAAACACGACCGTCTTCCGAGCGTGCGCAGTGCGTTTTTCACCCGTGTCGGACTAACCGCGATCATACTTGAATGTTATATTACATAAGAAACAACTGGACGTGAACTGGCTTAGAAAACTTTTCGTTCCTTCAGTTCCATGCAGCGCTAAAACTGATCTTATATATCCTATTGTGTCACTTGTATTTTACTTTTCTAATTTTGAACATGTATAAATTATCCAACTTTTATGACTCACTGTAAATATTATGATATTATGCAGTATTGAAGTGCAAATAAAATCTCCTTAAATCGCCCTAAATCGGTTAAAATTGCTCTATGTCGCCTCTGATTTTCCTATATTTGTTCAAAAATCGCCATAAATCGCATAAAATAACGGCGACTTAAGGACCCATTATAGAATATCAAAGACCCACAATTCATTTCGGTTTTGCAATCTCCGTTCACCGTTCTCTCCGTCAACTTTTTTAAATGGGTGTATAATTAAACAGGAAAACAACTCAGTTGGCTATATTTACATACACTCTACTTGTATATAATCGTCTACTTGTAAACATTGGCTATATTATACCAACGGCTGTTCTTTGAACATGGTGCTTCGCTTGTCGATCACAAAAGCTCGCTTCCTTGTACTACTTGTCCTCGATGCGATTGCTGTATTACATGGTTTTGAAGGTATGACTTAAAGATAATAGAGATAGTATACTAATAGTATAAAAATAATAAGAATTTTAATCATGATAATTATAACATTAATCGTTAGCAATGTGATTATTACGATTTCCTTTTAATTATTTAATGGTGTGGCAAAAAGCTTAAAGTAAAAGCTTAAAGTATAATAATAAAAAAGAATGCGAACTTTAATCGTGATAATTATAATGTTCATTATGAATGTGATATAAGTACGATTCATTTTTTATTATAACAATAATAGTTTAATCAGTAAACGGGCACTGCGCTACAGTGGCACAAAGCTTAAAGTAAAAACTTAAAGTATAATAATAAAAAAGAATACGAACTTTAATCGTGATAATTATAATGTTCATTATGAATGTGATATAAGTACGATTCATTTTTTATTATAACAATAATAGTTTAATCAGTAAACGGGCACTGCGCTACAGTGGCACAAAAGCTTAAAGTAAAAGCTTAAAGTACAATCAGAAAAAAGAATGCGAACTGATAATTATAATGTTCATTATGAATGTTATATAAGTACGATTTCTTTTTTTTATTGTAACAATATAAATAGTAAAATTCAAGATTAGAACCCGTAAAAATAAATAGACTTCCAACTCTATTTTTAATTCACCTCAGTGCAACATAAAGCTGTCGAAACTGTCAAAACTCCTCAAATATAAGAGTCTACCTAATTGAATTGGATTTCCATACTCCAATTAATTACAATCCTTATCAATCGGAATAGCACTTAAAGCGACCACCATGTTTTATTATCAATTAATATTACAACCGATTTCAGTGTTACGTGCACAGACGGCTTTTTTTAGCGTGTACATTCGACATGATCATTCGACAGTCTGACTAGATTCCGAATAGATATACTCTAAAACGACCAAATCAGTATTTATAATTAGTTTTGATAACATTGTTTATGCGAACAGCGGAAATTGATAATTTTCGTGACAGAGAACGAGCACAGCGCATTGTGATATATAAGCCAATTCCGTGATTAAAAGCATATGAATTAATCAATTATTAAAACAAGTTTATTTATATTGGCACATAGTGTTTTTCCCTAGCTATTTGAATATGAATGCTGCAAACGAATTGTCGAATAACAATTGTAGGTGTTTTTCATAAAAGCGTGATCACTTTTAGTTTGTTTGAAATCACTAAATACTGATAGTTGAAATCGAACGGAGAAAAATAGAGTTGAAAGCGAACGGTTTGATCACTTTTACAAGAGAGATTGTGCGACTATTCGCATGTCAAGTTACAATATGGGCTATATTTAAAATTAAACAAACTTTTTCAAAAAAAGTAGCTATGGATTCGAAAACACCATTGTTTTACGGACATTTTTATGTGTGATGCATGGCTATGCGTGAAAAATAGTACTTTGCCGCAAGATTTCTAATATCGTTATCGCTGTATTGTCTCGGTCATTCTCTTATAAGACTCTCATTCAAAATCGAGCGGACAGTAGAGCCTCGAGAACTATTTGAATGATATACATTATTTTGTCTCCAGTTGTAAGTCGTCTGAGTATATATAATCATATTGTGCTGTGAAAGGCTTCTCTGGATGTTTAATTGTTTTTAAAAGCGGGTTTCTTGAAAGATCAAATGTTCAAAATCATGGAGCTATGTTTTCCGATGAATCCCACTAAATTAAAAAGTGAGGAAAACGTTCTCGCAATTAGGTGTAGAATTACTTTGTGCTTATAATCGACTTTAAAATTGACAACCTTTTGTAAACTGGTGTTCGCAAATAGCTTTTGAACATTCACCTGTTACGATTCAAGACCTGCTTTCCCTTGCAAAAAAAAAAAAAAAAAAAAACCACACAATTAACAGGTAACATATCAACTGGGTTTGACAACACAATAGAGTAATTTCACATAGCACGTTTTACTGACACGATAATGAGAAAAATAATGAAATATTGAGCCTCGCGCAGAAGAATTGCACAGTGTAATTTTTTTAGGAAAAATTTGGAATATTTACACTCGAAGAAACATACTAAACAAATTGATTTTATTGTTGTTGAATTAACACAGCTTTGCACAAAGTAGTGTTCAGTTCTACGCCACAATTTCATTTGGCTAGCTCTTGGTTATTTGTACGGACCTCGATGTTTTGAAGTTGATTGCATGATTTGAATTCATTGTTGACTATGATTGTTGTAGTGAGGATTCATGATTTAATAAAAGAATTAGGTTGTCTCTGACTAAATTTGATGATATCTAATAAGACGTTTCGGCTAAATCTTTAGCCTTCACCAGTAGAATTTGTACAAGTTTGCATGCGCGAGAGAATTTTAAAAATAACGATGTACAATAAATATGCGCGCGCTTGACTATCTAATAGTATAGAGGTTCTCGTAATTGTTGACTGTCTAAATTTAGAACTGTGCTGAACTTTATAAAAATTACTTTTTGACTATTTCAACTTAGAACTGTTTTGAACTTTACGCAAATTACTGTTGACTATCTAAACTTAGAACTGTTTTGAACTTGATGAAAATTTCTTGTTTACTATCTTAACTTAGAATTGTTTTGAACTTTACGCAAATTACTGTTGACTGTCTAAATTTAAAACTGTTTTAAACTTTGCGCAAATTACTTGTTGACTATCTAAACCTAGAACTGTTTTGAACCTTATGCAAATAACTTGTTGACTGTCTAAACTTAGAACTGTTTTTAACATTATGGAAATTATTTGTTGACTGTCTAAACTTAGAACTGTTTTGAACATTATGAAAATTACTTGTTGACTGTCTAAACTTAGAACTGTTTTGAACTTTATGCAAATAACTTGTTGACTGTCTAAACTTAGAACTGTTTTGAACTTTATACAAATTAGTTGTTGAATATCTAAACTTAGAACTGTTTTGAACTTTATGCAAATTACTTGTTGACTATCTCAACTTAGAACTGTTTTGAACTTTACGCAAATTACTGTTGACTATCTAAACTTAGAACTGTTTTGAACTTGATGAAAATTTCTTGTTTACTATCTAAACTTAAAAAAGTCATGAATAATTAATGACTATTTTGTCCAAATTGACAAAAGAAATCGTAAACATGACCATTGGTCTAAATCCTGATAAAGACTCACCTTAATTTACATAAACTTTAACCTGAATTTTCTCCAATAGACTTTCATAAATCCTTGATTTTCTTTTACAAAAACACAAAATATAGGTTGGAGTTTTTTAAGCCGTTTAGTAATCTCGCAGATCGTGTTTTATCAGGATAAATCCTGATAAAACACCCGGGGGGGGGGGGGGGGGGGGTACTCCGCTAGGATTTGGGTAGGGGTGTTCCGCTGGGATCCTAAAACGGTTACCCTGTTTATAACAGAAAAAAAAATATTCTTATACCCTGTTTATGACAAGTGATAAAAATGTGATCCTGTTTATGACAGTTTAGGACCGTGTTTATGCCGCGAAAACGTGCTGAATTCCGGAAAGACGAAAGACCGCGCTGCTCATCATATTACCTAATTAATATATATATGTTATTTACCGGCTGGGAGGTCCGTATAGTGAAAAACTGCCCGAGGTCTTGGATGTACGGACCGAGGTCCGCCGAGGTCCGTACATCCAAGACCGAGGGCAGTTTTTCACTATACGGACCGACCTCTAGCCGGTAAATAACTTATTTATTTTTTTTATTCTCTCTCTATTAATGTTTTTGATATTTGTACGACGCGCGTTGCTTTCAAATGGCTTCCCAGTAGTTTTACTGAAAAAGAGCAGGTTGTCAGAAACCGGTTTTCATTCAGTGTGACGGCGCCTCGACAAACTTACAGAAATTTTAGTGCCAAAATATGTTAAATTACTGCAGATTTCTCCATCATTCCAAATCAAATATCGTTTAAAGAGAAAGGGTTTTGTTTATATCTCAACATCAAAGAAAGTCAAGAAACAAAAAACAAGTTTTACAAAGGATTTTAGCACACACTGAGAGAACCAAGATGGATGTTGAAACGAGTTGAAATTCGTCGTTCTTGTGGACGTTTGCATCAAGAAAAAAGCCTACTGAAGCTTATTTTTCGATAAATGATAAGAAATAAGAAATTTAGTCGAAGTCACCGACAACTGTTGAAGGAATTAATTTGTCTGTGTCGTAATTCAGTGAAGAAGATGAAAGTTGAAAGCATTAGGATCGCTGACAGGACTTTGAATCAAGCAAATCGACCTTTTTCAAGATTGTTTATCCTTTTGTGTGCAGAAAAAGAAAGACAAGAACACTTCCTTACTTCAAAAACGTTGTAGACTTTGTACATAAATTTCTCGTGAATTTATAGCATTTTAAAAGTGACTGAAAAGCAACGACATATCTCATCAAAAGATAGCTCAATTCACCGCCGTGTTGTTTACAACATAGTTAATAATCTATTAACTAAATAATGTTTACAAGGAATGATAAAAACTACAAGTATATTTTTCAACTACTATTGAGGTATGTGAACGAGCTTTATATTCTTTAGAAAATTAAAAAAAACTTTGTGTATTCTCTCGTGAGTTTTTGCAATATTGATTTGATTTTCTCAACTTTTGCTTGTCAAAATGTTTGCAAAAACAATGCTCGCTAATTTTCTCTCAGTCGGTTATCGCATTCTGTCAGTGTCATTTGGTGAATTCAGAATTCTAGATCTCCTACTATTTTGATCGATAAATATTACCATAATTAACAATTACCTATTAAAGAAGATTTTTCAAATTTTTCAAAAATTAATATCGCTGGGAAGAAATGGTACCAACGAACAGGATACCGCGGACCGGGCAGATCGTGAAAAACTGGCCCGC
This sequence comes from Metridium senile, assembly GCA_949775045.1. NCBI lineage: Eukaryota > Metazoa > Cnidaria > Anthozoa > Actiniaria > Metridiidae > Metridium > Metridium senile. The sequence goes on along the minus strand of OX459097.1, from coordinate 21,364,156 downwards.
TCGCTAGCCAATCACAGCGCGCGAATCACAAGATACCGGACCGAAAAAAAATAAACCTGATTATGACCCAAAAAAAACTAAGGAAATTGGGAAATGGTGTAAAAAGGATACCCTGTTCATGACAGAAAACTCAAAAAACCATACTCTGTTTATGACAGAAATCTCGAAAAACCATACCCTGTTCAGCGGATCATCCCCGTATAGTAAATATATGGGAGTACACCCCCCCCCCCCCCCCCCCCGGGAAAACACTCCTGCTCGTTTACTAAACTATTAAAATTGTTTTGAGCTTTATGCAAATTTCTTGTTGACTATCTGAACTTAGAACTGTTTTGAACTTTATGCAAATTACTTATTGACTATCTTAACTTAGAACTGTTTTGAACTTTATGCAAATTACTGTTGACTGTCTAAATTTAGAACTGTTTTAAACTTTGCGCAAATTACTTGTTGACTATCTAAACTTAGAACTGTTTTGAACTTCATGCAAATAACTTGTTGACTGTCTAAACTTAGAACTGTTTTTAACATTATGGAAATTACTTGTTGACTGTCTAAACTTAGAACTGTTTTTAACATTATGGAAATTACTTGTTGACTGTCTAAACTTAGAACTGTTTTGAACTTTATACAAATTAGTTGTTGAATATCTAAACTTAGAACTGTTTTGAACTTTATGCAAATTACTTGTTGACTATCTAAACTTAGAACTGTTTTGAATTAACTTTATGCAAATTACTTGTTTACTGTCTAGACTTAGAACAGGTTTGAACTTTATGCATAAACTTCTAAACAGTTCATCTACCTAACCGAAGCCGTCTTAAAATGCGGTTTAAAAATAGAATGTAATAATGTAACAAAATAATTGCGTTTCATTGAGAGTCCGAGGTTGCAGAATATATAGATAAAAAGCGCAAAATGTTTTTTATGATTCCACTTGTTTTATGATTGCACCTTTGATTAGTAGATTGCAATCAAAAATAATAGTTTATCGTGCTGGATTTGGGAGAATATACCCAGACCTCATGCCCCAAACTCCCACTCCAGCACCCCCCCTCCCCCCCCCCCCCCCCCTCTCCCCACAACCCCCAGGAATCTAGTGCATGTACGTAGCTAGACCAGCAGCGATAATAATCTGAAACCATCATTTCATCTGATTTTGTTTCAGAGGATGACAATGTCCGTAATATCACATTCCTGCCGCAGATGGACAACATCATGCTGAACCCTGGTCACGTGATCGCTAATACTACAGTCGATAATCTGGAAGAGTGCCAAATGAGTTGCTTTCTATATCCCAATTGTACCTCGATAAACTTCAACACCAACCTTTCTGAATATAGAAACAACTGCAGACTAAGTACATCCGGGAATGTACATACGGGGCTTTTAACTCCTGTCTCTGGTTATATTTTCCAAGACAGCAAGGTATGCTTCGAATGTATGATTGCGTTATTTAACTGTCTGTTTGCTAGGGGTCTGGGGAGTAGTTTGTGGTCCAGCCCTCAAATATTTGGCGGTGATAACGAAAGAACAATACTTATTTGCACTGATTAAACCAACTGACGGACTGACGGACTATTAAATAATAACTGACTGATTGACTGGCTGCGTGATTAAATGACGGACTGACTGACTATTAAATAATAACTGACTGATTTACTGACTATTAGATAACTGACTGACTGACTGAATGACTGATTTACTGACTGAGATTGACTGACTGACTGATTGACTGATTGACTGATTGACTGATTGACTGACTGACTGATTGACTGATTGACTGATTGACTATTAGATAACTGACTGAATGAATGACTGATTGACTGATTGACTGACTGAGATTGACTGACTGACTATCAGATGGCTGACTGACTGACTGAATGACAGATTGACTGATTGACTGACTGAGATTGACTGACTGACTATCAGATGGCTGACCGACCGACCGACCGACCGACCGACTGACCGACTGACCGACTGACCGACTGACCGATTGAGCGACTGACCGACTGACCGACTGACCGACTGACCGACTGACCGACTGACTGACTGACTGACTGTCTGACTGGCTGGCTGGCTGGCTGTGACAGGGACTACTATTCATTGTATTTTATTAAATCATTTAAACATTTGATTCAGAACTTTTGCTTCAAAGACGCGTGTAATTCCATCAATATGGTATGTCAATCAGGCTATGGTAGCAGAGGATACCGCTGTACATGTGCACCGTGTTTCACTGGTCAAAACTGTACACAAAGTAAGGATCTGATTAACAAATAGATAACATTTTGGGCATGGGTCGGTACTCTTGTTTATATCAATTCGATTCAATGCGCTGGTTTATAAACTTCTTTATTTCGGTTCGGTTCGAATCGTTTCGTGCTTACTACCATTAAGCACACATATGCATACACTAACTTATGGATTCAAAAAACTCTATTTCTTACCCTTTAAGACAAAGGGGGTTATGTAACTTACCAAACAGTTACATAATCAAACAAAGTTTATCAATGAGCTTATTTATGAGCTTATCAAAAGACAGTTCGCCCTAATGACGTTTATTGTACAGAACAACTCTTATAGATGAAAAGTGTTCTCTTGTTTGTTTGTTTGTTTGCTTGCTTGCTTTTTGGCTTGTTTGCTTGTTTGCTTGTTTGCTTGTTTGCTTGTTTACTTGTTTACTTGTTCGCTTGTTTGGTTGTTCGCTTGTTCGCTTGTTTGCTTGTTTGCTTGTTTTCTTGTTTGCTTGTTTACTTGTTTACTTGTTTGCTTGTTTGCTTGTTTGCTTGTTCGCTTGTTTGCTTGCTTGCTTGCTTGCTTGCTTGCTTGTTTGCTTGTTTTTTTTTTGTCTGTTAACTTTGTTTTCATCCATTTACGTTATTGAATTGTATGCTTTTTCAGATACCTACAATGTCACAATCCTAAATTTCCCACATCGTTCTACAGATCAACATGTCGAACTAAAGAATGCTTTTGGTAAGGAGGATTACCCTATCTCTATGTTTACAATAGCGATGTGGATTCAGATGATCAAAACTGACCAGAAGCTAGTAAGAACGCCATTCTCGTTTGTGGACGACAACAATCGCAATCAAATAGCGATGCTGATCAACAATGAAGACGAACTTGAAATCGACTTCAAAAAAAAAGATAAGTAAGGCAATAAACAATACATTCAATGTTGTTTAAGGTGGCCCAGGAGTATTTATTTACGTGAAAACAATTTTTTTTGAACCATTGCTAGAAATTTGGGTCAAGATGGCGACGCGCATGCGTTGTAGCACGCAAAAATAAACAAAATGGCTGCCACTTTTTATAAGAAAATGTATGGCAAATAATATATTTTGAGTATTTGTGGACGAAGTAAGCATATTGCACTCAGTGCGCGAATGAAAACTATGAAAGTACATATAAATCTTTGTACTCACTGCAAAAATGATTCACAATAAACAGCAGCATTCCTTCCTGAGCTGTTGGTAGTTTCATATGTAAGCCCTCAATTTGCCATACATCTTCTTTGAAATCGTCCAACCTCCATGTACTTTTCGTTTAATTTGAAGTAGAAGATTATCATTTACGATGAGTGCGCGAATCGATCTCAGTAGTACACTGTTTAAACAGTCCAAATAGCCAAAAACATGCGTAGAATAACTGTCCAATTTTCTTCCTGAAGGCTGTGAACATTTGCAAAAAACATCTTTGTAAACAGCGCCATGTTTTTATCCAGCTTCAAGTTGTAAATAAAATAAAACAAAGAAACAAACCAGGAGGGAGGGGGCGTCTAGTGTGACACGACTCGATTCAAAATGGCGACCATTGTTTAACTCGGTTGTTTCCACAAAAACATTCGATTTTTTTTGCATTGCTGTACTTTTTTTTTACTAGTGGGAGTTCTTTGATATGTAATAGTATCCAATAGTTCACTATAGCCAAATTTGTTGATCAGATTCGACGAAAATACTGCTTTTCTAGCCAATTTCGTGATGAACTGTGATGTCGGTCCAGTGCTGTTGATATGCAGTTTTTTACAAGTACACGAACGTAAAATCACAATGGATCAGTATTTTTCATCCAGAATAGGAGGTTTATGCAAGTATATGATAATCTTCGGATCTGCAAAGTTTCTCTCTGTTTGGCTTTGTGGTTTGTCTCATCAATCGATTTGAAGGCTGATCTCACGAACCACAAGTCAAAATTACGAACCCGAACTGGGAGACTCGAACAAAACAACTTTGCAGGTTAGTAAATGTATTCCCATTGAAGTTAAGTCCTTAATTATCTTGATTTTGAACCTTGACATAAATGTTTATGCTTATTCAATGAGCTAAATGCATGCTTTTAAGATCGTATTTATGTGTATTTTATAATAGCTATCTAAAAATGCTTTGAAACTAGCTACCATAAATACCCAAGCTGTACCCACTTTCTTAATTATTTGTCTTCAAAATCAATTCGTATATCAGTTGCTTTGTTAGAAGAATTTGATATAGTGCAGTAAGCTTTCTGCTGTCCTGTTTTCACATCAGCTTACGGAATTAAATAATGATAATATATAACATGAAATTCATTGAATAACATTTCAAATTATGATTGAAAATCAGGATATAAAATCTGAGATTTATCAAGCTAAGCTTCCATCATGCAGCTATTGTAACAAACTTGAATTAAATTAAATGATGATTATATAGTTAAACATTTTGTGTTTTTTTTTGAAGGTAAAATGGCTGGAAAAGATAACACACTATTTCAACAATGTGAACAGTGAAATAATAATTACTATTGTTGGTTTACACTGAACTATTCTATGCTTGTCATCTTGTTTATGCCAACTGATGACTGGATAAACCCCTCTATTAACTCTGTTTGAGTGATACTGAATAAATATAGTGACTATAAATACAAACTAAAGTGGTTTTCATTAACACGTGAAACCCTCTTTAGTGTATTACTCTTTATACACTCTAATTTCATTGTGTTCTTTTGTTCTTATTTGACTATTACACTTTAATCAATACACTTTGTTTCATGGGTTACTGAAAACCACTATTTTGCTTATAGTAACTATGTTGTTTTTGTAGAGCGAAAACGCTAAAACCATGCAATATAAAAAATTGTTACTATTAAACTAATAGTTTATATCCAGTGACTATTTAGTAAATACCACTCAACCAGAAACATCAAATACAAAAGAAAACAATACCTCACGGTCACTACAGAAGAACTATTATACAGTTGCAATTTTATTTTCATGGATATAGTGTTGTTGCTCTATCAAACTTTTGTCCCTGCCCCATAGCTGCTGTTTTGAATGCAACAGGATACCCTATAGCAGTTTCCCATTCATTACTAACAAGGTACAATAGATGCTTATTTTAATAAAAACATTGATTGTATTTCTATGTATCATCAGACAATGTTTTTTAAACATTAAAATGAAGTAAATTTGAAATTCTCCCTACCCCCCCCCCCCCCCCAGCTTTTTCAAACAGCAATACCAGTATTTCTATTTGACCTTTAATAATACAGTACACAAACATGATATAAGTTAAGCACAATTTCAACATGAAATTTTATACAAATAAATTAGAACAAAAGCACTGAAACCATGATATATAAAAACAAATAAAAAAAAATGCAAATTATGTGGTTAAGTTTACTATAACATACAGTTTCTATTTTAAATGTCATTCAACCAAAAAATCAGATACAAAGGAAACAATGACTCATTGTGACCAATAGTCAGTAAAAAGGAAATATTGCATAGTCAGTAGCAATAATTGCATACATTTTCATGGATAAAGTTATATACTAATATTAATTTTAAGTGATGTATTTGTTGAACTTTTAAAAATAAATCAACAACTTCAATTTAACTATAAGCAATAGTACTGCAGATTAATGCAATAACTGTTAGTTAAGATCGTTGTTTTTACTTGATAAAAATAGTAACAAACAAAACAGTAACATTCCTATCGAAATCGTGTACAGGATAAGTTGTAAAGGCTGACAAACTACACAAAAATCGATTGATGAGAAGAACCACAGCTCCAAATAACACCAAAATCAAACTGGTTAGAGTTAAACTTATAACCAATATAACCTCCTATTTTCAAAATGTTCCATAAAGTTTTACCAACGAAATCACGATGTTTTCAAATGATGGTTGGCCATTTTCGATTAGGACCTGCAGCCCCGGGGGGTGTACTCCCTTTGTCGAAGTGGTAGGGGTGATCGGCGTACCTCTTAGGGTTAAAAATATTTCCTGTACGTACCTTTTAGGGTCCTGGCTCAAAAACAAGTTACGCAACATGATTCTGTACCTGTAAGGGTCATTTTTACTCTGCTTTGTTGCTAAAAGTCGGGCTAAAAGTAAGCTTGGCTGGCAAGAACATCGCACAGGCGTACCTTTTAGGGGTTGAAATCAACAAGGCTATAACAGTTATTTTTGTCTGTGCGTACCTTTTAGGGGTCGTTTCCAAAACCTCCGCCGATCACCCCTACCAACTGAACAAAGGGAGAACCCCCCCCGGGCCTGCAGCCTTCCCGAGAAGTTTTAACGAAAAAATACAGTCAACTATAAACGTCTTTTCGAGATCAGTTGCGCTCAACTAGTAAATCTATTAACAAAGAACACTCACTGTGGGTTAACTACTTTACAATGTGCTGTTTTACCTCTCTTTTATCTCGTTTTCTTAACTTCAAAATGGCGCTTTCAAACTAAACTGACAAGAATATCTAGCGTATCCATGTGACGTCACACTAGAGATCGCTGTAGATAGAGAATCTAATTTGCATACAATAGAGTCACCCCCTCCCTCCTGAAACAAACTCTTGGAAGCTTTCTTGGTCCGCCATTTTATTTATTTTATCTCCAAATGCATTGTGGGATTGAAAACAGGGTTCCCAATCATCATATTGCGGAAGTTTGGAGTTTTAGCCGTATAAAATTCGGAGTATTCGTCAAAATCCAAAATGACCCAAATTTCTAGCAATGTTCAAATTTTGGCGCAAAAACTTCTTCGATTGCTTTAAAAATCGGGATTATAACTAATCATTGTCCCTAGTTTATAGACATTTAAACGTTATTTTAAAAATACTGATGTCGTAAGAGCAATGCGCTTGCAAACGCGAACTCGACTTTGACATTTTATGGCTATTTCTAAAAATCTGAAAGACGAAACCACTCGATTTTGCGTCTATGGACTCATGTACCTCACTACTTTTACGTCATTTCTAGAAATCTAATACAGCATGGCGCCGCGCATGCGCATTGACCATTTGGCCGAGTTAGTTTCATTCAGAAATAGACACAAAAATTACAAAGAAATGTATGTACCTTTTATTTATTCTTGAAATATTTCTTTTGTTATCGATGTTCCACTTTTTCCACAAATGGTAAACAGTAGATTGACGTTTTAACTTTCGTATGGCGATAGAATAAAAGTTAATTTGAAGTCCAAAGTTGTTCAAAAAAAGGACATGAAAAAGAGTCCGATATAGCCATAAGCCGCCATAGAGTTCTTTAGAAACCACTGTCACTTGGTGATAATAAAGTCCTTAAAACAACGCTTTAACTTTCAAACTTTTGAGGTCCACAAATCGTAAATTGTACATCGATGTATTGACATTGATATTGCGATATAAAATATGGTATTTTCAAGTTCAAAGTTGTTCAAAAATCAGTTTTAAAAGACACCAATATAGCTGTAGGCCGCCATAGCGTTCTTGAACATCATTGCCTCTTCGTGGTGCCACAGATAAGAACATTTACTGTTGAGAATTCCTTTCATGTAGACTAATCTACTCTTGAAACCATATCAATAAACGCGATTTTTTGCCAAGAAACGATAACTACTCTTCATTTCAAGTGTCTCAATCCCTTTTAGAGAAATTTTGCATTGTTTTCTCACCTCACAAGGCGTAAAACTTACAGTTCAAGTCGATATATTTTACATTTGAAACGTAGAGAATCAATTTGCACGACTTGATCGGCCATGTTTTCTTGTTTAAAGCTTAGTAGCCTCGCCTAAAATCTTTTGGGGTTCCTATGGTGAAAAATTCGCGGGTTTATTTGGCGCGAATTACAAATTTCAAAATTAAAACAAAAATGTCAGATGTAATAGACGCCTCAACGATATCAAAATTTAAAGAAAAATTACAGTTGTCTGAGCCTGAACTAAGGTATGCATGCAAGTCAAATTACAAGCCTCTTTTTGCTGTAAAAATACCATATCCTGTGCTAAGAGAATGGCATAAAATAGTTAATTACACAAACACAACAAGCTACATCAACCTTCTCGAGGCCACTATACCCGGTGGACTATTTGTATTTCTGTTTGCGCATGCGCATTGCTTACGTTCTGTATGAGCCCGCGAAATTACCCCGAACCGCTGACTGTAGAGAATTTCTGGGTATGGATAAATGGCCAAATTAATCGAGACCTTGCAAGCTTAGTAAATATGAGTACTCAAAATAGAACATACAAATGTATAGCTTATAAAGAATCGAACAGAGACGCACAATAAAATCATTGCTTTCGAAATCGTTACTCACCACTGTTGTACAATGCTTTCCCAGTCTGAAGGCCAAATTTTAGTGAAATTGACGTAAAGTGTGCAGCATTATCACGACTGATAAAAAAACAAATTTATCGATGCATTATTCAAAATAGCTAGATAATCTAATTTTTGCTCAGTATTAACTTAAATGGTAATTCTAGCGATTCTCAAAAACACAAGATGTAAACAAATCATTGTAAAAGTACCTTACAAAGTTTGAGCGTGTTCCATTTATACGGTTTGGAGAAATGCAGAAGTAAAGTTGACCGTATATAAATCTTGGCGACACCGCCGAGTTGCAGTTGCAGTGAAAAGCCAGCATCTGCTTTTGTTGATGCATGTAAAATTTCCAATATTTTTTTAAAAGTCTGACGAGGGATCTCCCGTTGGGACCAATTACTGAACTTATATAAGTTTAGAATATAATATTGCAAGAGCAAATAACTAATACTCGCTATACTACAACAGTGGTGAGTAACGATTTCGAAAGCAATGATTTTATTTTGCGTCTCTGTTCGATTCTTTATAAGCTATACATTTGTATGTTCTATTTTGAGTACTCATATTTACTAAGCTTGCAAGGTCTCGATTAATTTGGCCATATGTCACGTAAAAGTAGTGAGGTACATGAGTCCATAGACGCAAAATCGAGTGGTTTCGTCTTTCAGATTTTTAGAAATAACCATAAAATGTCAAAGTCAAGTTCGCGTTTGCAAGCGCATTGCTCTTACGACATCAGTATTTTTAAAATAACGTTTAAATATCTATAAACCAGGGACAATGATTAGTTATAATCCCGATTTTTAAAGCAATCGAAGAAGTTTTTGCGCCAAAATTTGAAGTTCAAAAGAAAAAATGTTTTTACGTAAACTAGACGCCCTCATGGTGCGTGCACTAGCTCGTGCCCTAGATGCAAGGTGATGAGCGTAGGACAGCTGGAACTAGTTTATAAATTTGAATGACAGAAATGCATATTTTAAGACAGTTGTCACTGAATGCACACAATTTGTGTACAATGTTAAGAAGTTGCTGATCAAGTTAAAAGAATATGAATATGAAACTAGTGCTACTGGAGTAAATGGATTCTTAGCTGCAGAAGGGATGAAATACTATTTCATTTGTAAGTGATCGAGACCTGAGCTACACTTCACAGTTTGAATACATCTCTAGTTTTATTGTTAATTTGCATCTTTTGTTTGTTTAATTTAAATTTCCTTAGAGTATTGTATTTTCTTATCACTGGATATGATACTGAGAACAAGAAAGAGAATAAAGTACATATTTTGCATCACATTGGGAACTTTGTTCTTTTATGTCACAAAATGTTTTGATAAGACAGTTGCCATCAGTTATAAGTTGTAAGTTGTTTTATTTTGTTGAATAATACAGTTTATAGAATAACCAAAGAAACAAAACATGAAACCGGTTGTTTTGATATTAATATTTTCTATAATGCACTTCTTGAGGAATGTTTTACTTTATTTAAAATTACTTGATGTTCAGTAAATTAGCTAGATTTATGTGCATTCTAGGTCAATAATGGTATCATATATCTTTAAAACATCTTGTAATTAACCGGCATCATTTTGTACAAAACCATTACAAATATTGTACAGCTTAGCATGATCATTGATGGCATCTAATGTTACATAATTCCAATATCCACTGGATTTTATAACACAGAAACATATTGCATATGCTACAATAAGAAAATATGGTTTACTCCCAGCAGTATAATTGAAGTGAGAGTTTATGTTATCACTGCAAGCATCAGATTCATTTATAAATGTTAAAGAATTAATTATCCAAAAAGTTGAAACATAATGTTCTTCATCCGCATGGCCAATATTTATTGTAGTATAATTAATTTCTGCATATAGAGGACTAATCAAATTAATTAAATGGTACAAAGCCCTCATTTGATCACCTGCACCGCCAACATCTAACAATTATAAAACCTCGTTCAGCTAATCTAGACTGCAATAATACCACTGGGGGAATTCTTGGAACAGTTTCCACTATATTATCTAGAGGGCCAGGATTTGATTCAATGTCACGTGAAATAAGTAATTTTCGTGGAGAAATACAATAGCTCTCATTTTTGAGTACAACATTTTATTGAATAAATGCATTTGGTGTCATTACAATTTAAACTTCGTCCTTGTTTTACTACAATAAGATTTACTATTGAAAAGATTATTAAGACTTACTCATGTTATTAATTTGTGGCTGTTTTTCATTGTATTAGAGATTTGTTTTGCCGGTTTTTCGACCATAGCTGTAGTCTCTTTGTTCTTCGCTGCTAGGACAGTTTCCTCACGAATGGAAGGAGAAGCGACCATATGGTTGCTGATTTCTTCGTTTGTTGGAGCTAAGACAGCTTCCTTACGAAATGAAAGCGTGTTGATTCGATAAAATGTCCATTTTGCTTATAGCGTTCGTAAAATGGCCGCCGGCCTTGAATCTTTGAATTATATTCAGCTTGTGTGTCGCAAAGAATGCTGGGTGTTAGAGCCTCGCTTTCAAAAACTTCGACGCCCTCAGAATCGCTGCATTTTAAGACTCGTGCCGGCCATAGGCCTGGGAACGAGTAATAAATACCCCTGGGCCACCTTAAAGTGATTCCTTTATAATAGATTCTATCTGTAAAATTCTCTGTTTTAGGTTTTGTTTGCCAAACATACAACTTTTTTTGTATTTTTGAATAGATAGTAAGTTCGACATCAAGATCCGATTAACACAAAACTTGAAAATGATTAAATTTGTAGAGCTTGATGTGCTCATGTAAGTTTTTTGTTGTCCGAGAATATGAACAACAGATCAATTCTCAATAATATTATATGTTCACCGAATTGCAAAAAGAAAACCACTCAAGCTAAACTATTTCTTTTGTTATTCCTTTCTTATCAAATGAATAATTTTCTTTTTTCATGTGACAACGTTCTTGCAATTAGGTATAAATTAATAAACAATAGACCGTCTCACAGTTCTCATCGATCAACCTCAGCTTCGATAGCGTATAATACACATATTTCAAAAATCGTTGTCGCAAACAAAGCTACAGTCCACACTCTGAAGCCTGCAAAGGATGTCGGTATTTCTACTCTTGTTATCGATTTATTCATAGCTTATTTTGGTTGTAAGTGTTTGTGGTATATGAACATAACAAGTTTTGCAGTGATAGATGATGAAACAAATATTTAAGTTAAAAAGCGCGTAATAAATCGCACATTCAGTTCATATTACCGACATCCTTTGCAGGCTTCAGAGTGGGGACTGTAACTTCGGCTGCGACAACGATTTTTAAAATAGGTGTATATTCTTTGATTACAGCCCGTGTAATTTGCAAGTTTCTATTCTATTCTATTAATTCTACTGATGAAGGCTAAAGATTTGGCAGAAACGTCTAATTAAAGATCATCAAATTTAGTCAGAGACAACCTAATTCGTTTGTAAAATCATGAATCCTGTCTACAACAATCATATTTTTAATTTGCAAGTATTTCAATTGTTTGATAATGTGTCAGTCCTTAAATAGTTACCACGAGCTGTAGTCAAATTCTAAAGAATATATTATACGTTATCGAGGCTGATCTAGGTTGTGGACGAGAACCCTGAAAAGTTATATTCAAACCAACCATTGAATATCTCGCACATTCAAACTGAGAAATTTATGTTCATTCTCAAACTGATCAATTTCTGTTCATTATAGCTATGTGAAGCGCCCTTCAAGTGATCTCTTCGACGGCACATGGCACCACATAGCATTGACCTGGAATGACAACACAAATTCCATCTATCTTTATATAAACGCCAGCCAAAAAGTCAAAATCCCGAGCGATGTCAGCCAAGGTGCTATCGAGAAGACATTGAGATTCGCACTCGGTCAAGAACTGGATTCCTTTGGTGGTGGCGGTGGATATGATGTCGACCAAAGTTTTATTGGCAATATTACAGGGTTCAACATGTGGAGTACAGAATTTAAGAAGAAGAAGATAGAAAGTCTTGCCAAGGAATGTCCGTCGAGGCAAGAAGGGGATCTACTGGCATGGAGCAAGTTGATTCCTCTTAGAAGTAAAAGTGTTCGTGTATATTGTCGACATTGTCCTGACAAGAACGGCTGACAGATCTAGACACTAAAAGTCGACTCGTCTAAAATATAATAGTTGCACAAACTGACATGATAAACTTTTCATTGCTCTCACACACGATCTTTTCTAAAACCTTTGTAATAGTTAACTCGTTAACGCGTTGCTATGTACGTTGGAAATGTTTCGCCCCAATTCAAATCTTCTGGGAATAAGATTCTTTGTCTTATGAATTTCTGATAAACTGTTAATTGCTAACTTCCACCTTTTCTAAAACCTTTGTAAGATAGAAAATAGGCAAACGCTTTGCTATGTACGTTTCCACCCAATTCAAATCTTCTGGGAATAAGATTCTTTGTCTTATGTATTTCAATTTCAAGTGGAAAATATTTGGAACAAACGTTTTTATTCCCAGAGTTTTTTGAATTGGGTGGAAACGTACATAGCAACGCGTAAGCCGATTAAATCTATTCAGTAAAAGTAAGCTTGGCTGTCTAGAACATCACACATGCAGCCGTAATTTTTAATCTAGGAATTGAAAACCACAAGGCTTTGACAGTTCTTTTCAACTTTGTGTACCTTTTAGAGGTCGCTTTCATTGAAAACCGACCGCCGTTCACCCCCCAACACTTGGACAAAGGGAGACCCCTTCCCCCCCCTCCTTCGACAAGCGACCTTTCATCCACTCCTAAGCATTGCTTGCTTGAATCATACGACGTCCATAACAAAATTGTTAATACTAACAGACGACTTTCATAAATAACCGCCACTAATTATCATAATTTTTAAAGATTGATGTTTTAAGAAAAAGAAAGCTATCGTATAATAGACATTCACCATAACAATAATTTGTGAAAGTTTGAGAAAAAACGATAAAGTTTGCAAGAAGATATAAGAGTTTGAAAAATCAGAAAAACACCAAAACGAGGCATCAGAGGCCTCAGCAGAAAATTACATACAAATCTCTACATTTTTCATTGAGCATAACTTCTTTGGTATTTTAGCCAGAGCATCAAAACCTTCCAAACATGCCTATTTCAGGTGTTTCTTTCATATGACAGTGCTAAAATATTCAAATATCTGTTTACTTGAAAAATCATTTTCCGGTATATATTATGGTATTTAAGAAAGTGGTCTATACTAAGTCTTTTTGAAACTGAAACTGAAAATCTAATGTTGTGAACTTACAAAATTAAGAATAAAAAGGATATAATATACACCCTTTCCGAGAAAGTTTGACACGCGTGAAAAGCACATGTACACTAGCTAGTGGCGCAAAGGATTATGGTTCAGTTCAGAAACTAAATGTGCATTCGGAACGCCTTTTTTGTTGTTTGATAAGTCAAAATGGACATTTCTGACATAATGACAAGTGTAGCAATGTGGCCAATGACATCCCTGCGTTCTAATAAAGTATACACAGGTAACCCATAATCTCCTGCGCTACTAGCTTGTAGGCTTTTCATTTCACGGGTCACAAAGTTTCTCGGAAAGGGAGTATACACACAAAAGCTATTTACAAATATTCAAAATTTAATTTACTAACAAAACTAACTTTAATGTGCTCTGTGTCTAATTTGGGTTTTATATATAACTAACCTTTCTTAGATTGACACAAGTGTTTTTATACTTAGCCATTTTAAATGTAAACGATAAGTAATATAATGAAATTTGTAACACCGCAAAAATGTTGACTCAACTTTACTGACGTTTCGAGCTGTAACCTCTCGACAAAGGGTTACAAATTTTATTTTATTACCTATCGTTTATATCAAACACCGACGCACGCAGCCTATACTAGTTTACTCGCTAGTTTCCATGAATATAGGATAGGGTAACTCTATTGTATAAGGTATAGCTATTACCTAGGGGCAACTTCCCTCGCATGAAAAACGAACTGCGTAGTACAAAGTAGAAGGGTAAATCTACTATCTAGGGTAACATTATAAGTACAATGTAAGGGGCATTGTCTCTCATCAGTGTAGACGAACCTTTAATGTTCAGCTTATAAACAAACTTTTTAGCTAGTTCTAAGTTATTTTGAGTAATATTTACTGTAATATTTGTATAATTTTTCACCAATCAAGCTGTCAATATTTATAAAATTTTGAAGTAATAAAATGTTGTTGTTGTAGTAATGTTGTTGTTTTGTTAATTGTTGTTCAATTTTTAAAAAGTTTAATTTTTAACTTTATATATAAAGTGCTTGCTCTCATGCATTTCTGCCGATAAGATATACTCTTTTATTATATAATTGTCAATGAAATACCTATATTTCTCTGTTTCAATAACATCTCCGGAAATAACATATTGTTGCCCGCTGAGAGTCGTTGCCGTGGAAACATCCAAATTTGTTCACCATTCACGTGATACCCTATTGCCCAATCAAATTGCGAGAAAAATGAACTTTGACAGTTGGTAAATAACAAAATTATATATTGAGTTACTTGGTCAGTGGCACCGCCATTCACTTTAGCCTCAATATATATTGATTTAAAGTCGATTATAAGCAGAAAGTAATTTAACTGAATTGAGAGACATTGAAAGTAATTGAATTGAAAGTAATTTGACTTATTTGCCTCCATTATAATATATATATAAATATCATTAGCAAATATAATATTAATAATTTAAACCTTTTCAATAGTGTATTTTTTCAGTACTTCTTGTTAAGCCTAGTATTCAGTTTGTTACATTCGTTAGTATTTTTTGCAATTTATATTTAAATATCTATATTTTTATTATATATATTTTTACGTAGGAGTAGGATATTCAACTGGGGCGTAAGCTCTGTTTCCTACTCCCGTCACATCTATATATCGATTTTTTTTGGATTAATAGTATTATTATTGTAATTGTAGTAGTGTGACAAATAAACTATACTAAACTAAACTAAACTAAACTGAAGTTGATACGTAAATGCAAGAACGACCGACTGGCCGACTGGCCGACTGGCCGACTGGCCGACTGGCCGACTGGCCGACTGGCCAACTGGCCAACTGGCTGACTGACTGACTGACTGACTGGCTGACTGACTGACTGACTGACTGACTGACTGACTGACTGACTGACTGACTGACTGACTGACTGACTGACTGACTGACTGACTGACTGACTGACTGACTGACTGACTGACTGACTGACTGACTGACTGACTGACTGACTGACACAGGGAACTGTGAAAGGGACTATTCATTGTATTATATTAATTCATTTAAACATTTCATTCAGGGGCTGGTTGTACGAAGGGTGGATAAAGTTATCCGCCGATAAACGTTATCCACTGCATAGGTTTTTCATAGATTTTATCCACTGGATAAGGATTTATCCGGTGGATAGCGCTATTCACCTTCGTACAACCGGCCCCAGAACTTTAAATTTTGCTTCAAAGAAGCGTGTAATTCCATCAATATGGTATGTCAATCAGGCTATGGTAGCAGAGGATACCGCTGTACATGTGCACCGTGTTTCACTGGTCGGAACTATAAACAAAGTAAGAATCTGATTAACAAATAGAAAACATTTTGGCATGGAACTGTACTCTTATAGATGAAAAGTGTTCTCTTGTTTGTTTGTTTGCTTGTTTAATTTGATTGTTTGCTTGTTCGCTTGTTTGTTTGTTTGTTTGCTTGTTTGCTTGTACATTGTTTGCTTGTTTGCTTGTTTGCTTGTTTGCTTGTTTGCTTGTTTGCTTGTTTGCTTGTTTGCTTGTTTGCTTGTTTGCTGGTTTGTTTGTTTGCTTGTTCGCTTGTTTGTTTGTTTGCTTGTTTGCTTGTTTGTTTGTTTGCTTGTTTGCTTGTACATTGTTTGCTTGTTTGCTTGTTTGCTTGTTTGCTTGTTTGCTTGTTTGCTTGTTTGCTTGTTTGCTTGTTTGCTTGTTTGCTTGCATGTTTGTTTGCTTGCTTGTTTAATTGTTTGTTTGCTTGCTTGTTTCTTTGTTCGCTTGTTTGCTTTTCTTTTGTTACTTCTCACCTACAATACCATATATGGTAATGGCATTGTTTTCATCATTGCAAACGGTACTTCTGATAAGTGTCTTTCTGTTTGTTTGTTTGTTTGCTTGCTTGCTTTTACATTGTTTGCTTGTTTGCTTGTTTGCTTGTTTGCTTGTTTGCTTGTTTGCTTGTTTGCTTGTTTGCTTGTTTGCTTGTTTGCTTGTTTGCTTGTTTGCTTGTTTGCTTGTTCGCTTGTTTGCTTGTTTGCTTGTTTGCTTGTTTGCTTGTTTGCTTGTTTGCTTGTTTGCTGGTTTGCTGGTTTGTTTGTTTGCTTGTTCGCTTGTTTGTTTGTTTGCTTGTTTGCTTGTACATTGTTTGCTTGTTTGCTTGTTTGCTTGTTTGCTTGTTCGCTTGTTTGTTTGTTTGCTTGTTTGCTTGTACATTGTTTGCTTGTTTGCTTGTTTGCTTGTTTGCTTGTTTGCTTGTTTGCTTGTTTGCTTGTTTGCTTGTTTGCTTGCATGTTTGTTTGCTTGCTTGTTTGTTTGTTTGCTTGCTTGTTTCTTTGTTCGCTTGTTTGCTTTTCTTTTGTTACTTCTCACCTACAATACCATATATGGTAATGGCATTGTTTTCATCATTGCAAACGGTACTTCTGATAAGTGTCTTTCTGTTTGTTTGTTTGTTTGCTTGCTTGCTTTTACATTGTTTGCTTGTTTGATTGTTTGCTTGTTTGCTGGTTTGTTTGTTTGTTTGTTTGCTTGCTTGCTTGTTTGTTTGCTTGCTTGTTTGTTTGTTCGCTTGCTTGCTTTTACATTGTTTGCTTGTTTGATTGTTTGCTGGTTTGCTGGTTTGTTTGTTTGTTTGCTTGCTTGCTTGTTTAATTGTTTGATTGTTAACGTTTGCTGGTTTGCTGGTTTGTTTGTCTTTTGTTACTTCTCACTTACAATACCATATATGGTAATGGCATTGTTTTCATGATTGCAAACGGTACTTCTGATAAGTGTCTTTCTGTTTGTTTGTTTGTTTGCTTGTTTGCTTGCTTTTACATTGTTTGCTTGTTTGATTGTTTGCTTGTTTGCTGGTGTGTTTGTTATTGCTTGCTTGCTTGTTTAATTGTTTGATTGTTTGCTGGTTTGCTGGTTTGTTTGTCTTTTGTTACTTCTCACCTACAGTACCATATATGGTAATGGCATTGTTTTCATGATTGCAAACGGTACTTCTGATAAGTGTCTTTCTGTTTGTTTGTTGGCGGTTTTTTTATTTTTTTTTATCCATTTACGTCTTAATATTTTACTAAAATTGTCAAGATAGAAGTAAATCTGGCCGAGAAAATTCAAGTTAAAACTTATGCAAATCAGGACGAATCAGTATCGAATATACACCCTCCGTCACGGACGTGAATAGCTGTTATTACAGTTATATGCAAATGATTTTGAACAATGGGTTGAAGTCGAGGCTTTCGGGCGAAAACAATAGGTTTGCCCGAAAGCCTCGATTTGAATCCATTGTTTGAAATCATTTGCATATAACTGTAATATCAGCTATTCTTTTGTCAATTGCTCGTTAATTATTCATGAATTTTATAAAAGTTAGTTAGTATCGAACTATTAGAAAAATCTGGTTTGGTTCTTTTGTAAGCTAAAAAGGTTTTACTTGAAAGAAACGTGTTTACTAGCAAAGGAAACCCTTTTTAGTGTCTCATTCAAACCAATCCAACCAGTAAAGCGGAGTAAATATATCTCTGGATATTTTTACTTGAACTATTTTTACGCCTGCGATATTTTTAATCGTCTAAACGCAGCGGTCAAATGACTACGCATGCGTGGCAAAATTTTTACAGCGGTAAATTTGCCATTGTAAAAATTTGGAATTTCGGACTACAGTGTTTGAAGTCGATTTATAAGAAATTCCCTGTATATATAAACTTGAAGTTTCGCGTACATAACCTTTGGTATTTTGTAAAGATACCATCAGTCTTTACTTTTGCATTTGTCTCTACATTTTGAGGGGAAAAACGATGAATATATTTGATTTCGTAAAGTCTGACTCCGTGGATCCGTGGAAATCATGTTGGTTTCTGGACAGAAGGATCATTAATCTATGATCGAAGCTAAGGGGATTTTGAAGTCAAAGGAAGGATTAAACATGATTTTCTAGAACATCGAAGACAAGGGATTCATAGCTGGAGTGGCAACTCTTTCCATATTTAAGTACAGGTGGGCAAACATTAAAAAAATGCTCTAAAACGATCAGAAACCACCCAGAATGACATCAAATACATTGGGAACCCGTTACTGGAGATCCTCTTTGTGGTTTTATCCCTGCCTAACGTAGTGTGGCGAATCTTGTAAATAAGTAAAACAACAACAACAAAAAACTAAGATATGTCCAAATTTATTTCAGAAATAAATACGTCTTATTTTCTCGCCTGTACTTTCTGTAAACTTGTTTTTACAATAAAGTTAATCAAAGTGTTCTTTTCTACTGTTTTTACAATATTTGGGTTTTTTAAAACTCTTATGCTGTGCAAACGAAGGGTTTCTCTCCCTTATGTTTTTTAATATGATATTTTAAAGAACTTTCGTTTTTATATTTCTTCTCACAAATGGAACATTCAAAGGGTTTCTCTCCTGTGTGCATTCTAAGATGTCTCCCTAATCGATACTTTAGTGTAAACTGTTTCTTACAATAGTCACATTCGAATGTTTTTTGTCTTTTGTGTTGTCCAATATCACGCCGGGCCTACGCGCGCTCAAAAACGCCGGGGTTCGCCATTTATTGAGTACAGCGGTTTTACGCGTGAGGGTAAAACAAGATGGCGGCCAGTCTGAGTGTTGATCAAGTTCGCGAAGAGGTTTTACTGGATTCTGATGATGATGTTTTGGTTAATAATGTGGACGACGAAGAGGAAAAGGATAAGATCATGTTGAAGGACTGGTTGGGAAAGTTTGATGGAGGAGATGGGTTTGATGGGGAGTTTTTTAAGCGTGAGGCAACGAGTTTGTTGTTGCCTTCGACACATTTGTCAAGACGTTTAGGGGAATTGCCCACTTCAACTGACACAGAAACAAGATTGAAAGGTTAGTTTTAATCTATAAAGCTTGTTTATTTAATTTTCTGATAGGTGCATGACGAAGCATGTAATAAACTTGAAGGATTTGGATTTACTCTTAACACATATTATCTATTCTATTTGTTGTAGGAATTCGCTTCCTTCGATCGATCAGAGTCAAACTCATGCAATTCAATCCATTTTATAGTTATAAGTCAAAGTCATTATTGCTGTTTAAAAATACGTTAAGTACGTCATTCAGGAGTGAATTTACTTTAAATATTTGTTGACAATTAATCCACTGCTAGCTTTGACAGAATAATTTTTGGAATCAAAATTTATTATACTACATATACAATTATCTTCGAATTGGTTGTAATATGATGAATATGAATAATGAATATTTTATCAAATAACGATAGTGAAATTGACTGTATAGGAAATACTGTTACTTTGATTGATGTTTAATACTCAACTTGTATATACAATGATAGTGTCAGACTAGCTAGAGCACACTTTTCAGAGTTTTATAATTAGTTCTTGATGAATAGTTTTGCCTAAACATTGGACAGAGCCTGGGCAGGTTTAAAAAAATATTAATTAAGGGTTTGCAATCATTTTATCATTTCATTATATTATTGGGTTTGTAGTTAGGTATAAACATTGGACATCAGCTTGAAACATTTATCAACTAAGTAACAAACTTTATATTATTTTCATCATTAACAAGCAATTTTGTAATGATGTAGCTTTAATTAATATAATACCTTGAAATTTGTAGTTGCATGAGCAGCGTAATACATACATAACCAAGCAGGTTTCATCGGGGGATTCCCCAAACATCTTGGTTTTGTATGTACAATGCTGCTCGCATGACTAAAAATGTCAAGTATAATAGAAATTAAACTGTGTCATTCCTAAAATATTTATTGTTAATATATGAAAATAATATGTTTGTTACTTAAGTTGATATATGTTTTAAGCTGATGTCCAATGTATATGCCTAACTACAAACCCATTGATATATAATAATAGATAACCCATTGATATAATGAAATGATAAAAATGAAATAATTAATATTTTTGGAACCTACCTAGGACCTGTCCAATGTTTAGACTAAACTAATTAAAAAAACTCTGAAAAGTGTGCTCTAACACTAGGTTACCGTGATGATATTGTCAGATTGTGTTATCATGATATAATAAATTGATTTGCACATAAATTATGTTTAAATTGCACATTTACTGTCGTCCCACTCAATGACAACTGGATCAGTGCTTGATACGGAAGTTAGACTTTGGCTTAAACTAATATACCGCAGACTAGCCGGTCGAGTTGCTATAAGAAGACCCTACTATGCTGAAATACGTTGGAACATACCTTATGCCATAGTCAGTGCCATGTCAGTAGTGATCCAGTCTATTGATAAGTTAAGAGAACCACTATGCTACTTGGCCAAAAACAATAAAGGTCATGTCATAAGTTTCACCTGCCTAGAGTCAGTCATTATGTTCTTTGGTCTACTAGCAAGTCTGAGTAAAGAAGAAGTACAAGCCTTCTTTGTGAGGAAGTTGAAGGGTTTGAAAAGAAACAAACATGTAGTGAAACTATTAGTAGAAGCAAACAAAGATTTTGCTTACTTTGACCAAAAAAACTCTGGCACATTATATATCCAGTTTCATTATGGGTAATGGAATAGGCATAATTACCCTCGTCATCCATGCCAGTTTCAAAGTATTTAGGGTGTACATATATATAAAAGGAACAGAAGAACATAAACAATTATATTAGTAAATGTTTATTGACAAAACATATGTTTGTTGACAAGTACATGTAACAGGTTCCCATTTAAATCTGTACTTTCCCATTTAAATATGTACTTATGCAAAGTGTGTTGATGTGTGCTAAATACACAGATCAACCAATCAGAGTATATTTTTTCTGAAGTGAACTTTTCTGACTGGTTGATCTGTGTGTTTAGCACACATCAGCACAATTTGCATAAGTACAGATTTAAATGGGAAAGTACAGATTTAAATGGGAAAGTACAGATATAAATGGGAACCTGTTATGTGCTCTTACTAAATCCATGAAATATTTATACTAAATATAAGTACTAAAAGTGCTAATGAAACAATCACACATGTATATACAGGTTTTTGTATGAATTCCTACTATTTATTACACGTTGTTCAATCATGAGTTTAATGGGAGCACTCTATTATACTTTGCTGATTTCAAGCTTTCAATGAAGATGCTCTAAAATGATCTAGCAATTGGTGTTGTTTATTTATTTTGAATAATATTTAAACAGGTTGCCCAATTCAGCATGGCTGGTATGGTATGTCATCAATGTATACACGCATTAAAACTGTTTTTATTAACCTGTGAAACACTCTTTAGTGTATTACTCTTCAATGCACCTTAACTACATGTACATATATTTGTGTTCTTTTATTGTTATTTGTCTATCACACTTTAACTAATACACTTTGTTTCGCCGGTTAATGAAAACAACTCTAATGTGCATAATACTATACAAAGTTGTAATTTTTAAGTGCAAATAAAATCAATGATTGATTGATTGTGCTATTTTGTTTTCTTTACAGTTGTTTAATTAGCACCATTTAGTGCTATTTACTAATATTCACCAAATTTAAAAAATGTTGTCACAAGAAAAAAGAAATTAGTAACTTAATAGTAAATAAGGATTATCAAAAGCAAAAATAAATGGAAGCTAGCGAGTAAACTAGTATAGGCTGTGTCGGTGTTAAAAATGTTGACTTAACTTTACTGACGTTCCAAGCTTTAGCCCTCCAACGAAGGGCTAAAGCCCGAAATGTCAGTAAAGTTAAGTCAACATTTTTTACGTTAAGTTAAGTCAACATTTATTTTTTACAAATTTCATTATATTACCTATCATGAATAACAAAAGAGTTAAGCTTGAGAGACCTTCTTTTGTCTTCCTTTGTACATATATATTAAGATATGTATCATACATGTACCTGTGACATAAACAAAACTATTATCAGTAATTACATAAATAACTGGTGTAGCTTGCATTACATGTACAGTGTATCCATAATTATCATAATAAAAGAACAGGCAGTTATAGCAGCCAAAAGTTATAACTGTCCTTAATTTGTATGTGTATCATGTCAATAATAAATCAAAACTCGCCTAACTCTAGCTTCATTTCATCAAAATGTGAATAAAAACAAATAAATGTTGTTGTTTTTATTAGATAATGTCTACTCCCATGATATAGAGTAGATCGAGTGGAGTGTTTTGATTATTGACAGAATGATTTGAGCTTGGGGTGCCTGTGCTTGCTATGAAACGTCTAATTATGTAAAATATAATGATAAAACATCAAAGTAAAGAAAGCAACACAAAATATGAAAATGTAAGAGTACTTTGATAGTCTATCCGGTACATGTAAGTCTTAATTATTAAAGCTTGGTAAACTTCACTTTGATAGTAAACATCGTGCGACCCTGCCTCTTCGTGTAAAAAAAATACCGCTCAAATTTAAAGGCCAATCCCCAAGATAGCTAATATTTCTAACTATAATGCATACCTTCGTATCTAGATAGCGAAGTCTGTCGGTCATTGCCTTCAACTCCTTAGCTTCTCCTTCTATCTGTGCATCGATGGACTGCAATTCGGTTTCTAGCTTTCGCTTCTTCATGATAACTTGCTTTCGAACCATCTTCCTCTCCCTCATGTAGTCTCCAACTTTGAATCTTGGCAACGTATACTTGAAAACGTCGTGCGAAAACCAGCGATATAAAAATAATGAAGTCCAAACACGAAAAACTAAAAAGAAGGCATACTCGGCGAAAGATCAACGATGATCACACAATAAAATATTTCATATAAAAGTACAGCACAAAAAAGAAAAAACAAGGGTCAAAATGTGCTTTTCAAACAAATTTCATTCGAATGACTTTTCGTGTCATTGAAGTTGGCTCAAAAAGAACTAAAAACAAACTTTTTTTTGCTCGCCATCAAGCTGACCGCTTGTTCAATGGTTGCTTTGTCAAGTCCTATCAATCGATTGAAGATAGGAATCGATCGATCACGCTCCGGAGCTATAAAAGATTATGCAACCGTTGGTTCGGAAATTCGTACCCAGTCTCCCAAAAAATGGCAAACGTCCAATATGGCGGACAGTGAAATAAACCCCGGCCTTTTTTAGCGCGCGTAGGCCCGGCGTGTATGTCTTTTTAAACTGTGACAACTTCCATATTTCTTCTCACATAAAGAACAACTTAACTTTTTCTCTCCAGAATGCTTTTCAAGGTGATATTTTAAACTATTACTCGTCGTATATTTCTTTTCGCATAAAGAGCATTCATAGAGATTCTTCCCAGTGTGTATTCCGAGATGAGACTTTAAACGATACTTATGCGGAAATTTCTTCTGGCAATAAGAACATTCAAATTTTTCTCCAGTGTGTATGCTAAGATGATATTTTAAGCTACTTTTTGCTGTAAACTTCTTCTTACAGTAAGAGCATTCAAAAGGTTTTTCTCCAGTGTGTGTTACAAGATGTGTCACTAAGCCGCTCTTGTGTATAAACCTCTTCTTACAATAAGAACATTCAAAGGATTTCTCTCCAGTATGCATTCTAAGATGTGACCTTAAGCCACTCTTTAGTATAAACGTCTTCTTACAATAAGAACATTCAAATCGCCTTTCTCCAGTGTGTATTCTAAAATGTCTAATTAAACTATTGTGCCTTGTAAATTTCTTCTCACAAGCAGAACACCTGAAGGGTTTCTCTCCAGTGTGTATTCCTTGATGATATTTTAAACTACTTTTTTCTGTAAACTTCTTCTTACAGTAAGAACATTCAAAAGGTTTCTCTCCATTATGTATTCTAAGATGAACCGTTAAAATGTTCTTCTGGGTAAACTTTCTCTTACAAATCGAACATTGAAAAGGTTTTTCTCCAGTGTGTATTCTAAGATGAATTTTAAAATAATGTTTGTTAGCAAACTTCTTCTTACAATAAGAACATTCAAAGAGTTTTCCAGTGTGTTTTCTAATGTGGTCATATAAAGAACTATTTTTTTTCAACTTCTTCCTACAGTACAAACATTCAAATGATTCCTTCCCAGTGTATATTGTAAGGTGGCTCTTCAAACTGCTTTTATATGCAAACCTGCTTTTACAGTAAGAACATTCAAAAGGTTTCTCTCCAGTGTGTGTTCTAAGATGGGGTTTCAATGCACTACTTTGTGAAAATTTCTTCTCACAAATGGAACATCCAAAAGGTTTCTCTCCAGTATGTATTCTTAGATGACATTTCAACTCCCCTTTTCATACAAACTTCTTCTCACAATAAGAACATTCAAAGGGTTTCTCTCCAGTGTGCATTCTAAGATGGCTATTTAAGCTATCGTTGAATGCAAACGTTTTCCCACAATAGGAACATTCAAAGGGTTTCTCTCCGGTACGGTATTCTTAGATGTCTCTTCAATTTATCATTGTGTGCAAACTTCTTCTCACATAAAGAACATTCATAGGGTTTCTCTCCATTGTGTATTTTAAGATGACTATTTAAGCTACAGTTGAATACAAACTTCTTCTCACAAAAAGAACATCCAAAGGGTTTCTCTCCAGTGTGTATTCTAACATGCCTTATTAAGTTTTGCTTTTGTATTAACTTCTTACAATAAGAACATTCATAGAGTTTCTGTACAGTGTGTATTCTAAGATGACTATTAAAGCTAGCCTTTTGTGCAAACGTTTTATCACAATTAGAACATTCGAAAGGTTTCTCTCGAGTGTGTGTTCTAAGGTGCTCAATAAGTGTTGATTTGTTCTTTGATTGCTTTGCACAATAAGAACGTTTCAATGACTTCTCACTTTGCTTGGAACTACATCCTTCTCTTTCATCAAGCTGCTTCTTTTCAGCATTATCATCACCAACAGAGTCATCCTTTGCTTCATTCTCCTTCTCAACCAAGTTATTTACAGGGGGGAACTCTAACTCCTCAAGAACTCTCAACATTGTGCTAATTTCATCCATATCTTGGCTTTGTTCTTGTTCATCTTCCAAGGTATTCTCTGGATCATGTTCATTATCTAAGTCATGTTTACCATCAACTGAAACACCTGGCTGTGGTTGAGGTAATGTTTCTGGATCATGTTCATTATCTAAGTCATGTTCATCATCAACTGAAGCACTTGGCTGTGGTTGAGGTAATGTTTCAGAGATGTTGGAAACATGATGTGGATCTGTATTGATGTACATAGAAGTACAGCCATTATGACCATAATCATCTGTCTGTGTAGCAATACTGTGTGATTCTTTGTATTCAACTGGTTGTCCATACATGATATTGTCTTCTGATGAACCCTGGAATAGTATCATAAAGCTCATGTCAATGGCATTTTATTATATCACAATGAATATGATGATAATTTGTTGTGGAGTTCTCTATTGTTGATGTCATCAACCTTTTATGTTGAGGCTATTGTGATGTTTACAATGATGGTAATAATTAGTTTTATTATCATACAAGCACTGTTCAATAAACTACGTAATCGCTCACACAAAGAAACTAATGATTCATCCATAACATTTATTCGTTTTTGTTTGGTCATTTATTGGCAAATTCTTAGAAGCAAATGTAGACCAACAATTACTGAATTGATGGCGTTTCTTTGGTTAATTTTAGTTTGCACCCGGGCAGAAAACATTGAAAAACATTGTCACTATAGCTTCTCTCATTCATATCATTTTTAAATGTTTTAAATGAATAATAAAACAATTATTGAATTCCGGCTTTCGTATGATATGAAGAATTATTCAGATCTTAACGGGGAGTGTTGTAAACTGCTGGTATACAGCAGTCCGATAATTCCTCCACATGTTTATAACTGTAGATTTGTAAAGCGCTGTGCGTATTGTAAAAGCGCTATTTAAATGAGCCATATAATCATTATAATTATTAGCTCAAAATATTGAATAAATCATTGCATTAATAAAGAGTAAGAGTAAATGTAGATGTACCATTGGGTAAAATGTTCTCAATATATACTGTACTCAATTTCCCTTTGCTGTGAAGTTTTTAAATATTTTAACTTACATTGCTAGATTCTTTCAGCCATTTGTGTACTCCTGTTACCTTGTTGTACTCAAAGATGGGCTCTCCTGACTTACACTTGTAATATATCCAGTCTGATTCCATCTTGTCAAATAACTGTAGGAAAACAAATCATTCAAGTATATAAGATCCACATTCAGTAGAGTCTACTCATCGCCTGATGAAGACTAGCAGTAGCAGTCGAAACGTCGATGTCCAAACCTTCGACATTCGTGAGACAAATGAATAACATACTATTTATTTCATATCTAAGATGAATAATAATCTCTATAATTTTAAATCTTTAAACTCGGCATCAAACAAGAATAATTATCATAAAGTAGCTTTACTTACTGAAATGTTTAGAACCAAAATCTCGATGGTCGCTTGATATAGAAGAAAAAACAATGGTCAAAATTGTCTCAAAAGTACTTTCCTTTAATAGATGCTTCTCAATAATTGTCTCCGTTGGTCTAGAGACGATAATAATATATGTTTGAATGGAAGTAGCACGTAAATTATTAATTCAACGAGGCCAGCTTTTATTAGAGCACCAAACAATAGGGCGTTTTACCGATGGAATATAAAAGCCAATTCGAATTCAAAAAAATACCTTGGCAGTTATCGACTTTTTTCGTGATATACGTTCAGAGTTCATTTATTGTCAGACAGCCATTTACAATTTTCAGCAATAAGTGTCTGTTCGTAGGTATATATCATTCTGTAGTTTTCGCTTGTTCTACGTAGCAACAGTAACTAGGGAGATAGAACAATGAAAGTGGGATCGTTGATTTATCTAAATACTATGAGTTCTTCTAAACAGTAACAATCGTTGCAGAGTGCTGGTCCGAATTGACTTTCTCATTATACAAACAATAACGGTTAGCTTCTACACAATTGTCTATGTTGATCTAGAGACAATAATAGCGTATATTTGGCAAAATGTTATATAAAGGGAAGTCAATGAATTTCATCAATTAAATGAATGGTTTAAAAATGTTAAACAATATTAAACAATGGCAATCTTATTCCACTGTTGGTTTAAACCATTTCTCCACAATTATAAAATCAGATGTTTATTAAACAGAAGATGTAAATTATCAATTAAATGAATGGTTAGAAAATGTTAAACAAAGACAATCTTATTTCACTGCTGATCCAAACCATTTCTTCACAATTATAGAACTAGATGTTTATTCAACGGAAGTACTGATATAAATTATCAATTGAATGAAAAGTTTAGAAATGTTTAACAATGGTAAACAAAGACAATCTTATTTCAATGCTGATCCAAACTGGCCTTCCACTGTGAAACAAGCAGCTGTTACTCGTGCAACGCGAGGGTCTAGCACTAAGGCAGGAAGTTCAGATTCGTGGTCAGTATTTTAGGATTCGTCCATACTACTATATACGCAGGATAGCCGGTTAGAAAAGAGTTTGACTATTGGTCGTTGGTCCAAGTCGTGCGTAAAGTCACGTGTGCTGAACTAGAAAGGAAGTACAATACAATAATATATTTGAAACCATATAATAATACTATTTTCTGTTCAAATATATTAAAAAACAAATCTGACGAAATTCAAATCTTTTTTATATAATCCTGAATACCCGTTGGCAATCCCACGGTGGTAGCACAAGTGATATTGCTTGCCCTTTTCTTATTTAAATGCCGAACTTTACGTTCCAAACGCTATTTTTTCATTCGGTGGTTTGCTTAAAAAACTTTAGATTTTGACCCAACACACTTTTACGAAATATTACTACTAACATTTGTGACTTCCAGATTTACTGACCCTTTACTCAATAAACCTCAAGTCACAGGTAGCGCGGTGCAAGAGTGAAGAAGTCGAACTCCACAATACAATCAACAATCTTTAATGAAAACTGTTCCACAATATAATGGCTTGAATAACATAGATTGCGTGACATATACCGATGAAATAACAAAGTAGATAAATGATATTTCGTATAGTCGTAGACGTATTCGTAAGGTTCGAACTGAAATGTGATAAAATAACTCTTAATAACTAGAACAAGTTTAGATCGAGTAAAATAATGATTATTAATTACATAAACCTAAAAACAATCTAAGAAAATATATCGAGATATCGCTACTTTTAACGATAGTATCTACAGTCATAAGCTTAACAACTAAAGCGAAGTGAACGCGTAGCGTTACTAATCCTATAGTCTAAATATAGTTCAGAATACTAACGCTATGCATGTGACTAAACGAATCTTACAAATATAACGCAATGATTAACTTACTTTGGTTTACGCTTGCACCAAAGGTAGCAATTCGTAGAATGGTAGCAACTTTACCGCTAGCAGGGTAAACTTTAAAGATCTCCTTGATCTTGAAACATAGTAGCTGAGTTACTGAATTAACTGACTTTAGCTTTGTGAAGTAGCTTCTTTTATAACGATTAGTACGTGTGTTAGCTTACGGCGTTGCGGAAGTTCTTGCGTACGCTTAAGGCGTCGCGGAAACGTATTTACGCGTGTGTTTTCCTACGGAAAACTCCTACATTATTACGTAGTTCCGAAATCTTTATCTGGATTAGTGGGTTGGAATTGAGCACGTTGCAGCGTTCCAACTCGTAGGTAATTAATTTGTAATAACTAAAGAATGTTTAAGGTTAGTTGCGTTTTAAAACTAACATTCCGGCCCCTTAAAGGCGTGGTGCGCCTTTACCACTTAAACTAAATACTAAGTTTGAAAACGCATCTTGATTATATTAATTAAACAAATACATAAATGTTCGTTGTACACTATACTAACTAACTAGTCTTTCTCTGGAACGTTCTCTGCTGCTTCCAGTAAGATAATCTTGTCTACGGGTCGTACGAGCGCTGTGTTCCTGGTTCGTACTTTCGCGGATCGAACCAATCCATCCTTTTGGCTAGTGTATACTTCTAACACACGTCCAAGTGGCCAGACACTACGAGGCGTGGTGTCGTCGAGAATCAAGACGATGTCGTTGACGGACAAATTTTTATGAGGCTTGTTCCATTTCTGTCTTTGTTGAAGGGATGGTAGATATTCCTTTATCCAGCGTCGCCAGAACACGTTGCTTAGGTACTGCACCTGGCGCCATCTGCGTCGGCTGTAGATATCATCCTTGCAGAATACTCCTGGTGGCATTACAGTTCCTGCTCGAAGAAGCAGCAGGTGGTTGGGTGTAAGAGCTTCTAGGTCCTTTGGATCGTCTGATACCTTCGTGATTGGTCGTCCGTTAATGATAGACTCTACCTCACACATGAGCGTATTTAAACTTTCATCGTCTAATGTTTGCTCCTTCAATAGCGCCTTCATTACCTTTCTTACGGTTCTTATGCATCTCTCCCATACCCCTCCATGGTGTGATGCAGCAGGTGGATTGAAGATCCACTTGACAGTGCGTTGTAGCAGAAACTCGTGTATCTGATCTTGATTCCAAGCTTCAATTTCCTCTCTGAGCTCTCTTTCGCCCTTAACGAAGTTTCCGCCGTTGTCGGATCGCATCTCTTCGGGTTGTCCTCTCCGGGCAATGAATCTACGCAGAGCATTGATGAATGATTCGGTGTCCAACGAGTGAACGACTTCGATGTGTACTGCACGTATTGTAAGACATGTAAACAACACGCCGTATCTCTTTGCGTTAGTGCGTCCGCGGCGTACAATGAATGGGCCAAAGCAATCCACTCCTACGTAAGTGAAGGGCGGTCTTGATGGCGTGGCTCGGTTCTCTGGTAGGCTTGCCATCTTTTGTTGCATGACGGGTGCTTGACGTCTTCTGCAGTCGAAACACTTGCTTACGATGTTGCGCACGTTAGTTCGTGCCCCTACAATCCAATAGCTTTGTCTTATCAGTGATAGCGTATATTCCACCCCTGAGTGGGCAGAAACATGGTGGTAGAAACAGATTATCAGCCTGGAGATGTGGTGGTCCTTTGGCAGAATTATAGGGTGTTTTGCGTCGTTCCCTATAGGTGCTCTCTGTAGTCGTCCTCCAACTCTAATGAGATCATCTAACAACATCGGGTCTAGCTTGTGAAGACTGCTGGCCTTCTTTGTTAAACAGCCAGCGTTGAGGTTTCGAAGTTCTTCCTCGAAGCATTGTCTTTGGACATACTTGATGATTACTATCTCAGCTTTCTTCATCTCTGAGACGGTTATTGGAGTGACATCGTTTTTCTTTGTTTCTTTGATTTGCTCTTTCTTCTTGTTTTCTCTGACTCGTTTGAGCAGATTGTTCTTGTAGCGTAATATCCATGCAATTGTTTTCTTCAATTTTGTCCACTGACTAAATTTCGTGAAGATATTTTCTAGGGGGTCGTTCCCTTCGACTGTAACGGTGGCGTGAGTCTCCGCTGTTCTCTTTACTTCAGGGTCGTTGCTTGGAATTCTTCCCATATCTGCGGGTCTCTTTGGCCATGCATGATCTAGTTTCGCAAGAAACGCCGGTCCCTTTGACCATCGGTCGTCTTTGAGAAGGGCTTCGACTGACATGCCTCTTGATGCATCGTCCGCTGGGTTCTGTAAAGTGTCAACGTATCTCCACTGTGAAACGGTAGACTGTTCCAGTATGCTAGCAACTCTGTTTGCTACGAAGGTCTGGAATCTTTTATCCATGTTTTCGATGTATCGCAGGACGCATGTACTGTCGGTCCAGAAGGTGGAGCTTGCTATGGGTACAGTAAGCTCTTGTAAAATCATCCGATCTAGCCTGGTGGCCAGAACCGCTGCTGATAGTTCCAGTCTTGGGATCGTCATTGTCTTTATTGGAGCCAACCTTGATTTGGCGGCGATGAGTGAGCAACTTACTTTGCCATTCGCGTCTATCTGGCGTAGGTATGATACTGCGCCGTATCCCTGTGTCGAAGCATCTGCGAAATGATGAAGCTCTCGTCGTTTCACCTCGCTGAAGTCGGATGGCTTGAAACATCTAGGTACAGTAAAGCCTTCAAGCTTTGGCAAGTCCTCAAGCCAGGATTCCCATCTTTTTCTTTCGGACTCGGGAATTTCGTCGTCCCAGCCAAGACCCTTCTGACATAGGTCTTGCAGTATGGCTTTAGCAGGCAGGATGGCAGGTGACACGAATCCCAATGGATCGTAGACTGAACTAACTATAGACAGTATCCCTCGTCTTGTCGGGGGTTTGTCCTTGGTTGCTATTCTGTAACTGAATGTGTCTTCATGAACATTCCATTGCACGCCTAAAGCTCTTTCCATAAGGCTTTCGTTGTTGAAGTCGAGATTCCTCACCGACGTTGCTCTTTCAGACTGCGGTATAGAATCGAGAACTGGTAGCGAATTGGACATCCACTTGGTCAAGCGGAATCCTCCTTTGTCTAGCAGCGCTCGGAGTTGGCTTGATAGTTGTATGGCCTCCTTTTCTGTCGAGACCGAGCGTAGACAGTCGTCCACGTAGAAGTTTTCTTTTACTGTTTGAATGGTCGTTTTGTCGAATTCATCCGCATTGTCTTCTGCGGTCCTTTTTAACGCATAGTTAGCACAACTCGGAGATGAAGCTCCGCCAAATAGATGAACCAGCATCTGGTACTCTTCTGGTTCTCTCTCTACGTCACCATCTGGCCACCATAGAAAACGTAAGTAGTTGCAGTCCTCGGGACGCACTCGTACTTGGTAGAACATGGCTTCTATGTCCGCCATAAATGCAATTGGCTCTTGTCGAAATCTCATTAATACTCCGACAAGAGTGTTCGTTAGATCCGGCCCCTGTAACAGCTGGTCATTCAGAGATGTCCCACGATGCTTTGCGGAACAGTCGAACACCACTCTGACTTTGCCTGGCTTCTGTGGATGGAAAACTGGGTGGTGGGGCAAGTACCATGTCTCTTTGCGTTCTTGTGAGTCTTTGACCTTCTGCGCGTACCTCTTCTCTAACAGATCATCCATGAAGTTCTTGTATTTGACAAGTGTTTCTGGGTCTCGTTGAAGCCTTTTCTTCAGTAGTCCAAGTCTGTGTTCAGCCATGGATCTGTTGTTCGTTAGGCGTGGCGGGTACTCTCTCCACGGTAGTGCTAATTGGTAATGTCCGTTTACCAATTCTATTGACTTCGTCATAATGCTCAATGCCCTTTTGTCGTTCTGGGACATTGATTGCTGCTCTGTCTTATAGCTTGAGTCGTTGAATTCGCGGTTACAGTACTCTGTGAACTGCTTGCTGAGCTCGTCAGTAGTAACTGCAAAGTTCGTAGTTGAGATTGATTTCTCTCTTCTTCCTAACGGTCCGTTCAAGGTCCAGCCAAGAACCGTGCGGGTTGCACATGGTCCGCCTTTGCAGGTTACCTTGGTTTCCTTTGGACTTAGTACATCGGGCACGTCGCTTCCAATAAGCAGGCCAATGTCTGCGTCTATATTGGGAATTCGTACACCATGTAGTTGCGGCCACTGGTTCACGTCTTCTTGCTTTCCAATGTTTTCCTTTGAGATTGGTAGACTCACTCTTGAGTACACCATAGGTAGCTGGACATAGTCTTTGTCATTGATTCCTGATACTTCTAGACTGACCAGGGAGCATTGCGTCTCTTCATCTTTACGGTGTAGCGTGGTAAGTGATAGAGTTGATTTTGAACCTTTCAGGTCAAGTTTCTTGAGAAGCGATTCAGTACAAAACGTAGTATTTGATCCTGAATCCAGTAGAGCGTATGTCAATATTTCCTTGGTTCGACCTTGTCCCTTTACCTTTACTGGCACAATAGGTAGACCAATGGCTGGATTCTTGCGATCCTTGATAGAGTTGAACGCCTTTACTGAGTTGGTGAAGGCGTTATGCGCTTGATTGTTGTTGGGCTCATTTGAAGATGTGCTTGGTTGTTGACTCGTCGATGACGCTGGCTTGTGTAGGAAAGTAGAATGTTTCATGGTACAGTCTTTAACTCTGCAGAAGCTTTTCTTTTTACAGTTTCGCACAAAATGGCCTGGAGTTAGGCAGTTCATGCAGAGGTTCTTGTTTCTAACCATGCTGATTCGTTCTTCTAGACTTGAATCCTTGAATTGTGAGCATTGTGACAGCCAGTGGGTGTTGTTACACAATGGGCATGACTGTGATCTTGTTGTCGTGTTCTCGGCCTCTGCCGCAAAGGTCCTTGCCTTCATCCTTGGTGTTCTGACGTTCGCTGTGCTGTTTCCAGTCGGTTTAGTTTCGCTCGCTAGTTGTAGTTGTCCAAATATGGGGTGGTTTGCCGATCTTGCCCTCGTCTTGACAAACGTTTCAAGATCTCTTACTGTCGGATCTCTATCCTCCCTTGTCACAACGTTGTCGACAACGTCGCGCCATTTCTGACGAAGTCCAAAAGGGAGAATGTTTACTATCCTTTTAAGTCCGTCGGGACTGTCCAAACGGTTGAGATAACCAACCTCTTTCAGCGTGTTGCAGCAACTGGTCAGCGTGGTTGAAAATCTTTCCAATGCAGGTCCATCTTCGGCTTTAATTTGAGGTCTGGCGGTGAGTTTATCAATGAAAGCTGAAGCGATTTTATACCCTTGACCGTATCGTTCCTTTAGAAGCTTTTTTGCCTTGGCGTATCCTTCGTCGTTCTTCATAGACAGGCAGCTTCGAACAAGCTCCTGCACTTGTCCAGTGGTGTACTGCACCAGGTAGTAGAGCCTTGAGCTTGGACTACTCGTCTTCCTTTCGATGAGGTTCTCGAAGGCCCGGGTGAAGTCACAATATTGGGTTGGGTCACCGTCGAAGATGGGTACACTTGGTTGCGGTAGCGTTAATGCCATAATTGCTTCTTGCTGTTGAAACATAAGTCTTTGTACCTCGCTTGAGCTACTGATAAATGGTGATGATTGATACGGTTGATGTTGAGGATGGTTGATTACAGGTGCTTCGTAGCGCCACTCCTGTATGCTGGGGTCCATCCTTCTACTTGTTGTAGGCGTTTCCTGTGGTGGCTGCTGAAGTAGGGCGATTGGTTGCTCCTTGACAACAGTTGAATCATTTTTTGCACGAGGAGATTGTGGCATAAATGCTCCATGGGGCGTTTCGTAGTTTAACATCTCAGCTTGGGCGTATGCCTTCTCCTCAGCCTCCGCCTTCGCCTGATTGATTGAGAGTGTGATGTTTTCTTTTCGTTGTCGCAATTGCAACTCCTGAAGTTCGAGCTCGTGCAGCTTTTGAATTGTGGCTTGCTCGGCTTCGAGCATAGCTTTTTTGGCCGATGCTTGCGCTCGTGCCTCAGATAGCACGCTTCTTGTTGATGACGTCGATCCGTGATTGCTTATTGAATCGTCAAGGTCTAAGTCCATATCCTTGAGATAATTCGATGTCTCTATTCCCGTTATCCACAGTTTTACGTTTTCTTGAAGTTGAGTAACCTTTTCTTTCACTTGCTCGCAATAAACGTTAGATATTTCTTGTTCGTCCTCATCTTCGATTAATTGATTTAGCTCTTCGTGAGAGCTCACAAAGTTCACGTAAAGATCATCTAACTCCGTAGACTTTCCTTTGACAGCTGACATCTTTTCATTGTCTTCCATTAATTCAATTATTTCATTCATTTTCCTTGTAATGAGGCGTTTCGCATGTCCACGCGATTTAACAAGCTCACTTCTCGTTGCCATGGCGATAATTTCCCTTGTACTTTGTAGATAATAGCGATGTCTTTCACGACGTATTAGACGTGGATTAAAACGGAAATCGTTGAAGAGCGTCTGGAGAGTGTTCCAACCAACGACTTGACGTAGGTAATCACGATGAAGTCGAATGCTTCGAATTCCTTCACAAGTTCGTCGTCAAATTCGAACTAATGTGACTTCCAGATTTACTGACCCTTTACTCAATAAACCTCAAGTCACAGGTAGCGCGGTGCAAGAGTGAAGAAGTCGAACTCCACAATACAATCAACAATCTTTAATGAAAACTGTTCCACAATATAATGGCTCGAATAACATAGATTGCGTGACATATACCGATGAAATAACAAAGTAGATAAATGATATTTCGTATAGTCGTAGACGTATTCGTAAGGTTCGAACTGAAATGTGATAAAATAACTCTTAATAACTAGAACAAGTTTAGATCGAGTAAAATAATGATTATTAATTACATAAACCTAAAAACAATCTAAGAAAATATATCGAGATATCGCTACTTTTAACGATAGTATCTACAGTCATAAGCTTAACAACTAAAGCGAAGTGAACGCGTAGCGTTACTAATCCTATAGTCTAAATATAGTTCAGAATACTAACGCTATGCATGTGACTAAACGAATCTTACAAATATAACGCAATGATTAACTTACTTTGGTTTACGCTTGCACCAAAGGTAGCAATTCGTAGAATGGTAGCAACTTTACCGCTAGCAGGGTAAACTTTAAAGATCTCCTTGATCTTGAAACATAGTAGCTGAGTTACTGAATTAACTGACTTTAGCTTTGTGAAGTAGCTTCTTTTATAACGATTAGTACGTGTGTTAGCTTACGGCGTTGCGGAAGTTCTTGCGTACGCTTAAGGCGTCGCGGAAACGTATTTACGCGTGTGTTTTCCT
Source organism: Metridium senile (assembly GCA_949775045.1). Classification (NCBI taxonomy): domain Eukaryota; kingdom Metazoa; phylum Cnidaria; class Anthozoa; order Actiniaria; family Metridiidae; genus Metridium; species Metridium senile. Next base: position 21,327,912 of record OX459097.1, on the reverse strand, counting down.
ACGGAAAACTCCTACATTATTACGTAGTTCCGAAATCTTTATCTGGATTAGTGGGTTGGAATTGAGCACGTTGCAGCGTTCCAACTCGTAGGTAATTAATTTGTAATAACTAAAGAATGTTTAAGGTTAGTTGCGTTTTAAAACTAACAACATTATCGTCACTTTATTAACTTGTAATTATCCACATAGCTTTTATCCATTTGTAAATTACTATAATTCTTATCTACTTGTAATAATTTATTTATCTATTCATGTACATACATATCGCAATTCACATCTTTGATGTGCGAAGATATTATTACTCGTGCCCAGGCCTATGGCCGGTACGAGTCTTACAAATGCAGCTACGTCTGTATGACAACATCGAAGTTTTTGAAAGCGAGGCTCTAACACCCAGCAATTCTTTGCGAGACACAAGCTCAATAATCAAGGCCGGCGGCCATTTTACGAAGACTATAAGCAAAATGGACATTTTATCGAATCAACACGCTTTCCATTCGTAAGGAAGCTGTCTTAGCTCCAACAAACGAAGAAATCAGCAACCATATGGTCGCTTCTCCTTCCGTTCGTGAGGAAACTGTCCTAGGAAAAACCGGCAAAACAAATTTTTAATACAATGAAAAACAGTCACAAATCAATAACATGAGTAAGTGTATTATTGTAATGTAATATTTTTTTCAATAGTAAATCTTATTGTAGTAAAACAAGGACGAAGTTAAAATTGTAATGACACCAAATGCATTTATTCAATAAAATGTTGTACTCAAAATTAGAGCTATTGTATTTCTCCACGAAAATTACTTATTTCACGTGACATTGAATCAATTCCTGGCCCTCAAACTCTAGATAATATTGTGGAAACTGTTCCAATAATTCCCCCAGTGGTATAAATGAATCTGATGGTTGCAGTGATAACATAAACTCTCACTTGAATTATATTGCTGGGAGTAAACCATATTTTCTTATTGCAGCATATGCAATATGTTTCTTTGTTATAAAATCCAGTGGATATTGGAATTATGTAACATTAGATGCCATCAATGATCATTCTAAGCTGTACAATATTTGTAATGGTTTTGTACAAAATGATGCCGGTTAATTACAAGGTGTTTTAAAGATATATGATACCATTATTGACCTAGAATGCACATAAATCTAGCTAATTTATTTACTGAACATCAAGTAGTTCTTCAAGTAAAACATTCCTCAAGAAGTGCATTATAGAAATATTAATATCAAAACAACCGCTTTCGTGATTTGTTTTTTTGGTTATTCTATAAACTGTATTATTCAACAAAATAAAACAACTTACAACATTACTTATGGCAACTGTCTTATCAAAACATTTTGTGACATAAAAGAACAAAGCTCCCAATGTAATGCAAAATATGTATGTTATTCTCTTTCTTGTTCTCAGTATCATATCCAGTGATAAGGAAAGACAATACTCTTAGGAAATTTAAATTAAAAAAAAACAAAAGATGCAAATTAACAATAAAACTGGAGATTTATTCAAATATGGAACCCGAAAAGAAAAAAAAATAAGGTTGCAAGTGACAGTAAAATAATACTGGGAAGTGTAGCTCAGGTCTCGATCACTTACAAATGAAATAGTATTTCATCCCTTCTGCAGCTAAGAATCCAATTACTCCAGTAGCACTAGTTTCATAATCATATTCTTTTAACTTGATCAGCAACTTCTTAACATTGTACACAAATTGTGTGCGTTCAGTGACAACTGTCTTAAATATATTTCTGCCATTCAAATTCATAAACTAGTTCCAGCTGTCCTACAATCATCACCTTGCATCAAGGGCACGAGTGCATGCACTATCAGGACGTCTAGTTCAATAAACATTCTTCTTCTTTATTATATTGCATCAAAATTCCTCGAGCTCTGATTGGTTGTTGCTGGTTGTTTGACCGGGTATAGCCTAGATATATAGATATAGCCTGCAGAGGAGGCGTTCTTTTAGCTTTTTGGAGAATTTAGGATCTTGGTATTCCTGTGTTACATTTTTGACCGCGCGAAATATGGAGCTTAGCCAAATCCCCCCTTGTTTCCTTTTTGTTCGTCCGTTCAACACAGGAAGCCATAAACCTGATTTTTCCCAAAAATCAAGGTTAAACCAAGGTGAGGTGAAAACAACAACAAAAGCCTACCCAAACCTATCTTTCGATAAACATTAATAATCAAAGGCTAAGCAAAGGTAGCCCAAGCTCACTGTTAGTGTTGATTTACTAAAGGATATATGTGTACTTTTGAATAATTTAAGCCGATTTCGTTAAGAATAAATTACTTTCCCCTACCTTACATAACAGGAGAAAAGGTAGGAAGCGGCCTCCAAACTGCTCAACTCGCCGATCCCAAATATTTGCCCGAAAAAGCTTTCCAATTCAAATATTTATCGAAGGGATTAATTCCAATGGATAGATAGGCCATCTATTGTGCCAACAGATTTAAAACTAAAGCTTTTTAAGAAAAATGAAATTGTACGAATAATGACATGATTTTTGCAATATATATATATAACTGAAGACAGTACTGTTTCGGCCTTCAGGGCCTCATCAGTGCTGTGCTGATGCTGAAGTTGAGGTTTGACCATATGGTCACCTCGGGCTCAACCACAAATGTGGGAGAAACCCTACCATGTCAAAGTGCTCAAACTAGTAAACTAGTGGGCTATGCATAATGCTAACGACAATGGTACACTTCAGGTAGAGTGCTCAACAAGACATGAGTATATATATGAATGCTTGCCGTTTAGCAGTCATGTCAGCTGGTAAAGACCATTTTCCGATTTAATTCGAAATTCCTATTGTTTACAATGGCAAGTTTAAAAAAAAATATGTTTAGCAAAGGGTTAATGCTTTGCATGCCATTTTCTTTTACAGAGTCGGTGTTCCTTTTGGCCTGCGCAGAACAATACAATACTTGGCGGTGCTGGTCAAGGAGAACACAGGCTCAAGGTACAAGAATAATTACACGCATATCCTATTCTGCTACCCAGAACTCTCTGGGAGACGTTTATGGGGTCAAGTGTTTTGGGACCAAGACATTTGTCTACGCAGGCTACTATAATAGTCTTAACATTCATAAATACATAGATAGTTTATATAGATATACAAAACAACGTACAAGGCTGTTACTGTTTTTTTTTGTGTGTGTTTGGTTGCCTGTTTTTTTTTGTGTGTGTGTGTAAGTAGGAATAATAGGTAAATAGGTAAATAGGTGTTTATACTATATAAAATATATCTTTAAACGGTTAGGCTGTAAAAATCAAGGATTTCTCTCAAGTATGTTTTTTAAGATGATATTTTAAACAACTTCTGCTTCTATATCTTTTCTCATAAAAAAAAAACATTCAAAGGGTTTCTCTCCAGTGTTTTTTTTTTAAGATGCTCCCTGAAAGTACTCTTTTGTGCAAATTTCTTCTCACAATCAGAACATTCGATTTTTTTTTTCTCAAGTGTGTATTCTTAGATGTGTCTTCAAGTCCCCTTGTCGTGCAAACTTCCTTTCACAAATGGAACATTCAAAGGTTTTATCTCCAGTGTGTATTCTTAGATGTTTCTTTAAGTCCCCTTTTCCTACAAATGTCTTCTCACAAAAAGAACATTCGAAGGGTTTCTCTCCAGTGTGTATTCTAAGATGTTTCTTTAAGTCCCCTTTTCCTACAAATGTCTTCGCACAAAAAGAACATTCGAAGGGTTTCTCTCCAGTGTGTGTTCTAAGATGAGTATTTAAATTACCCTTAAGTGCAAATTTCTTCTCACAATAAGAACATTCGAAAGGTTTTTCTCCAGTGTGTATTCTAAGATGGGGTTTTAATTTGCTACTTTGTGTAAACTTCTTCCCACACAAAGAACATTCAAAGGGTTTCTCTCCAGTGTGTATTCTAAGATGAGTATTTAAATTACCCTTAAGTGTAAATTTCTTCTCACAATAATAACATTCGAAAGGTTTTTCTCCAGTGTGTATTCTAAGATGTTTCTTTAAGTCTCCTTGTCGTGCAAACTTCCTTTCACAAAAGGAACATTCTAAGAGATTCTCTCCAGTGTGCATTCTTAGATGTTTCTTAAAGTCCCCTTGTTGTGCAAACTTCTTCTTACAATAAGAACATTCATAGGGTTTCTCTCCAGTGTGTATTCTAAGATGGCTATTTAATTGGCTACTTTGTGCAAACGTTTTCCCACAAAAAGAACATTCAAAGGGTTTCTCTCCAGTGTGTATTCTAAGATGGCCATTTAAATTACTCTTAACTGCAAACTTCTTCTTACAATAAGAACATACATATGGTTTCTCTCCAGTGTGTATTCTAAGATGGTTATTTAAGCTACCGTTGTGAGGGAACTTTTTCCCACAATAGGAACATTCAAAGGGTTTCTCTCCAGTATGCACTATTAGATGGCTCTTCAAGTTCCCTTTTCCTACAAACTTCTTCTCACAAAACAAACATCCAAAGGGTTTCTCTCCAGTGTGTATTCTAAGATGACCCTTTAAAAAATCTTTTTGTGCAAATTTCTTCTCACAAATTGAACATTTAAAGGGTTTTTCTCCAGTGTGTATTCTAAGATGTCCTACTAATCTACCCTTTTGTGCAAACTTCTTTTCACAATAAGAACATTTAAAGGGTTTCTCTCCAGTGTGTATTCTAAGATGTGTCTTTAATCTACTTTTCTGTGTAAACTGCTTCTTACAACATGAACATTGAAAGAGTGTCTCTCCAGTGTGAATATTAAGATGACTGTTTAATCCATTTTTTTGTTTAAACTTCTTCTTACAGTAAGAACATTCAAATGGTTTCTCTCCAGTGTGTTTTCTAAGGTGATTATTGAGTGGTGTTTTGTATAGAAATTGCTTTGCACAATAAGAACATTTCAAGGTCTTGTATCCTTGCTGGGAACTAGATCTTTCTCTTTCGTGAAGCTCCCTTATTTCAACATTATCATCTCCAGTATGTGTCAAAAGATATATCTTTAAGCCAGACGTACGTGCAAATTTCTTCTTACAATAAGAACATTCAAAGGGTTTCTCTCCACTGTGTATTCTAAGATGTGTCCTTAAGCTACTCTTTTGTGCAAATTTCTTCTTACAATAAGAACATTCAAAAGGTTTCTCTCGAGTGTGTGTTCTAAGGTGATTAATGAGTGTCGATTTGTTATTTAATTGCTTTGCACAATAAGAACATTTCAAGGACTTCTCAATTTGCTTTCATCAAGCTGCTTCGTTTCAGTATTATCATCACCAACCGAGTCATCATTTGCTTCATTCTCCTTCTCAACCAAGTTATTAACAGGGGGAAACTCTAACTCCTCTAGAACTCTCAACATTGTGCTAATGTCATCCACATCTTGGCTTTGTTCTTGTTCATCTTCCAAGGTATTCTCTGGATTATGTTCATTATATAAGTCATGTTCACCATCAATTAAAATTCCTTGCTTTGGTTGAGGTAATGTTTCTGGATCATGTTCATTATCTAAGTCATGTTCACCATCAACTGAAACTCTTGGCTTTGGTTGAGGTAATGTTTCTGAGATGTTGGTAAAATGATGTGGATCTGTATTGATGTACATAGAAGTACAGTCATTGTTACAGCCATAATCATCTGTCTTTGTAGCAATACTGTGTAACTCTTTGTATTCAACTGGTTGACCATACATGAAATTGTCTTCTGATCGATGAGCCCTGAAATCAAGGCATACAACTAGTCATTAGCATCATTACAATGAATATGATGATAACTTGTTGTGGAGTTCTCTATTGTGGATGTCATCAACTCTAAACTTGAGTCTAGTATTATGTTTACAATGACGATAATAATTTGCTTTATAATGATAGAAGCAATGATCGATCTCATAAAGTGAGAGGTGACACACAAAGAAACTAATTATTCATCCAAAATATGTCTTTGTTTTTGATTGGTTAGCATTTATTGGCAAATTCTTAGAAGCAAATTATGACCAACAATCACTGAATCGCAATTGATGGCGTTTCTTCGTTAATTTTAGTTTGTGGGCCGGCAGAAAACAGTGAAAAACATAGTCACTAAAGCTTTTCTCATTCATATTATTTGTAAATATTTTAAATGATTAATAAAACAATTATTGAATTCCGGCTTTCGTATCATATGAAGAATTATGCAGATGTCGGGTAGTGTTCAGCAGTCTGATAATTCCTCCACATGTTTATAATTGTAGATTTGTAAAGCGCTATGAGTATTGTAAAAGTGCTATTGAAATGAGGCATATAATTATTATATTAGCTCAAAATATTGAATAAATCATTGCTTTCAGGATTACACTTCATCATAAAGAGTAAACTCAAATGTAGATGTACCATTGAGTAAAATGTACTCAATATATATATTGTACTCAATTTCCTTTTGCTGTGAAGTTTTTAAATATTTTAACTTACATTGTTAGATTCTGTCAGCCATTTGTGTACTCCTGTTATCTTGTTGTACTTAAAGATGGGCTCTCCTGACTTACACTTGTAATATATCCAGTCTGATTCCATCTTGTCAAATAACTGTAGGGAAAAACAAATCATTCAAGTATATCAGATCCACATTCAGTACAGTCTACTCATCGCCTGATGAAGACTAGCAGTAGCAGTCAAAACATCGATGTCCGAACCTTCGACATTCGTGAGACAAATGAATAACATACTATTTATTTCATATCTAAGATGAATAATAATCTCTATAATTTTAAATCATTAAACTCGGCATTAAATAAGAATTTCATAAAGTAGCTTTACTTACTGAAATGTTTAGATCCAAAATCTCGATGGTCGCTTGATATAGAAGAAAAAACAATGGTCAAAATTGTCTCAAAAGTACTTTCCTTTAATAGATGCTTCTCAATAATTGTCTCCGTTGGTCTAGAGACGATAATAATAGATGTTTGAATGGTAGTAACACGTAAATTATTAATTCAACGAGGCCAGCTTTTATTAGAGCACCAAACAATAGGGCGTTTTACCGATCGAATATAAAAACCAATTCGAATTCAAAAAAATACCTTGGCAGTTATCGACTTTTTTCGTGATATACGTTCAGAGTTCATTTATTGTCAGACAGCCATTTACAATTTTCAGCAATAAGTGTCTGTTCGTAGGTATATATCATGCGGTAGTTTTAGCTTGTTCTACGTAGCAACAGTAACTAGGGAGATAGAACAATGAAAGTGGGATCGTTGATTTCTCTCAATACTATGAGTTCTTCTAAACAGTAACAATCATTGTAGATTGCTGGTCCGAATTGGCTTTCCACTATACAAAGAACAATGGTTAGCTTCCACACAATTGTCTATGTTGATCTAGAGACAATAATAGCGTATATTTGGCAAAATGTTATTTAAAGGGAAGTCAATGAATTTCATCAATTAAATGAATGGTTTAAAAATGTTAAACAATATTAAACAATTTCAATCTTATTCCACTGTTGGTTTAAACCATTTCTCCACAATTATAAAATTAGATGTTTATTAAACAGAAGATGTAAATTATCAATTAAATGAATGGTTAGAAAATGTTAAACAAAGACAATCTTATTTCACTGCTGATCCAAACCATTTCTTCACAATTATAGAACTAGATGTTTATTCAACGGAAGTACTGATATAAATTATCAATTGAATGAAAAGTTTAGAAATGTTTAACAATGGTAAACAAAGACAGTCTTATTTCAATGCTGATCCAAACTGGCCTTCCACTGTGAAACAAGCAGCTGTTACTCGTGCAACGCGAAGGTCTCGCACTAAGACAGGAAGTTCAGATTCGTGGTCAGTATTTTAGGATCCGTCCATACTACTATATACGCAGGATAGCCGGTTAGAAAAGAGTTTGACTATTGGTCGTTGGTCCAAGTCGTGCGTAAAGTCACGTGTGCTGAACTAGAAAGGAAGTACAATACAATAAAATATAATATACAAATTAGGTAATACCTAATAGCGGAGCTCCAGTTTAAATTGTTCTTACAGCATCAATATGTGCATGTAAATAGTTTTTGTGCATTGGCCATGCCTAATCTCAACTGTAATTATTTTAGTTATGTAACCGCAAAAGACAACTACAAAATCATAGATATAGGTGGAACGGACTTTTAATTTTATTTACTTTATGAGCAAATAATAATCTGCGATATATATATTTTCGATAAAAATTCAAAAATCTTATTTATCACGCATACAGCGTACTATATTTTTCAATAATTTTATGCTCAAATTATGAAAAAGGTATTTTGTGTGCATAATGAATTATTAACTAAAAAATCCAACCCAACCCATTTTTATTTTTAAAATATGAACCTAGAAAAAAACTTCGATATCACTATAACGTTTCTAGAGAAACAAAATTAGGGGTATCCACGCATTTTTGAAAAAGATATGAATTTTTAGATTTTACTTTTTGAGATCAAATCGTACAAAAATTCGTGACAGCGTGAATTGTGTCACGCACGACACAGCGTGCATGATAAAGTCCCATAGACAAAACGCTGAGAAAAATCAAGATTTTGAGCTTCAAATTGACAAAAACGTTACTTGAACAAGTACTTAATTAATAGGATGGTAACTATGTATTTAAAGGAAAAAAGGGAATTCTATAACATTTCTTTATAAAAAAAAAAACCTTTTCATGGAATTAAATTTACAATTAAAAAAAGTAGTCATGGCAAATCTTCAAAATTCAAACAAAACAAAAACGACCTGAAACGGTTCTTTTGAAGTGGAATTAAAGACCTCAAGTATCAGTTCTACCAACACAGGAACGATTTGAAAAGACAAGGATGTTAAAACAAGGTATTTTATTATGAAAAAGTTTGTGTATAAAAACATCATTTTGTTCTGTAAAAAAACTTTAACAACTTTGAAATAGAAACTATAATAAAAATGTTCGTTTAGTAAACATAAAATAGTCAATATTGCTAAATAAACAGATGTTATTCAACCAGTTTTGAATTATGTTTGTATTCTAATTCATCTTTAATGTTTTCCGTTGATGAGTTTGTGAAAAGCACATAAATAAATCCCTTTTTGAATCGACCAAATACCACAAAAAGTACAATTTACACACTTGTAAACATCGTGTTATGTACGGTTTGTATCTCAAAAAGTAAATCAAATGGAGATAAACGTTTTCTTTTTTCTTTCTATAATAAATCAGAGAACAGATTCTTCCTTTTTGAAGCTTAATAATTATTTCAAGTTTTTAGGCCGTGTTTTTTCACGCTCGTTATCAAACAGTTTTTTCTCAAAAAACTTGAAATAAATAATCCGTTGAACTTACTTTATCGGTGATTATTTTCCAAAGGTTTTCTTCTTCTCAATGACATCGATAATATTTTGACGAATACATGAATATACTTGAATCAGTTTTGATGAATTAAACATGGTCATAGTTAAACTGCCAAGCTTGAAAATCCATGAATAAACTATACTGAAGGAAGCATTTTAAAGATAGTTTTCATAACGAATAAAGTCGCTTCTTTTTCAATTCTTTTACGTTGCTGTAGTCTTTATTCTTCTACGAAGTTTTATCTACAGACAAGTGTTCTTGGCCTTTCAATCTTTTCCTTTTCTTGAGATAAATTTCTTCATTTTTGTCTCCTTCAAGTTTATTTTCTTCTTTGGTAGTCTTTATTCTTCCAAGAAGTTTTATCTGCAGACACGTTTTCTTGGCATTTCAGTCGTTTTCTTTTATTTCTACTGTTAAATTTCTTCATTTTGTATACGGCCTGAGTTTATTTTCTTCTTCGGCCAAAACTATCTTTGTGTTCTTCGATGTTCATCTTTCTCAGTTGATATTTTAAATATTGTATTTTGTTGTTTGTTTGACTTTTTTGTCGACAAAAGAAAAATCTGCTTTCGGGCGCTGCTATTCCGTGCGCGCGCGCATCACTTTCCCGCCGAAATGTAACAGCCAATCAGTATCGCGATGGGCACGGACGGACGTGCGCGCCCGCGATCCTATGTGGTGTCCATGAAAAATCAACTCGATGGGTTACCATTTTTTCTTAATTATGGTGCTCCGCTTGCGCGGGCCTTCGGCCCGCGCGGAGCTCCGCTATGAAACCATACAATTATAATATTAATCAATTTTTTTCAAACACATTCAAAAGATCTCGGATGAGAACTCAAAATGTTTTTATATAATCCTGAAAAAACTTTGGAAATCCCACGGTCGTAAACCAAGGAATAATGCTCACCCTTTCTTTCTTGGGAAGAATGAGGGAGGGAAAAGCCTGCAAACAAATCACACTTTTTTATTCAAACTAAGTCCACCAGATGGACGTAGTTTTTGATTGGCTAAGATCGAAGAATCACTCATCACGTTAAGGTGCGAGACGCACATTTATAACGTGATCTTCAAAAATGTTTTAATAATAAATAAATAAATTGTTTTTATAGTTTTTTTATAAACGTACATGAGCAGAAGAAGACTTTTGGTAGTTTATATTTTAAAAGACCATCAATATTCAGTTTACTTAGTAGGTTATCATGATTAAGTAGTTGTTTATTTCGACGACTAGAACAAACTGAACTTTGAACTATTGTGCTACAACAATAATCTGGACTTTCATTCGCTGTTCTCACCATTTCGATTCACTTGTAGATGTATGGGCTGTATTTTCTTTAGATGCACTAAAGAATGTTTAGAGTTTGATATTGTATTTAAAAACTGATACGCTCGTTCTTTCTATCAAATTTCAAAGTCTATCTGATTGGTTGATAATGACATTTCCCCCTGTTTATTGACATTGATGGATACCATAACGACTAGTGTTTACTAAGGGGCATAGAGTCAAAAAAGATGGTTTAGTCTGTTGGCTCTCCCTTCTTCCCTCTTCCCTCCCCTTCTCTTCCCAGGCCCTAGAACCGCCACGCAGGCTACGTTAGACTTGTACTTGCGTCCGATGTGTTTATAAGGTATATACAGTGGCGAGTCAAAAAAGATACAGATTGTCCACTATTGTATATATATATATTACATACAATTTGACTACATCCCGTAGTGACTCCCGTAGTGAAGTGTTTCAATGAGCTTCAATTGTTTTGAAAATGTGTACATTCCTTTAGCAGTTCAACTCCATAACCTCAGCTTCTATAGCGTGTAGTATATTGTTTACAATTTGACTACAGCCCGTGGAAAATTGAAATGTTTAAAATTAATGTTTGAAATGTATGATGTAGGGACTGGACACCCCTTAACACCACAATAGTTCTTTATTTGCAATCGGGACATCCCCTGACAAATGTTTGGATCTGCCCCAGAGAATATTTTGTTCGTTATCGAGGCTGAGGTTAATTATGGACAAGAACCTTGAAAAAGGTATGTTCGGTATGGCACTTGTGCTGGGTAAATAAATTGAGACGTTAAACACGCGATTTTTGATATATGTATTTTTATTTGGTACCAATTAATCTTTATGTACTCTTCTATTGCAAGTCCCAACAATCAAGTCTAATGCGAGGAAATCAATAGGCGAATTAGAATACACAAAACATTGTCAAATATGCTTACCACCGATTTCATTACTACGCGCCCATCAGAGTTTGTTAAGAGAATTGGCGATTCTCTTCCGTCAATCAAACACAATTTGTCGAGACATTTTACAAACAAGTTATCAACGACAGTTGAATGAAAAATCATTATTTTCCGGGACCTAAAGATATATTAAGGTATCAGACTGCTCAGACTAAATAAGTTTTATGTCTTTCATAAGACAATTGTATTTTTGGCTCAATTTTTTCTTTAAAATAACATTTCTACCTGTTTTATGACAACATTAACCACTGTTTATAGCAATTAGCTGTCTAAACAAATTGTGTTTGATTAACGGAAGAGTATCGCCATCTTCGCTTCACGAATGTTTTGTCTGACGGCGCGTAGCAATGAAATCGATGGTAAAAAGGTTATTGGATAAAATTTTAAAGAGGTTGTACCAGGGGATTCCAAAGATAGAAAGGAATAATAGGCATACACCGATTTTATAAAGGCTTTTTCCAAAGCAATAGGTCAATCCATGACAGGAAGGGATTATAAACATACACCTATATCAAATTTATTATCCAAAGCGATAAGTCATTTCTAGACGGAAAGGAATTATGGACATACACCTATTTAAAAAAGAATTACCCAACGCGATAGGTAATTTCAAGACATAGAGTAACTATGGGCATACACCATGTTTCTCCAAGGCAAAAGTTTATTCCAAGACGAAAAAAAAGTATACGCATTTACCTATTTCAAAAAGGTTGTACAAAGCGATAGGTCATTGAAAGATGGAAAGCAATTATAGGCATACACCTATTTCAAAAAGGTTTTCAAAAGCGATAAGTCATTCCAAGACAAAAATGAATTATAGACATAAAACTATTTCAAAGTTTGTAGAAAGCGATAGGTCATTCAAATATGGAAAGCAATTACAGGCATACAACTATTTCAAAAATGTTGTCCAAGGCGATAGGTCATTATTCCAAGACAAAAAGGAATTATAGGCTCAAACCTGTTTCAAAAAGGTTTTCAATGGCGATAGTTCATTCCAAGATGAAAAGGAATTGATAAGCATACACCTACTGATTTCAAAAACAGTCATAAAAGACGGAGGAATGTTTTTTCTACGTCTATATCAAACAAGGTTAGCCAAAAGGATATGTTATTTATGTATTTCTCTCACATGTCAAATATAAATTATTATGTACTGCATGGCCTTAGCTCTGTTTACTGGGCAATAACTCACACATGTTTGGCATTCAATGGCTATGGGCACATCCCATAGCCTGTTTATTAAATCAAAATCTCAAATATTCAAATTATTTACAATTATAAAATTATGCCCAAGTAAAGGTGTGGGCATACAAAACAAACCGAGAGGAAGGCAAGGGGAGGAGGAGGGAATTAAAAACTTAAGATGTTGTCTTGTTGATGGTTCCACGCGACTGAAGCAAACGATGGCGTCATCACGTGACAACCAAAGACTACCCTAGAGGGGGTATCGACAATTGACCCCATTCCTTTGCCCCCTCTCGGTTATTAAATTCAATCCAATATTAAGTTCAAGTAAATACATAAAAATACTATTTGTAAACAAATATTCCATTTATGTATTTCTCTCACATGTCAAATATAAATTATTATGTACTGCATGGCCTTAGCTCTGTTTACTGGGCAATAACTCACACATGTTTGGCATTCAATGGCTATGGGCACATCCCATAGCCTGTTTATTAAATCAAAATCTCAAATATTCAAATTATTTACAATTATAAAATTATGCCCAAGTAAAGGTGTGGGCATACAAAACGCCAAAGCATGATTTCTTGTAAAGGAATTATGCCACCCCACCCAAGGCTATGCAGTACAGAAAATATAGTTAATATAAAATTAGTAGGTGTTGCCCCTGCAAGACACCTTGTCAACGAGCATATCGTTCTAAATGTAATCTTAATGTAAATATAGTAAATATAAAATTAGTAGGTGCTGCCCCTGCAGGACACCCATTTCAACAATAACATCATTCTAAATGTATTTTTATGTAAATATAAACATAGCAGGTGCTGCCCCTGCAGGACACCCATTTTAAAGATAAAATCACTATAAAGTATAATTTGAATGTAAATATAAAATCAGTAGGTGCTGCCCCTGCAGGACACCAATTTCTAAGTTAAAATCACTATAAAGTATAATTTTAATGTAAATATAAAATAGTAGGTGCTGCCCTTGCAAGACACCCATTTTAAAGATGAAATCACTATAAAATATAATCGTAATGAATTTATAGTAAATCTAAAAATAGTAGGTGCTGCCCCTGCAGGACACCCATTTAAATATATAATTAAATTCATATACATGTACAGTTTTGTGAAAAGGAATACTGCCCGTGCAGGTTATTCCGGAAATAATTGTAGCCCATACTGAATAATCACTAAGTTGTAAGGTTTCCAACACGGATGTATTTAAGGAAAGCATTGGATTTCCATCGTCCAAGCAGCCGAATTTGAAGGTCTGACATACCTTTTTCTGCGGCATGCGAAGCCGCACCTATGCGAAAACTATGCCCTTTGTAACGTGAAGAGTCTAAGTTGCAGTACTTTAGAGCGGATGCAAGACAGTTACAAAAGGTATCTCGTGATACTATTCCGCCGGATAGAGTGATGAATAGTGTACCAGGCTGTGAACCCCTAATTTGCAAATAGTCTAAGATAATATCAACTGGACAAAATTGCTGTTGACGGGAAATAGTTATTGAAAAAGGAGTTTGGTTGTAACTATGTTTGTAGTTACCAAAAGTAAGTTTTAAACCGCACACACAATTTTTGGAATCAACTAGTTTTGTGAGATTGCGAAGTTGTAAAATAGAAGCAGTATTCTTTGATGTCATAGTCATCTCCCCAACACGCAAAAAGGCAAAAAAGGCCAAAGCACACATTGCCTTAAACATTATAATTTGATAAGAACAATTAGATACACGATGGGAAGAGGCAAACAGTTTGTGTAATATAGGTAAAGTTATTGGGAGTCGAGCATCTAAACGAAAACCAACCTTATTGTAACCACGAAGTAGTTGCAAAACAAAAAAGGCTTTTGATGGATCAGGAAGCTGATACAGCTTGTGGGTGTAACCGATTGCTGACACATAAGTATTTACCGTGGATGGTGCATAATTCTTTTCGAATAAATGAGCGATGAAAAGAGCAATAGTAGACGGAGAGATAGGCAATGTGAAGGCTGCATGATGAAAGACTGAACTTAAAAACAAGTTAAAAAGAGTCCATGCCCTTTTATATGTAGGAAGGGAAGACGGTTGTAAACTAGACTTAATTAACATGGAAACTATATTGACCAGTTTTGTGGTAGCAGGTGTGCTGGGATTTGTGTGGGAGACTGGTGCATAGAGGCTGGTGCCAACTGCTTGAAGGTGGAAACCTGTTGACGAGACAGAGCGTCAGCCAGAGAGTTTTTAATGCCCGGTATGTGCTTAGCACGAAACAAAATATTCTGCTTTAAACATATTGAAACAAGTTTGCGAACAAAAAACATCAAGGTTGTGTCGCGACAAGATTGTTTGTTAATCACATGTACTAGAGCCTCGTTGTCAGTGAAAAATAAAACACATTTGTTTTTAAGCTGGTCACCCCATAGAAACAAACTCAAAACTATTGGGTAAAATTCTAAGATAGCAATATTCCTACCGACCCAGTTATCGGGCCAAATACCATAACACCACTCATTGCCGAATATCGCTCCATAACCAAGGGACCCAGCAGAATCAGTATACAAACTTAGTTTATGGGAGTTAGCCCATACTTCATCAAGAAAGAAAGATTTACAATTATAATCAGAGAAAAAGGACGACCAAACTCTCAAATCCTCTTTAACAGATTTTGTTAGCCTGATGGAATGATGCTGGGCACGAATACCAATTGTTAAGTCAATTAGACGACGAAGGAAAGCTCGTCCCGGAACAACCACGGAACAAGCAAAATTAAGTAGGCCTATCAAAGTTTGAATCTCTTTTAAAGTAACTTTTTTCTTGGTAAGGAAATGTGATAAAAAACCTAAACATTTCTCAATCTTGTCAGCGGGTAGCCTAGCTTCCATTTTACATGTATCCAGTTCAATACCAGCAAAAGATAACACTTGGGATGGACCAAATGTCTTTTCAGGAGCTATAGGTATGCCCAAATAATTGCAAACATCAATAAAAATTTGCAATTGTTTTTGGCAGAGTGATTCAGTAGGGGCTACAATTAAGAAATCATCTAATAAGTGTAAAATGTTTGGAATGCTACATTTATGACGGGCAATCCATTCAATTGCAGTGCTAAAAGTTTCAAAAATCTTGCAGGAGCTAGAGCAACCCATAGGCATGCATTTATCATAGTAGAAAAAGTTATCCCAACAAATGCCGAGAATTGGATAATCATCAGGATGAACCGGAATTATGCGAAAAGCGTTTTTAATATCAGTTTTGGCAAGGTAACAAGTGCGACCGACTGATTTAACAGATTTAATTGCATCTTGTATAGTTGAGTAATGAACTGTTGAATTCTCCGGTAAAATGCCATCATTAACTGATAAACCTTTAGGAAAAGATAGATGGTGAATCATCCGAAATTCACCCGGCACCTTCTTAGGGACAACACCCAGTGGGGATACCCTAAATGTGTCAAACGGAGGAGTGATAAATGGTCCAGCAAGCCTATCAGCCTCCAGCTCCTTTCGTAATTTTGAGAGGACAATTTCAGGGTTACTCAGGGCTGATAACAAATTATGCGCTTCGAAAGAAACCATTTCACCTTCAAATTCAAGATGGAAACCCTCAGCAAAACCAGTTGTCAAATAGGCTGCAATTGAAGGGGTGTACCCGTCGAGCATTTTAGTTAAATATTTAAGTTTGATTGGTGTTGGTAGATGTTGTTGTGGACGAACCGGCAGCACGGGGTCGAGGCCTTGTACTTTGGGGACGAAAAGTACAGGATGCAGCTTTGTGTTGACCATTACATTTGAAGCAATCGTGCTTGTAGCTGCACCCTGCACATCCCTTCCCCATATGAAAGTTATAGCAATAACCCTTAGGAATATGCATAAACGGCAGTGACTGAACAGCTGAAACAG
The DNA here is from genome assembly GCA_949775045.1 of Metridium senile. Lineage (NCBI taxonomy): Eukaryota > Metazoa > Cnidaria > Anthozoa > Actiniaria > Metridiidae > Metridium > Metridium senile. The sequence continues at coordinate 21,311,288 of OX459097.1, read as the reverse complement.
GTTTAGGGGCCTGGGATAGACGGTTAACCTGAGACCGGAGCCATAATTCCCAGTGAAGCTGACCCCATGGGTTGGCGGCTGAATTAGTTTGCCGTAAAAAACGAAAATTCTCGTCATAGAATTGCCAGTTGTGACCCCGAGCTGCCAGATCATGTACTATTTCACTATATTTCATTAATGACGGTGCTTCGTTTGGAACTTTTTGGGTGTAGACCCCAACAAAAATGCGAAAGGCATTCCCCCACATGTCAATTGAACTTATTCTCCGGGGCTTAACTGTCGGCTCCAAACTCAGCGCAGGTGACTGCCCATCCCTTGGGTTTTGTAAGGTTAAGTGGAATTTATTAGCCAAAACTGGATTAACCAACAGGCTTCCAAAATCTATGAACTCATTCGCCCATATTTTTTCTTTTGTTTTGGTTGTCACTTTTGCATCAATAGAAAGTGTTGATGACTGAAAAAGAGTGTTTGGTATGATACCTGAAACATGGTGAGTAACGTCCTGAATAGCACTACCAATGGCGACCTCAGTTAGTGAGCTGGGATGAATGGTGCTTGCTCCAGCAGAAGACGGTGCCTGACTGACGAGGTTTTCTGATAGTTTAGCAGTTACCCTGTCGACGATGGTATTGATCAGGGTGTCAGGTAAGACAGGCTGGTCCTGCACCTCAGTGGCAGACGTAGATGGTGTAGATGGTGTAGTGGGTAGTCGTTGTGACGCAGTTCGTTTGGATTGCCTTGTCGCCACTTGTAATGGATTAGTGCGTTTTCGGCTCTTGGGAGGCATCTAAATGCAAAAATAAAAGGAAGGAAATACCCCGAAAACAAAGACAAAGTAAACATTGGATCAAAGTCCTCAACATAGTAAAATCTAGAAGTAATAAAGTAATAAGTGTGGAGGATCGAAGCCCTCACAATAATAAAATAGAGGATCGAAGCCCTCACAATAATAAAATAGAGGATCGAAGCCCTCACAATAATAAAATAGAGGATCGAAGCCCTCATAATAATAAAATAGAGGATCGAAGCCCTCATATAATAAAATAGAGGATCGAAGCCCTCACAATAATAAAATAGAGGATCGAAGCCCTCACAATAATAAAATAGAGGATCGAAGTCCTCACAAAAATAAAATAGAGGATCGAAGCCCTCATATAATAAAGTAAAGAGGATCGAAGCCCCCAAATAATAAAAAACAAATTGACTAGTAATAAAGGTAACTATAGTAAGCTTAACATTAACTACAATGATCAAAAAACCGACAACCAACTAAACAAATAATAGAGTGAAGCCCCACGTGGTGGACAACCACTGGGGCACTAAAGGACCTAAAAGGAGCAGTAAAAACTCAAATTCCTACAAAATTATTTGAATTCCAGCGTCGCGTGGCTTAACACTAAAACAAGTATAGAATTAAACAATAAAGATCGCGCACTAGAGCATGGAAAGTGCTTTTAAAATAGCGCCACGATAACTACGGTACAGGCGAAGCTGACCGGATTGATTCAAATGAACCCCATCCCGTAAAAGAAACTTACTAGAGACCCCCTTATGAAACCAACAAAAAACATAAGGAATCGGTTGTAGTAAATTAGCCACGAGTTGGTTAAAAACCGAGACCTTAGCATTGAAATCAGTGGACGAACCACGTGGGATCACTAAACAAAAACCTACAATCTTAACCCCAAAATTGTCATGCAAATAACGAACTAAAACCTCAATTGAAGTAGCTACGACGTTAGGATCTTCAACCGAAAGATCATTAGTGCCAATTTCTAAAATAACAATATCGGGGTTAAGACGAGAGACGTAAGACAAGTCGTATTTCCACAACTTTGGCACAGTGCGGCCGCCCACGCCGTGAACACGAACGCTAGCCCGATCCTTAAAATTAAAGTCTAGCGAAAAATTTCGATGGGATTGCTTCTGAATGTCTAAATATAGGCGCTTTACAAAAGAGTGACCTAATATTAACACTACAGGCAAGCTAGAAGACATATTAAAACGAACAAACTCACCTTTAAAAACTTAAGATGTTGTCTTGTTGATGGTTCCACGCGACTGAAGCAAACGATGGCGTCATCACGTGACAACCAAAGACTACCCTAGAGGGGGTATCGACAATTGACCCCATTCCTTTGCCCCCTCTCGGTTATTAAATTCAATCCAATATTAAGTTCAAGTAAATACATAAAAATACTATTTGTAAACAAATATTCCATTTAAAATTCGAATTGAAAGTACGAAGTACGAGGATACGTACGAGGATAGTTTTTACAAGATGGAGAAAGCCTTCGAATCCATTATAAATGGTAGATAGGAAAAATGAAGTTTTTCTAATGACTTGATTTTTATGATATTTGTTATATTTATCAATGCTTGAAAGATGATTTTCCGCTGTAATTCTTAAAACATGATGTTTATAATGGCACATTGACCGCTGAGAAATTTTTGCCACGCATGCGTAGTCGATTGAAAGCCTTTCAGCCAAAGTTTAATATTTTGCATGAGCTTTGCAGAGCTGCCAATTGTTTTGGCTTGCGCAGAGCAATACATATTCTGCGCTGGCCAAGACGAACGCAGGCTCAAGCTAGACGATTTTTACACGCATATCCTATACTCGTACCCAGACTCTTCTGGAAAACCTTTGTTGGAGCCGACCAAGACACTTGGTTTCGCAGGTTACTGTAATAGTCTTAGATAGATCGAATAAAAAATAAATACATACAAACATAACTACACATATAGTTTATATTTATTAATAACAGTTTCATAATGATAATAAAAAATAAAAAAAATACAACCACAAATTACTAAATTAGATTATTAGATTATTAGATTATCATTATATTACATTATATATATATTATACGTATACATTATTGCTAGTTTTTTTTTTTTTCGTGTGTGTTTGGTTGCCTGTTTGGTTATTTTTGTGTTGTTTGTTTATCTGTGTGTATTCTTAGATGTTTCTTTAAGTCCCCTTTTTGCACAAACTTCTTCTCACAATCAGAACATCCAAAGGGTTTCTCTCTAGTGTGTATTGTCAGATGCTCCCTTAAAGTACTCTGTTCTGCAAATGTCTTGTCACAAATGGAACAGTCAAAAGGCTTCTCTCCTGTATGTATTCTAATGTGTTTCTTTAAGTCCCCTTGGCGTGCACATTTCTTCTCACAACAAGAACAATCAAAGGGTTTCTCTGCAGTGTGTATTCGAAGATGACTATTTAAGCCACCCTTGAATGCAATTTTTTTTCCCACAAAAAGAACAAAAGGTTTTATCTCCAGTATGTTTTGTATTATGAGAATTTAAGCTACCTTTGAATGCAAACTTTTTCCCACAATAGGAACATTCAAAGGGTTTAACTCTCCAGTGTGTATTCTTAGATGTTTCTTTAAGTCCCCTTTTCGCACAAACTTATTCTCACAATCAGAACACTCAAAAGGTTTCTCTCCAGTGTGAATGTTAAGATGCCGTTTTAAATTAATTTTTTGTGTAAATTTCTTCTCACAAAGGGAACATTCGAAGGGTTTCTCTCCAGTATGTATTCTTAGATGTTGCTTTAATTCCCCCTTTCGGATAAAAGTCTTCTCACAAAAAGAACATTCAAAGGGTTTCACTCCAGTATGCATTCTTAGATGTAAATTTAAATCCCCTTTGCGTTTAAACGTCTTCTCACAAATCAAACATGCAAAGGGTTTCTCTCCAGTGTGTATTTTATAATGATCCTTTAAAGTACTCTTTTGTGCAAACTTCTTCTTACAATTGGAACAATCAAAAGGTTTCTCCCTAGTGTGTGTTCTAAGATGTTTCTTTATATTATGTTTGTGGGCAAATTTCTTCTCACAAATGGAACACTCAAATGGTTTTTCTCCAGTATGTAATTTAAGATGCTTCTTTAAATAATCTTTGAGAGAAAATTTCTTCTCACAAATGGAACATTCAAAAGGCTTATCTCCAGTTTGTATTTTAAGATGTGACCTTAAGTTACTTTTGAATGTAAACCTTTTCTTGCAATAAGAACATTCAAAGGGTTTCTCTCCGGTATGTATTCTAATATGTGTCCTTAAGCTACTTTTTTGTGTGCATTTTTTCTTACAATAAGAACATTCAAAGAGTTTTTCTCCGGTGTGTATTCTAAGATGTGCCGCTAACTTACTTTTTTGTGCAAACTGCTTCTTACAATAGGAACATTGAAAGAATGTCTTTCCAGTGTGAATATTAAGATGACTATTTAACGCACTTTTTTGTGCAAACTTCCTTTTACAATAAGAACATTCAAAAGGTTTCTCTCCAGTGTGTCTTCTAAAATGTGCCCTTAAGTAACCCTTTAGTGCAAATTTCTTCTCACAGTGAGAACATTCAAATGGTTTCTCTCCAGTGTGTATTTTAACATGCCTTATTAGGTTACTATTTTGTGCAAACTTCTTCTTGCAAAAAGAACATTCAAATGGTTTCTCTCCGGTATGTATTCTTATGTGCCTAATGAGTTCTATTTTGTATAGAAAAAGCTTGGCACAGTACGAACATTTCAAGGATTGAGAACTAGATCCTTTTCTTTCATGAAGCTCTCTGTTTTCAACATTATCATCTCCAGTATGTATCAAAATATGACTCTTTAAGCTACTCGAAACTGCAAATTTCTTCTCACAATGAGAACATTCAAAGGGTTTTTCTCCAGTGTGTTTTTTAAGATGTTCTTTTAAAGTAGTTTGTTGTGCAAATTTCTTCTCACAAATTGAACATTCGAAGGGTTTCTCTCCAGTATGTACTCTTAAGTGTTGTTTTAATGCACCACTTTGTGAAAATGTCTTCTCACAATAAGAACATTCAAAAGGTTTCTCACCAGTATGTTTTCTTAGATGTTTCTTTAAGTACCTTTTTGCTAAGAACTTCTTCTCGCAAACAAAACATTCAAAGGGTTTCTCTCCAGTATGTATTTTAAGATGCTCGATTAAAGTACTTTTGTGTGCAAATTTCGTCTCACAAATGGAACATTCAAAAGATTTCTCTCCAGTGTGCATTTTATAATGATCCTTTAAAGTACTCTTTTGTGCAAACTTCTTCTTACAATTGGAACAATCAAAAGGTTTCTCCCCAGTGTGTGTTCTAAGGTGGAACAATCAAAAGGTTTCTCCCCAGTGTGTGTTCTAAGGTGCTCAACAAGTGTGGATTTGTGTGTAAATTTCTTCTCACATATGGAACACTGAAAAGGTTTCTCTCCAGTATGTATTCTAAGATGTGACCTTAAGGTATTCTTTTGTGAAAATGTCTTCTCACAATAAGAACATTCAAAAGGTTTTTCTCGAGTGTGTGTTCTAAGGTGCTCAATAAGCGTCGATTTGGTATTTAATTGCTTTGCACAAAATGAACATCTCAAGATCTTCTTAGTTTGCTGATAAGTACTACATCTTTCTCTTTCATGAAACTGTCCCTTTTTAACCTTATCATAACCATCAAAGCCATCCTTTGCTTCATTCTCCTTCTCAATCAAGTTATTTACAGAGGGAAACTCTAACTCCTCTAGAAATTTCAACATTGTGCTAATTTCATCAATATCTTGGCTTTGTTTGTGTTCATCTTCCAAGGTATTCTCTGGATCATGTTCATTATTTGAGTCATGTTCACCATCAAATGAAATACCTGGCTTTGGTTGTGGTAATGTTCCTGGATCATGCTCATTATCTAAGTCATGTTCATCATCAAATGAAATACCAGGCTTTGGTTGAGGTAATGTTTCTGAGATGTTGGAAACATGATGTGGATCTGTATTGATGTACATAGAAGTACATCCAGAATCATTTGTCTGTGTAGCAATATTGTGTAACATTTTGTATTCAACTGGTTGACCATGCATGATATTGTCTTCTGATGAACCCTGAAATAATGTCATAAAACTAATGTCATTGGCTTGCAGGCCCGTAGCTAGGTCCGTTTTTTAAGCAAGTGAGATTTTGGCTGGTATAATAATTTATGTAAACCTAAGTAAAAAAAATCTCTGATTTTCCTTTTTTTTTTATCTGATGATACAATTACAATAAACGCCTCTCTATACAGATTTGGTTGATTTTTAGAAAAGTGAGAAGTATCAGCGCTGTCAACTTTCCCGGGTAATCCTGGAGTCTCCAGATTTTACGAGGAGTTTTTATATTTTTTTGGTTCGGATGTTTCAGAAGACAAACAAAAGTTTCTTTCTTTTCTTTTTTTAATTGAAGTTTCTTCAAATATTGCAATCTCCAGATTTGAACTCGTCCGGGGTTGACAGCCCTGAAGTATGATTGGTCCACCTTTTGTAAATTAGCATGCACCCGGCCACAAAAATCCTAGCTACAGGTCTGGCGTGGTATCATATCACAATTAATATGATGATAATTTGTTGTGGAGTTCTCTATTGTTGATGTCAGAAACCTTTTATGTTGAGGCTATTGTGATGCTTACAATGATGGTAATAATTTGTTTGATTATCATACAAGCACTGTTCAATAAACTACGTAATCGCTCACCCAAAAAAACTAATGATTCATCCATAATATTTATTCGTTTTTGTTTGGTTAACATTTATTGGCAAATTCTTAGAAGCAAATGTAGACCAACAATTACTGAATTGATGGCGTTTCTTTGGTTAATTTTAGTTTGCACCCGGGCAGAAAACATTGAAAAACATTGTCACTATAGCTTCTCTCATTCATATCATTTTTAAATGTTTTAAATGAATAATAAAACAATTATTGAATTCCGGCTTTCGTATGATATGAAGAATTATTCAGATCTTAACGGGGAGTGTTGTAAACTGCTGGTATACAGCAGTCCGATAATTCCCCCACATGTTTATAACTGTAGATTTGTAAAGCGCTGTGCGTATTGTAAAAGCACTATATAAATGAGGCATATTATCATTATTGTTATTAGCTCAAAATATTAAATAAATCATTGCATTAATTCATAAAGCGAAGACGTAAATGTAGATATATATTGTACTCAATTTTACTTTGCTGTGAAGTTTCTAAATATTTCAACTTACATTGTTAGATTCAGTCAGCCATTTGTGTACTCCTGTTACCTTGTTGTACTTAAAGACGGGCTCTCCTGACTTACACTTGTAATATATCCATTCTGATTCCATCTTGTCAAATAACTGTAGAAAAACAAATCATTCAAGTACATAAGATCCACATTCATTACAGTCTACTAATCGCCTGATGAAGACTAGCAGTAGCAGTCGAAACGTCGAGGTCCAAACCTTCGACATTCGTGAGACAAATGAATAACATACGATATATCTCATATCTACGATGAATAATAATCTCTATAATTTTAATCATTAAACTCGGCATTAAATAAGAATAATTATCATAAAGTAGCTTTACTTACTGAAATGTTTAGAACCAAAATCTCGATGGTCGCTTGATATAGAAGAAAAAACAATGACCAAAATTGTCTCAAAAGTACTTTCCTTTAATAGATGCTACTCAATAATTGTCTCCGTTGGTCTAGAGACGATAATAATAGATGTTTGAATGGAAGTAACACGTAAATTATTAATTCAACGAGGCCAGCTTTTATTAGAGCACCAAACAATAGGGCGTTTTACCGATGGAATATAAAAGCCAATTCGAATTAAAAAAAAAAACCTTAGAAGTGATCGATTTTTTTCGTAATATACGTTCAGAATGTATTTATTGTGAGACAACCATGTACAATTTTCAGCAATAAGTGTCTGTTCCAAGGTGTATATCATGCTGTAGTTTTTGCTTGTTCTACGTAGTAACAGTAACTAGGGAGATGAAAGAACAATTAAAGTGGGATCGTTGATTTCTCTCAATACTATGAGTTCTTTTAAACATTATATACAAACAACAATGGTTAGCTTCTCCACAATTGTCTATGTTGGTATAGAGACAAAAATACTAGATGTTATGTAAACGGAAGTCAGATATAAATTATCAATTGATTGAATGGTTTAATGTTGAACATTGACAATATTTTTCCACTGCTGATCCAAACTGACCTACCACTTTGAAATAAGCAGCTGTTACTCGTTCAACGCGAAGGTCTCGCACTAAGACAGGAAGTACAGTTTCGTGGACAGTAAAGACACAGCCATATTACACCGGATAAATTCAAAATGAGTTCGAATATTGGTCGTAGGTCCAATTCGTGGGTACCAAAAATAGACTAATATATGGAGGAATATACATAAGGAATTATAGGCATACATCTATTTCAAAAAGGTTGTACAAAGCGATAGGTCATTCAAAGAAAGAAAGAAAGGAATTATAGGCATACATCTATTTCTAAACGGTTGAACAAAGCGATAGGTCATTCAAAGAAAGAAAGAAAGGAATTACAGGCATACATCTATTTCAAAACGGTTGTACAAAGCGATAGGTCATTCAAAGAAAGAAAGAAAGGAATTATAGGCATACATCTATTTCAAAACGGTTGTACAAAGCGATAGGTCATTCAAAGAAAGAAAGAAAGGAATTATAGGCATACATCTATTTCAAAACGGCAGTACAAAGCGATAGGTCATTCAAAGAAAGAAAGAAAGGAATTATAGGCATAAACCTATTTCTAATTCCCGACGAAATTTTCTTATAAAATTTATATGCTTCATATGGACACCCCGTTAATACAGCCACTTTGGGATGTCCCTTCGGTGGCTGGATTAACGGAGGTCAATTGTATAGGCATACACCTTATTCAAAAGGTTGTACAAACTGATAGGTCATTCCAAGACAAAAAGGAATTATAGCCATAAAACTGTTTCAAAACGTAATTCCAAGTTGGAAAGGAATTATAGGCATACACCTATCTCAAAAACGATGTCCAAATCGAACAGTAAAAGACGAAGGAATGTTTTTTCTACGAGTATACCAAACAAGGTCATCAAAAACGATATGTTATTTTAAGTTCAAATTGAAAGTACAAAGTACGAGGATACGTACGAGGATAATTTTTCCAAGATGTAGAAAGACCGTGAATTATAAAGGGGAGATTGACCGCTGTGAAAATTTTGCTACGCATGCGTAGTCGTTTGACAGCTGTTTCACCAAGGATCGATGCTTTACATGCAAGTTTCATAACCAGAGCCGGCGTTCCTTTTGGCCTGAACAGAGCAATACATACTCAGCTGCGCTGGCCAAGAGCAACGTAGGCTCAAGGTACGAGATTCTTTACACGCATTATTCTCGTACTCAGACCCTTCTGGAAGATGTTCTTTGTTGGGGGCGGTAAGAGTCTGGGGACCAAGACACTTGGCTTGGTAGGCTACTATAATAGTCTTAAGCAGTGTTCAAACGGCTATGATAGTTGATGATAGTTGAAGGCGTTTCAACTATCATCAACTATCCTGTACGCGGTCAAATGGTGAAAGTAAAAAGCCTGATAGTACGAGCGAAAAAATAATGATAAATTAATCAATAAATTAATAAATGAATAATTAATAATGATAAATTACGAGCCAGCGTGTACAACTGCTGACTGATTTTATATCATCTACTATCATTGGTGCGGTCAGACGGCAAAAACTATCATAGACTATCATGTGAGATTTGAACATGTTCAAACTCTATGATAGTCCATGATAGCTGGTTGTCAAACGCACATGATTGTTGCAACTATTGTCCCTAAATATATAGTCCAAAAGCTTCAACATGTACAGAATGCTGCTGCTCGTTTGATTGCAATGTCCTCAAAGTACGACCATATAACTCCAACACTTATCGAATTACACTGGCTGCCTATCTCTGAACGTATAAAATTCAAACTTATTTTAATAACTTTCAAAGCATTACACGAACAGTCTCCGTCTTACATTCAAGAACTTATAACTCGTTACTGTCCTCCAAGAACTCTCCGGTCGTCATCTACACTAACACTCAACTCTGTAAACTATAATCTGAAGTCATATGGTTCCAGATCCTTTTCCGTTTGTGCTCCTAAACTTTGGAACAGCTTGCCTGACAATATCCGCTCTTGTGAAACTTTGAACATTTTCAAACGTAAACTTAACACTTATCTTTTTGAAAATACTTACCTTTCCTAATAACTGTAATTTTATTAATTTTGAGTGTACATTGAATTGTAAAGCGCCTAGGACAGGATTGGATAGGCGCTGTATAAATGTTTGTTATTATTATATTATTATTATAACTATCATCAACTATCATGAACTATCATTGCCGTTTGGCCGAGGCTTTAGATAGATTCACTTCATTATTTAAAAAACATCAATACAAAGATAGTTTATATTTAATAATAAGTTTTAATAATGATAATAAAATAAGATATATATATATATATATATATATATATATATATATATATATATATATATATATATATATATATATATATATATATATATATATATATATATATATATATATATATATATATATATATATATATATATATATATATATATATATATATATATATATATATATATATATATATATATATATATATATATATATATATATATATATATATATATATATATATATATATATATATATATATATATATATATATATATATATATATATATATATATATATATGTAAACATCACAACGTATTAACCTGTTTGTTTCTTTTTGTTGTTGTTAGCTATTCTTTGTTTATTTATTTGTTTGTTTATTTGTTTGTAAACTTCTTACAATAAGAGCATCCAAAGGATTCTCTCCATTGTGTATACTATATAGGGTTTCTATTTAAGGTTACTGTAACCCTTCGCGGGGTCAAACTGGGTCTCTCAGTTTAAACAAATCACTAGCGCATCCAATTAATTTTTTCCCCACATATTATACATCATGTTAAATCTATATAACCATAAAATACGAATATGTAGTTGTTGTAGTCACAATATTTATATCCAATGAGTTTGAACACTCTTAACTCAAAAGTTGATATCTCCGATTGACTGTTTTTAAAAGAGTAATGTAGCAACGTGTTTTATTAAATTGTCAATATTACTGCTTAATATCCATCAACACATAGCTGTTAATCAGATCGTGTGAGCGTTTATTGATATTTTATTTGGTTCAAAAATAAATTGGAGTTGAAACTTTATGTCATAAATCAAAAACTAAATAAAATATCAAAAAACGCTCACACAATTTGATAGCCAAATATGTTTTGATTGATATTATGCAGAAATATTGATAATAAAGTAAAATGCATAGCTACATTACTCTTTCAAACGCAGTCAATCGGAGATACCAACTTTTGAACTCGGAGCTCTTGAACTTATCAAAGATCAATATCATGATTTCGAAAACTACCCATTCTTATTTTAGGGCTATTCAGCTTTAAAATGATGTATAATATGCGTGGATGATATCTAATCCGAAGCGCTAGTGATTTTTTTAAAGTGAGAGACCCAGTTTGACCCCGCGAAGGGGTACAGTAAACTTAACCGGATAGGCTCTACAATTGAAGGTTTTTTTCTCCAGGGTGTATTATAAGATGTTTTTATATCTTTGTGTGCAAATTTATCTTCACAAATGGAACATTCAAACGGTTCCTCTCCAGTGTGTATTTTAAGATGTCTTACTAAGCTAGCCTTTGTTGTTAACGTTTTCTTACAATAAGAACACAACTCAATGGTATTTTCTCCTTTTTGTAATCTAAGATGTGTCCCTAAGCTATACTTCAGTGTGAACGTTTTCTTGCAAAAAGAACATTCAAAGGCTTTCTCTTCAGTGTGCATTTTTAGATGTTTCTTTACGTTCTCTTTTCGTGTATACTTTTTCTCACAAAAAGAACATTCAAAAGGTTTTTCTCAAGTATGTACTAACTATTAGATGGCTCTTCAAGTTCCATTTTCCTACAAACTTCTTCTCACAAAAGGAACATTCATTCAAAGGGTTTCTCTCCAATGTGAATTTTAAGGTGTGACCATAAGCCACTCTTAACTTTCTTACAATTTCTTCTTTTTTTTCTTAACTTTCTTACAATTTGAACATTTAAATGATTTCTCTCCAGTATGTGTTCTAAGGTGCTCAATGAGTGGTGGTTTGTCTAGAAATTGCTTTGCACAATAAGAACATTTCATGAATTGCAAACTCTGCTTAGAACTTGATCCTTATCATGCTAAAGCTCCCTGTTTTGAACATTATCATCTCTAGTATGTATTAAAAAGTGTCTGTTAAAGTCACACCTACGCGCAAACTTCTTCTCACAATAAGTACATTCATAGGGTTTATCTCCAGTGTGTATTTTAACATGCCTTATTAAGTAACTCTTTTGTGAAAACTTCTTCTTACAAAAAGAACATTCATATAGTTTCTCTCCAGTGTGTACTCTAAGATGGCTATTTAAATGACCCAAAACTGCAAACATCTTATTACAATACAAACACTCAACGGGTTTTTCTCCAGTGTGTATTTTAAGATGGATTTTCAACGCACTATTTTGTGAAAACTTCTTCTTACAAAAAGAACATTCATAGGGTTTCTCTCCAGTGTGTTTTTTATAATGTTTCACCAAGTTACTCTTGTGTGCAAACTTCTTCTTACAATAAGAACATTCAAATGGTTTCTCTCCAGTGTGTTTTCTAAGATGGGTTTTCAATGCACTACTTTGTGAAAACGTCTTCTCACAATAAAAACATTCAAAAGGTTTCTCTCCAGTATGTATTCTTAGATGACATTTCAAGTCCCCTTGTCCTGCAAACTTCTTCTCACAATAAGAACATTCAAAGGGTTTCTCTCCAGTGTGTCTTCTAAGATGGGTTTTCAATGCACTACTTTGTGAAAACTTCTTCTCACAATAAGAACATTCAAAAGGTTTCTCTCCAGTGTGTATTCTTAGATGACATTTCAAGTCCCCTTGTCCTGCAAACTTCTTCTTACAATAAGAACATTCAAAGGGTTTCTCTCCAGTGTGTATTCTTAGATGACATTTCAAGTCCCCTTGTCCGGCAAACTTCTTCTCACAATAAGAACATTCAAAGGGTTTCTCTCCAGTGTGTCGTCTTCTAAGATGGCTATTTAAATTACCCTTAACTGCAAACATCTTCTTACAATAAGAACATTCAAAGGGTTTCTCTCCAGTGTGTGTTCTAAGATGGCGATTTAAATTACCCTTAACTGCAAACATCTTCTTACAATAGGAACATTCAAAGGGTTTGTCTCCGGTATGTATTCTTTGATGTTTCTTTAAGTCTCCTTTTCCTACAAACTTCTTCTCACAAAAAGAACATCCAAAGGGTTTCTCTCCATTGTGTATTTTAAGATGCTCCTTTAAAGTACATTTTTGTGCAAATTTCTTCTCACAAATGGAACATTCAAAAGGTTTCTCTCCAGTGTGTGTTCTAAGATGGCTATTTAAATTACCCTTAACTGCAAACTTCTTCTTACAATCAGAACATTCATAGGGTTTCTTTTCAGTGTGTGTTCTAAGATGTTTATTTAAATAACCCTTAACTGCAAACTTCTTCTTACAATAGGAACATTCATAGGGTTTCTCTCCAGTGTGTATTCTAAGATGGTTATTTAAGCTGCGTGGAAACGTTTTCCCACAATAGGAACATTCAAAGGGTTTCTCTCCGGTATGTATTCTTAGATGTTTCTTTAAGTTTCCTTTTCCTACAAACTTCTTCTCACAAAAAGAACATCCAAAGGGTTTCTCTCCAGTGTGTATTTTAAGATGCTCCTTTAACGTACCTTTATGTGTAAATTTTTTCTCACAAATGAAACATTCAAAAGGTTTCTCTCGAGTGTGTGTTCTAAGGTGTTTAAAAAGTGTCGGTTTGTTTTTTAATTGCTTTGCACAATAAGAACATTTCAAGAACTTCTCACTTTGCTTGGAACTACACCCTTCTCTTTCATGAAGCTGTTTCGTTTCAGTATTATCATCACCAGCAGAGTCATCCTTTGCTTCATTCTCCTTCTCATCCGAGCTATTTCCAGGGGGAAACTCTAACTCCTCTAGAACTCTCAACATTGTGCTAATTTCATCCATATCTTTGCTTTGTTCTTGTTCATCTTCCAAGGTATTCTCTGGATCATGTTCATTATCTAAGTCATGTTTACCATCAACTGAAGCACTTGGCTGTGGCTGAGTTAATGTTTTCGAGATGTTAGAAACATGATGTAGATCTGTATTGATGTATATAGAAGTACAGTTATAACCATCTGTCTGTGTAGCAAAACTGTGTAACTCTTTGTATTCAACTGGTTGTCCATACATGATATTGTCTTCTGATGAGCCCTGAAATAATATCATAATACTAACGTGAACACCTGTTCTGCACGAGGAATGTATTTTTTTGCGAAAAGAAATAGAAAAAAGACGCAGTGTTTACGCCTGAATTGTCTCTGTATTTGCATAAAAAGACATTCCTCGTGCAGAACCGGTGTTCACGGATTATGAGGTTGTGAAGTTGATGTAAATAAACATAACGCGAAGGGTTTTCCTTGGAAGTCAAACGAGGTATAATGAACGCGCAACGTGGTTGCTGTACGTTGGCCGCTAATTTTGTCATTTTTAGAACAGCACAGAAGACCACATTTCACAGTTATGACTCTTAAACATGTATCTACGCTATATAGAAAACTCGAGGTCAACAATTGAAGAAATAGAGTAGATATATTTTCGAAATACTCACTACTACGCAGTGAACAACAATATGTCGACAAGCTCTTCAAGAAATAAGAGCTAGCAATGTTGGCTTCAAAGTCGCTATTTTGTGATTAGAAGTTACAAGAGGTATTGGTCTTTCTTTCTACAGGTAAATTTGTAACTATGTTTTAATTCTTATTGAGATTTGAGCAATGGAATTTTTATATTAATTTTGCGCGCAAAAATTTAAAAACGTTTGTAAAAAAACTTCCAAGGTCAATATTTGAATAAAACTGCTACAATATGTTTCCATATAACCAAATAATATTCTCTCAAAAAAAGAAATCAATTCATCTTCTAAGTTTTGATTTATTGACAATTTAAGTAAAGCGTGTGCTTTTTAAAAAAACATTATTTCTCTTTATAGTTTCCACACAGTTAGAGTCAGATTGAGAATTTGATGCTTTAACTTTGTGGTATTCGGTGTAAACACGGCGGCTCCTTACATTCTTACCAACAGTGAGCATATAAAATCGTTCATATCTTGGCAGAGAAAGCTCGATTTGTCTTGATATTTTCCAGAATTAAATAGTTTTACTTACTCTTTCATGTATAGGAAATGCAATATTTGCATGACGTTAACGCACACCATCAATAGGCCTCCTTAACTATATACTGTCACTACCGGGGACAAAAGCCACGTCCTCTTTTTGTTTGACCACCGGTAATCCCAGTACAATAAAGTGTTGCCTTTCTTTATGCGGGCTGGACACTACTCGTTATATAAGGAATAATTCCCGAATAGGTGCCGCTTGCTTCGCGGCTGAGCGGGTTTTTGCCGTTTTTTGGCCTCGCAAATTAGCAGTTTGGTTCGCTGACAATCCGATGCTTTCAACTTTATATACGTAGCGAAACGGTACACGCCAACTAAGTATTCTTTCAACGGGTTTTGGGTCAGACAAGGGCTGCCAACCCCTTGAGGTATTTTGACATTTCCCAGTTTCGATGTTAGGACGAAACACGTCCTACATCCCGGCTGCTAAACCCTATCTGTACTTTGTATCCTCGCGTGGTACCATTAGGCGCTAGAACGACTAAACGCTTCAATAAAGTTTATGTATGTCTGTATGTATTTATGCTCAGATTAGCACTACGTATCACGCGAGGGCCAGTCATGGGCTGCCTCTGTGTACGTTTATCTACCTTATAGATAAAGAATATTTATTAGTAGTTAGAAGGAGGGCTAGTGTACTTATAGGTCAGACACGGGCTGCTATTTTTACGCTAGGGTTTCTTATCTAACTATTAGATAATACATATTAGTCTTTTGTGAGGAGAGCTGATGTAATTTATAGGCCAGTTAGGGACTGCTATTTTTACATTTAGTTCTCCTATATATTTTGTTCGGGTTAGTTGCGTTCAACGAGTTTGTGTGTCGTCTTGGTGGGGTTGCCACATGGTTTGTGGCTTTTGGCGGGTTTTTACCCCACCTTGTATGAAGTTTACTAACTTTCTGTACATTATTTATTTGTTATTGATTAAATCGTCACAACAGTGGCCATATAGTCCAAATCAAGTTGTTAGTCTATTATTCTAACTTCATAAAACTAGTGCGACGACACACAACACTCGTTTACAGTCGGAAGGATTAAAGAAGGCGTGAAGTAAAAATGATATTTTTTGCTATGAGAGAGAGAGTAATTGTGCTTCCAAATCTAAGAACTATCCTAAGATTACATAGGTTTGTTTCAATTCCTTCATTTAACAAGCTGTGAGCTTTTTAAAGGTCACTGAACTGATGTACTTTGTGAAACGGCGATGACTGCTAAAATTCACAAAACCTCCTTAAATGGCCCAAAAATCCTAAGAAAACCACAATTATATTTTATTGAGCGCTAATATGTTTAGTCGTTCGTTTGTATCTATGATATGCAGTTTGCATAACACTGAGTTCAATTGATGAATTAAACATGAATTGATTACTTATCTGGTTTGAGCCTCAATAGACTAAGAGTTTGGTTTCTAGTTACATGTTTGATTTTTTTAAGTTTTAAAGAATTTTAAATTTTGAACCGATTTATGAGTCGTTTTTCTTATTTATACTTGAATAATTTTTTCTCGAAATTAGTGCTCCATCACCGCGAAATTTAGCGCGTTCTGATTGGCCGAAATTAACTTGTGCCAGTTGCACAACCTCCTCTGGATTCATTCGAAATATTTATTCGTTTTTGATTGGCGAATTCTTAGAAACCAATGACAAACCAAAGACAAACAATCACTGAATTCTTTGACGTTTTTTCGTTTAAGTTTGCGAGCCGGTAGAAAACATTGAAAAACATTAGTCACCAACGCTGTTCTCATTCATATTATTTGTAAATATTTCGAATGAATAATTAAGAAAAAACATTGAATTCCGGCTTTCGTATGATATGAAGAATTATGCATATCTTGGGGAGTGTTGTAAATTAACTGCTGGTTTATACAGCAGGCCGATATTTTTACAGACGTTCTCAGTCACACGTGCCAGTTAACAAGAAAATATTGCTGTCTAGAGTTGATCTTGGTGCATGGACGTCAATCATCGATATTTCCAAGGAAACTCAGCCAAAATAGTCCGTTGCAAATGGCGATAAATTAGCATTACGAATAAATTGTTTAAATTTAATTGATCTAATTTTGATAGAATTTATTTTTCTGTTTGTCTTATTATGACACCTTTTTGTCCTAGAATACACGGAAATCAACATTAGAGAGATTTAGATCGATTTAACTCATTTTACGGGCAGAAACTCTACTTACGAGTTTATCGCTGAACTGCAATGGACATTTTCAGGTACGTGTTGCCTTTGAAAAACAGTTTAGACGTCAAAGTTTTTTTAGTGAACAGGCACGTGTGACAGAGAACGGCTGTAACTGTAGATTTGTAAAGCGCTATATAACTCAATGAAACCAAAGACATCTCCTTATTTTGACATCATAAAGTTTTCCAAAGTTATATTATTACTCGAAAAAAAGATAAAAAGTTTTTTTACGCCGTTTGATGTTTGATGCCGGATCAATGTACAACACAGGAAGCCCAAAGAATGCTGTATCACTATCTCTATTTAGAAATCGTACATCAGCCGAAAAGAGGATATTTTCGCCAGTAATCAAGCAAAACAATATCAAACTGTCTTGCCACTGCTTAAAAAAATGACTTTTTCCAAGTCAAAAATCATGGACCTCGGCAACTTTTTTATGGAAAGTAGAATTATTCTAACGTTTTTGACTTCTTGGCCATTAAATATAGTCAGAATTTCTAAAACATAATGGCGAGACTAAAACAATTTTTCATTGCAAAACAAATACAACGTCTACATTTGTCCTGATATTTTTATTGAATCGATTAACCAATCAGCGTGCGAGAATTCCCACCAATGAATATTCACATGTTATGTTAACAACAAAACAAACAACAACAAAATGCTGTATCAAAATTGTTTTACAGTTTTTGATTGGAGAATACTTACTGAATGCCACAGCATTCATTAGTTTTAGGGATTAAACATTTTCAACAATATGATAACTGTGAGAAGGGAAAATATACTGCGGAAAAAATGTTTAATACAATAAAAGGCATGAATATAAACACATATCAAACTTCGTCACGAAGGAACGGATTATTGTCTGGTTATTATTATGAACTCAACATATTGAATAAATCATTGCATTCACAACTGATTAGACTTCATTGTAAACGTAAATGTAGATGTACCATGGAGTAAAATACACTCTCAATATATATTACTAATAAATGTGCGATTTTATTCTTTTCCCACTGTTTTTAAATATTTTAACTTACATTTTTAGATTCAGTCAGCCATTTGTGTACTCCTGTTATCTTGTTGTACTTAAAGATGGGCTCTCCTGACTTACACTTGTAATATATCCAGTCTGATTCCATCTTGTCAAATAACTGTAGGAAAAACAAATCATTCAAGTATATCAGATCCACATTCAGTACAGTCTACTCATCGCCTGATGAAGACTAGCAGTAGCAGTCGAAACGTCGATGTCCAAACCTTCGACATTCGTGAGACAAATGAATAACATACTATTTATTTCATATCTAAGATGAATAATAATCTCTATAATTTTAAATCATTAAACTCGGCATTAAATGAGAATATCATAAAGTAGCTTTACTTACTGAAATGTTTAGAACCAAAATCTCGATGTTCGCTTGATATAGAAGAAAAAACAATGATCAAAATTGTCTCAAAAGTACCTTCCTTCCTAATATATGCTTCTCAATATTTGTTTCCGTTGGTCTAGAGACGATAATAATAGATGTTTAAATGGAACTAAGTCACACGAAAATTATAAGTTCACCAAGCTCAGATTTTCTTGAGTGCCCAACAAACAATGAGACGCGTACGTTTTCCATTGTTATGTTTTTGAACGGAAGTCAGATGTAAATTACCATTTAAATGGATGGTTAAACAATGGCTATCCGTTTTGCACTGCTGATTCAAATTGGCCTACCACTGTGAAACTAGCAGCTGTACGTTTCTCGCTCAACGCGAAGGTCTCGCACAAAGACAGGAAGTTGAAAAAATAAAATATGCCATCAACCCAGAATTGTCAAAACACCCGGTCAAAACATTTATTATTAGCCTAGTTGATAATGCACTGAGAATTTCACGCCAGAGGTTCCCGGTTCAAGTCACAGGCAGTCCAAGATAAAATAAAAATAAAATGTTACGGAAATGTTTAGGTTTGTAGGTCAATTAACCAACAAACAAGACAGGTAAAAAAAGGAGAAACTGTGCAGAATAAAGAAAAATTTAACAATAGTGATTTGTAATGGAGCTTTTATGCTAATTAGATCCAAAGTCCATGTATAGAGTCGAAGGCATTTAACCTGTGAAACAATGAATTAGAGACTGCTATGGTGTATTAGTCTAATATCTATTTCACGGGTTAAATAACTTCACTCTATCAGATCCAACTCTATGGATTTGGATATCAAAATAGTTGGATCTAATTAGCATTTAACATTGGATCAAGATATCTAAGCGTATGCATGTGACCCTAAAAGAAGCATATCATTGGACTATAAAGTCATGAATTATTAATGAGTTTGAGAAAGGTCATTCCAAAACAGAAAGGAATTGAATAATAGGCATACACCTCGGCTATTTCTAAAAGGTTGCCGTCCAAGGCGATAGGTCGTTCCAAGACAGAAAGGAATAATAGGCATACACCTATTTCAAAAAGGTTGTTCAAAGCGATATATCATTCCAAGACAAAAAGGAATTATAGGCATACATATCATCTATTTTAAAAAGGTTGTCTAAAGCGAACTTGGTCATTCAAAGAAATTACAATGGAACCTCGCCTTACTACCACCCGCTTAATACGGCCACCCCGTTATTTCAGTCATTTTTTTAGGAAGTTTAGTTTTTTACATGCCCAAGTGCCCATACTTATCTATAAAATTTAACTGCTTCATACGGCCACCCCGTTAATACTGCCACTTTGGGCTGTCCCTTCGGTGGCTGGATTAACGGGGATCCATTGTATAGGCATAAACCCAATTCAAAACGGTTTTACAAACTGATAGGCCATTCCAAGACAAAAAGGAATTATGGGCATAAACCTGTTTAATAAAGGTTTTCCATGGCGATAGGTCATTCCAAGATGGAAAGCATTTATAGGCAGGCAAGCATGCACCTATTTCAACTGAAACGGTTGTCCAAAGCGACATGATAAGTCATTCCAAGACAAAACAAAATTATAGGCATAACACTGTTTCAAAAAGGTTGTACAAAGCGATAGGTCATTCAAAGATGGAAAGCAATTATACGCACACATCTTTTTCAAAAACGTTTTCCAAATCGAACAGTCATAAAAGACAGAGGATTTAATGTTTGTTCTACGTCTATTCCAAACAAGGTCATCAAAAACGATATGTTATTTGAAGTTTAAGTTTAAGTCTATTCCAGAAGCCCTGTATATACAATAATTCTGTATAGAATTTACAATATTAAGTGGCAGATACATTGTAAGCAGTTTTAAATTACATACAAACCAGTAAAAATTGCAGTAAAAATTTACTGGAAATCATATTCACGGTCATCCTCGGGAACCCAGGGGTATTCTTCTGTCGCTCGTTTCTCGCTTCCACAACATATACCCATGGGAACGTAATCTGTTGAAGCTTTTTCCGGAAGTCAAAATTCAGCTCTTTCCTGATTGGTCGACCTCATTAGGTCGACCAATGAAAACCAATATAACCATTCAAACAAAGTCGTTGAATAAGTTTGAATTTTGATTTCCGGAACAAGCTCCAACAGACTACGTTCCCAGGGGTATTCATTCTGGGAGCGAGAAACGAGCAACAGAAGATTACCCCTGGGTTCCCGAGGATGCTGGGAAGGACAATTTGCCGCAGTATTTCTAAATTCGTAATATTTATAATTAAATTTTGCATGTGTAGTCGTATGAACGCTGTTTAGCCAAAGATTAATGTTTTGCATGAGCTTTGCAGATCCGACGTTTGTTTTGGCTTGCGCTGCAGAGCAATACATACTTGGCAGCGCTGACTAAGAAGAACAAGGTAACGAGTTTTACACGCAAATCATGTACTCGTACCCAGACCCTTCTGGAAGACCTTCTTTGTTGGAGGCGACCAAGACACTTGGTTTTGCAGGCTACTATAATAGTAGAATAAAAAAATACATACATACATGACAACTCGATCAGATATATTTATTAATAACGTTTTAAAAATGATAATAAATCAAGAACAATATAACACAATTATTTATTTTATAACATTATCACATTCTTACATTATAGTATTATCATTGTATTACATTATATATATATTATACCCCCGCCAGATAAATTTGTCACAAAAATCAGTTCCGGCTAGCGGGAGGAAGTGACAAATTTATCTGGCGGGGGTAGGGTTGGGTAGCGTATTATTGACTTTCACCGATCACGTGACCACATTGAAAGTCCTTAAATTGTCGCTTAAACTGTAAACAATCATTGAATTCATGAAGCACATACTTTATTTAGCAGTGTTAGCAAATATGAGTTCAAAAGAATGAATATTAGCAGAGTTATAGTCAAGATATTATAAAGATTTTTAGTAAGAAATGTATGACAAAAGCATTTCCGGTTGTGTTGATTATATCATTAACCATATCATTTCTGCGATACAGATAGCAATTTAGGCTACATTACCTTAAAGCCAGATGACCAATTTATCATTTGCTCAAATTTGAGCGTAATTGGACTAATTGTGACCGAAAACGGAGCCAGTGAATATGCGCCTTGATTACAGTGAAATGTATGGCGCCGCCATGTTGGTGTACAGCTTGTGTACACCAATATGGTACGGTGGCCCATGAGGGTCATGCCTTCTGTAGAAATAAATAGCTCTTCTTCGTTGAAAAAGAACGTTTCCTTACAAATAAAGACACTTTCCCACAAAAGTAAATCTCTTCTTTGAAAATATGAACGCCTTCTGTAGAAATATGAACGCTTTCCGTAGAAATATGAACGCTTTCCGTAGAAATATGAACGCTTTCCGTAGAAATATGAACGCCTTCCGTAGAAATATGAACGCTTTCCGTAGAAATATAAACGCTTTTCGTAGAAATATAAACGCCTTCCGTAGAAATATGAACGCCTTCCGTAGAAATTTCAAAATTTTGCGCGCGCATTTGACCGGAAGAGAATGGGCACTAGCTCAATCAAAGATGGCGGACGACGAGGAAGCTGATGTTATAGCTCATTACTTCCATCTTTAATTGGGTATCAAAATGTATTTTGTAAAAAAAGGGCTATGTGGTAGACATTGACCTGTAAGTAAACAAAAAAGGAAAAGGAAAATAGAAGAAAACGGAAGAGTGGAGATTAGGAGATAGTGTAAGAATGGAAAAAAAAAATTAAATAAATAAATAAATAAATATAAAAATAAAAATAAATATAAAAATAAATATAAAAATAAATATAAAAATAAATATAAAAATAAATCAATAAATAAATCAATAAATAAAAAAATATAAAAATGAATAAATGAATAAATAAATCAATAATTTATTAAATAACAAAATAAATGAATAAGGAAATAAATAGATAAATAAAAAAATTAATAAATAAATCAATCAATCAAATCAATAAATAAATACATGAATAACTAGATAAATAAAAAATGAATAAATAACTGAATGAATAAATAAATGAATAGATAAATAAATTAGTTAATTAATTCTACGGAAAGCGTTTATATTTCTACGGAAAGCGTTCATATTTCTACGGAAGGCGTTCGTATTTCTACGGAAAGCGTTTATATTTCTATGGAAGGCGTTCGTATTTCTACGGAAAGCGTTTATATTTCTACGGAAAGCGTTCATATTTCTACGGAAGGCGTTCATATTTCTACGGAAAGCGTTCATATTTCTACGGAAAGCGTTTATATTTCTACAGAAAGCGTTCATATTTTCAAAGAAGAGATTTACTTTTTGTAGGGAAAGTGTCTTTATTTGTAAGGAAACGTTCTTTTTCAACGAAGAAGAGCTATTTATTTCTACAGAAGGCACCCGGGGGGGGGGGGGGGGGGTACTCCGCTAGGATTTGGGTAGGGGGGGGGGGGGGGGGGGTGTTCCGCTGGGATCCTAAAACGGTGACCCTGTTTATGACAGAAAAATACCAAATTCGTATACCCTGTTTATGACAAGGGATAAAAACGGGACCCTGTTTATGACCCTGTTTATGCCGCGAAAACGTGCTGAATTTACCGAAAGACGAATGACCGCGCTGCTCATCGTATTACCTAATTAATATACCCCCCCCCCCCCCCCCCCCCCCCCCCCCTCCCCCGGGAGAAGGCATGACCCTCATGGGCCCATATGCTGCTTGGTTTAGGAGTGTGTTCGCCTCTTTTTTCTCTTAGTACGCCGGACTTGCGTACTTGTTTGCGTCCTATCGCCATTAGCCGTTCAGTAATGCATACCCATCATTGCTTGAAATGAACGTTGAGTTTTGTATAGTAACAGTACTGCCTCACTATGTACGAACGTACGAACGTACTAAGACTATACAGCAATATATAGTAACAGTACTGCCTTACTATGTACGAACGTACTAACGTACTAAGACTATATAGATATAGTAACAGTACTGCTTACTATGTACGAACGTACGAACGTACTAAGACTACATAGCAATAGTAACAGTACTGCCTTACTATGTACGAACGTACTAACGTACTAAGACTATATAGAAATAGTATTACAGTTCTGCCTTACTATGTACGAACGTACTAACGTACTAAGACTATATAGCAATAGTAACAGTACTGCTTACTATGTACGAACGTACTAAGACTATATAGAAATAGTATTACAGTACTGCCTTACTATGTACGAACGTACTAACGTACTAAGACTATATAGAAATAGTAACAGTACTGCCTTACTATGTACGAACGTACTAACGTACTAAGACTATATAGATATAGTAACAGTACTGCCTTACTATGTACGAACGTACTAACGTACTAAGACTATATAGATATAGTAACAGTACTGCTTACTATGTACGAACGTACTAACGTACTAAGACTATATAGATATAGTAACAGTACTGCTTTACTATGTACGAACGTACTAACGTACTAAGACTATATAGATATAGTAACAGTACTGCCAAAAGCCGAAATTCGCAAAATTCCCCCAAATTCCTTAAATTTACGGCAAAAATGCCAGTAATTTAGCTTTCTAATGATAATTGTAAGGTTTTGAGTTCAATCAAACATCGATAAATACTAAACTGGCATGAATCTGGCTTGATTTTCGACTACTAAAGATGCGTGACTAGAGTTGCGTGACACAAATCGTCTCGCTTATATTTCGAAACCAAAACACAGCAAAGACACAAGATCTAGCACAAATGTTCGTTTAGGGGAGCTCTAAAGAGTGTTACTGACAAAGGTAAATATAACTAATATTTCCGAAATAAAAAAATGGATGACGTCACGTGAAAGTCAAGAATTCATTGACGTTTGGCATTCTTGGAATTCCAAAGGGACAGAAGACTTGACAGATCCCAGTACGAAAGCATAATTTCGATGTTAGAAGCTGCTTTTCGATGCTTTTTATTTAAGCTTTGTGTTTCAAACTCTGGCTGAGGTCTGTGTGATTATCGTTAATGTGTGTGCCAGAGTTTGGGGAGAATAGAATTAATTTTTCGGGTAGATTTTGAAGATAATATGAGCGTGATTGGTGGCCGTAGCCGCCAGAGTTGCCTGCCTTGTGTTTTTTTTACTTCATTGGGGAGCGTGTGTTCGCTGCCGAATAAATCGCTTTAAATCGCTTTAAAATGCATCGCAGGGCAAAACAAACCACAAATTCGTAAACAAGAAGCATTAAACTTTATTTTGGAACAGTAAAGTAAAATCGAAAAGAAAAAAAAGAACATGAATATCGAAGTTAAATATGACCAACTTTGAACAAATTTACCAACGGCTTTTAGCCGTTCCCACCACAGGAAGCCAAGAACGAATTGGGATGGTGGGGAGCCTGTGGTTGGACGCGAATGAATATTAAACTTCGCTTCTTGCATTTATAATTAGCGTCCCGCTAATGAACTGGAACTACTTAACAAAACAACTGCATCATACCAGCGCACTCTATGCGCTAGTTACTTAACGATGATAAATACTTCAAAAATTTGAAGTTTCTGGACTACACTTTGTTGAAATGACTGTTGGTAATTCGAGCAATGTCTTACTGTTACACTCGGCTATACTCCAGTTAAAACTATTGTAGATTTAAGGTATCAGGGGACAAAATCGATATTTATTTTTGAAATTCGTGTAGTGCGTACAGCTTTTAAAATATCCGTAATAAAGTGTATATGTTCTTAAAGCTCAAAGATTTAACAAAGACTTTAGACAAAGATTTCGATATTGAACTCGTATTTGTAAAAAATAAAAAAGGTTTTGAAGTTATTATGATTTTCCCGCGATACGACCTGCTGAGATCAAAGAGTTCCTGCCCCAAAGTTTTCATTGTACTGCATTGATTGATCGCTAAACAGAATTCAAACATGCCAAATTACAATAACGTGCCTCATTTTTTCTGTTCAGCGCTTGGTTATTTCTATTAACTTTCAAAGTTAAGTTATTACGTACATTTGTAGAGTTTCTTATAGTTTATCGATAATGACTTTTGATCAAAACAATCTGAAATCAAAAAACAGAAACACGTTTTTGGAGTTCAATATTATGGCTACCGGTCTGAATAGTTTGTTTGCCGATTGGTTATTTTTATTAAACAATAAAAAAAAAAAAGACATTGAATAATCACTTAGTGCTTTTTTTTGAGAAATGTCCATTTTCTTCAAACAATTTGTCCCCTGAAACCTTGAACTAATGTAATGTTGGTTTGTAAACAAACACCTTGAGGAATGTTACGCGAGTAAAATGGACTAGTGAAAACACAGCCATAAACACAAATTCATTTATTGGGTATAATAATAAACTAACTACTAAAAGCTTCCACAGATATGAACTTTAGTGTTAATATAATATTAACAATGAAATACAATCTACTGGTTCAACACATAATATGGGTGACTCGTAGGTTAAATTACCTCATAAACCAAAGGAATACATGATATACTCTAGCTGTAATAACACTCGGAACGGCTAGATTAGCTAGGTTTACAGACTATATGTTTCGCTATAGATGCGAACGGCACAAGTGTGTCGTGACATAACTATATATGTAATGCAAGCACACTGTCTAATTCACAAGTCCAAGATAGTCCTACGAATATATCAGGTGTTCCAACACTTGTGTGTCGTGACGTCATCTACGTCTTGGTAATTTCCACATATTTGTTGTGGCCTGTCATTATAAATGCTCTTATTTCCCGACTCAATTTTAATGATAGTGGATCTTGCCTAGCCATCCACTGATAATAAAAGTAAATTTCATCGATTGGATTTCCTCCTGCGTTCTCTACCCATTCACTAAATTGTTGCACATTATGTACTTTTTCTTGGTTTTTTTGTAAAAACAATGGCTGTATATTCTGAGACATGTTGTCTTTCAACTCTTGTATGTTGTTGATCAAATCTTCCAATTGGTTTGAATGAGCTTCATTCATCTCAACCAACTGCTCTGCACTGAGTCCTTTTTTATTGAAACTGTTTGTATGAGTATCCTTTATCTTAACCAACTGTTCCTTCAGGTTGTTAACATCATCGATGCATTTCTTGCCTGCCACGGTGTTCATGGTGTTGTTAATATGTCTTTCAAAATTGGAAAGAATGTTTTAAAACATTCTAATCCACTATATGCTGAGTTACAACTTTGCTGATTGGTTGAAAAAAATCATACGACTAACGCGTGACTTCCTCATGACTGTCGTGTGATCTGTGACGTGTACAAAAATTGCATCATTAATTCTATTTAAGTAAAATTTGTGTGGGTTTAAGGAGGCTGACCTTGGTTCCAAAGATACTCGACCAACCAAGATATATAGATAATAACAAAGATACTCTCGTTCTATACAACGTTTCGATATGATTTTTTAGTAAATAATTTCCAAAAGATTTAGTTTTGATTAAATAGCAATGTTGTGCTCATAACACTTTTTACAGTCACGCCCTGGTGACGTCACTGAAAATGTTTATGGCTCAAAATCTCAAAATCTAGACTTCACCATGAAAACCAAAATCAGCTTGCCTTTGTTTATACATAGACCTATAATCACAAGGAGGTTGAAGATAATTTATATATGAGAGCGTGTTTGAGAAAAAAGCCGAGGAAAATTTTCATATGATCCAATCATGTCGACTAAGGCCTCGTCTACACGAACCCGATCCAGCTGAAACCCGAGTCCGCGTATCCGGAGGATTCAAGTAAAAGTATTCGGCTTCGGTGACCGGATTCACTGGATGCGTGTGGACGATAGGCCGATCGATTTGCATCAAAAGGTATGCGGTTTCAAAAGTATCCGGATCCATGTAGACGGGGTCTAAAGTTGTATAGAACCATAATATTTTAACTACCGCTTTTTTCTCTTTGGACGTTTGTTAGCAGATGTTTATGAATAAATATCCTGTCTGATGCATATGAAATTCAACTATACAAAAGGTCACCAAACGTAATGACTAATTGAAGCAATGGAGTGGAACGCACATCAACTGAGTTTAGACCTAGAGAGGGCATCCTGTAAACCACGGACTGGACTGGACCCAGAAAACACGGACTGGACTGAGTCCGTGTTTTACAAATCGTTGTAAAACACGGACTGAGTCCGTGTTTTACAACGATTTGTAAAACACGGACTGATTATCAGATTATCAGATTAGTAATATGAACTACTGAGTCCGTGTTTTACAACGATTTGTAAAACACGGACTGATTATCAGATTATCAGATTAGTAATATGAACTACTGAGTCCGTGTTTTACAAATCGTTGTAAAACACGGACTCAGTCCGTGTTTTACAACGATTTGTAAAACACGGACTGACACATAAATAACATTATCAGATTAGTAACATGATAGAGTCACGTACACATAACGCAACGTAACGCAAGGATTACAGGTTAAAACTACCGCTCACGGTAACAAAATTAATTAATAATATTTGACAAAAATATTTATAAAAATATTTAAAAAAATATTTACGTTCGGCTTGTCACACATTGACCTCAAGTGATGCGAGAGTGTCACACAAAGGCAAATATATGATTTTCGAGGAAATTCAAATGATAAAATTCGTGCAATAAGCGTTTTTTTAAATAGAGTTGACTTCTTGATCAACACAGTAAGACATTCCCACCTAATAAATACAATACTGAACAACTACAACAAGCGTTTTTTTTTGGATTAGAAATAGATCACAATAAAGTATAATATTCGTTATACACATTGCTTTACATTTAAGATTCATCTTGAAGCTTCTAGTAACAATCAATCGTTTGTTTAAATAATAGAGGGTAATCGGACTCTATTGTTAGGGTAGAGGGATATATTCTGTGTGTTTGTAGGTGATTTGTGATATGAGCTCATATGTGGTCTGATACACGAATGTATCAACTTTAACAAATTGCAAACTTTTTACACGTACTTATAGCATAATATAATATACTAGTAAAAAAAAGTTCGCAAATCTATCAATTTTTTTTTCGTGATGTCGAATGTGTATACCGTTAGTCATCACTTGACAAGAATAAAAGAATTTCAAAAACACCAAATAACGTATTAGCCTTTAAATAAGAATACTTATTGATCGATTGAATATTGATACCTGATTATGACAACAAAAAAATACTAAGGAATCGGAAAATGGGGTAAAAATATACCCTGTTCATGACAGAAAACTCAAAAAACTCAACCCCCCCCCCCCCCCCCGGGAAACATTACTAAATAGACGGCTGGCTGTATTCGTTATTATCGTGTTTCCTGTGTGTAATGTAAATTATGAAAGATTAAATTGATTGATCATTGAATATGTTGTTTTAACAAACATCGCTATTGTTTGTATAAAGTCTACCCTAGACAGTCGGTCTGACACTTGTCACTTGAGGTACAGTAAATATGATTCAGCTGATTAACTTATTTAACTGGTAATGGTAGATGTAGAAAATACCATCGCTTTTACAAACTTCTCTTTTTCTTTCTTTCTTTCTTTCTTTTTAATTCACATTCTCAAAACTAGCAGTAGTCGCATGTCTCTTTGAGGGCTTATTTGTAACGGCGTCAATTATTCGCTACAGACTATCAATATTTGACTGCACACTCGATAATTCCATGATGCAACAAGATCTTCAAAAACACCACAGGTATCCCGAAAACTGAATACACAGGGAGACAATTGAAATACACAAATTTTATATCAACCTACCTTTTCTATCCATGATTCCATATGATGTTTGATTATTTGCAATTAAGAATGCCAAAGTATGGGTTCTAATCTTTAATAACGATTGATTGTTATCTAGAAGCTTCAAGATGAATCTTAAATGTAAAGCAATGTGTATAACGAATATTATACTTTATTGTGATCTATTTCTAATCCAAAAAAAAAACGCTTGTTGTAGTTGTTCAGTATTGTATTTATTAGGTGGGAATGTCTTACTGTGTTGATCAAGAAGTCAACTCTATTTAAAAAAACGCTTATTGCACGAATTTTATCATTTGAATTTCCTCGAAAATCATATATTTGCCTTTGTGTGACACTCTCGCATCACTTGAGGTCAATGTGTGACAAGCCGAACGTAAATATTTTTTTAAATATTTTTATAAATATTTTTGTCAAATATTATTAATTAATTTTGTTACCGTGAGCGGTAGTTTTAACCTGTAATCCTTGCGTTACGTTGCGTTATGTGTACGTGACTCTATCATGTTACTAATCTGATAATGTTATTTATGTGTCAGTCCGTGTTTTACAAATCGTTGTAAAACACGGACTGAGTCCGTGTTTTACAACGATTTGTAAAACACGGACTCAGTAGTTCATATTACTAATCTGATAATCTGATAATCAGTCCGTGTTTTACAAATCGTTGTAAAACACGGACTCAGTCCGTGTTTTACAACGATTTGTAAAACACGGACTCAGTCCAGTCCGTGTTTTCTGGGTCCAGTCCAGTCCGTGGTTTACAGGATGCCCCTAGAGAGAGCCGCTACGCAGGCTAATTTAGACCCCGTCTACACGGATCCAGATACTTTTGAAACCGCATACTTTTTGATGCGAATCGGCCTATCATCCACACGAATCCAGTGAATCCGGTCACCGAAACCGCATACATTTGAATTGGAAACGATCAACAGGATTCATGTGGCCGCAAATATTTCTATGCGGTTTCAGCCGGATCGGATTCGTGTAGACGACCTTAGGACTCTATGGCTGTGTTTTCACTAGGTCATTTTACTCGCGTAACATTTCTCAAGGTACTGTTTTCACTGGAGTGACCAACAGTCATTTCAACAAAGTGATAGTCCAGAAATTTCAAACTTTGACATCTCGATATGTGAGACTAAGTTATCATAAGTTGGAGAAAAGATATTTCTCTCTTGAAGATCATATATTTCTTTATTTCAAGCAAGTTTCAGTATGACCTGTTTTATGAATATATAGCTAGAGCGATTAAATAAATAACTTGACATATAACTGTCAAGAAGAACGCTTTGATTGGCCGATTTTTTCACTTGGCCAAGTTAAACCATCTCGCTAGGTAGTTTAAAATTTACACGATTTCCGGTAGTTTTTCGTAGTTTTTAATTTAGCACAGTTTTGCAAGTGAAAACACTGCACATTTTAAGATAGCTTTACTTTTCCGGAGTTTAAAAAGTCCTAGTGAAAACACACCCTTTCTATCTATAAGTATGTCCTGAAACTGAGTGTGTCTATGTATGTGTATATACACTGTGTATAATATACATATTTATAAAATTCATGAATAATTAATGAGCAATTGACAAAAGAATTCACGTCCGTGACGGAGATTGTAAATCTCATACAGATTTCGTCCTGATTTGCATAAGTTTCAACTTGAATTTTCTCGGCCAGATTTACATTTATCTTGACAATTTTAGTAAAATATGAAAGAACTAACGTTGGACTTTCATAAGTTCTATACAATATGAGCGTCCGATCTGTATCCGATATACAACGGCTCGTCTTCGACTCGCCGTTGTATATCGGATACAGATCGGCCGCTCATATTGTATATATCACATACACTGTGTTTAGCACACCGAGGGAGGATACAGGGGGATAGATTGGGTGGATTTCCTCACCCATTTTGATCCATCAAAGTTTGAAAAATAAACTGATTTTAAATGAAATATGAAAAATGAATTGATTCTGACATATAGGTTTATCATTTATATTATTCTCTTAATGTCATGCTTTAATACGATTACATTTACCTGATGATGGCGTCAGTATGACTCCGAAACGTGAAATAAAACTGTTTTATATTAGTTTCATTATATTTTGCTTTACTAAATAATTCTGAACAAAATATAAAAATAAATATAAATCAAAAGTTCCGTAATGTTCACAATGAACTGAATTATCGTTATTTACATAAAGCGTAATGACCTTGGTTGATTGAAATTTGAAAAGTCCTGGTATCCGCCCCTGCACACATGTACACATGCAGTAAAGGAATGGTCGATAATAAGCATGCGTATATCCAGTTCTGGAAGCACGATTGTAGCGTAAGAGTCGCACGAGGCTTTAGCCCAACTATACAGAATTTTATTTGATCACCTCAAAATATTTCAATCACTATAAAATTTAGAGGCGCACTTGAAAATATGGTTAACTTTTGATAGCTAAAAAATAAAAAAAATCTATCTCAGATTTTTTCGTTAGCGTGCTCAGAAGTAAAAATTAGAAGTTTTGCACAAAAACTGACAAACTTTTGCCGATTTATTTTTTCCCCAAAAACATTCCGTGGACTAAATTTGTTGAAATTCACAGATAATGTAGAAAAATGTCCTGTTAATACCTGGCTGGAAGGATTTTGATTTATCTTTCCAAAGTCCGTTGTTATTGGTAAATATTATAAAACAATGATTTTTTGCACTGAAAAAAATTGTCCCGTTTTTATTCAAAATCGGTGAGATGAATTTTTTTTAAACTTTGCCAGATTGTTGACCTAGGTAACAGCTTTAAAGTAGGCTATGTGGTTTTAAAAGTTTAGGTCGATTTTTCCCAAAAATAGGCTACATAGAAATTCGGCGGCGTTATCATTTGTCGGCTAAAATATTATCGATTTTATTAAAAATAACTTTTTTAAAAACTTTATTCTATATGTAGACAAGTGTTAAAAAATCTTGTCAAAATACCCTCTGACGCGGGAACTACGGCCTTTCAAACGTCGCTGGGTGAGCGCGAAAATTACTGACCCGAGCCTCCTTAAGTTGTCGAAGATAAAGTAAAGTCCATGTTCCATTGCAATTTGAAAAGGAACACACCGAATCATAATATGGCGTCCAATTTTAATAACTATTGTTCTTGTTCTTGACTGGCTAGCCTCACATACATGTGAATCGAAAACACCATTGTCTTTCAACGTAAACACGAGGCTAGTCAGTCACGAACAATACCTATTAAAATTGGAAGCCATGTTTCGATTCGGTCTATAAACCAGTAGTTTTAACACATATTATTTTCAACAGATTTTACTGATATCAGAAATTAACGCTAAACGGTTACACATAGTCGTGGGAAATAATTTTTTTGATGAATTAAAAGACCGCTAAGTAGGTGCAATTGAAGCAATAAACGAGCGATTTCCGTGGTTTATCGGCGTAATAAACCACGCGGGATGTTGGGAGAACACGAAAAAAGGCCTGAGAAAATCTCGAGCCTCCGGGACTCCTCCGACATCCCGCGTGGTTTATTACGCCGATAAACCAAGGAAATCGCTCGTTTATTGCTTCATTATAATGTAATAAACCACGGGTTTGGACCAATCAGAGCGTGCGTTAGAATCAAACTATATTATAAATTGCAATAACCGCTAAAGTCAGCTAATAAATCATTGTGACGGGTTACACACAAATGTACACTCCCCTTCATTTCTATGTATTCAAAATCATCCGTATAAACTTATACTGAGTACTACATTCTTTTACATATAGTAAAAACCATCCTCCGGCCTTTTCACTATTAGTAGAAAAAATCCTATTCTAGCAGCGCATAGCTTCCAATAATAAATAATTATTTATTTTGAACACACGGCTAAATTGGACTCTATCTATAAGTATCAGTCCTGAAATATACACTGTGTATAATATATACGTATACTGTATACACCTAATTGCAAAAACCTTGTCATATAGAAATATAATATTTCTCAAACTCGCTTGCAGAGGTTTGTGGGTATATAAATGCAAGTTTTCGACAGCGGTTTCCCCTAGATGGTATATTTTAAGGAGTTTTGAGTGTCGAGCCATCCCGACCTACCAGCAGCCTGTACTGTTGCACCGATTGCATTCTTTAAATATCAAAAATTGCCAAAATTGCCTTGGTACAGTGTCCTGGAGTCCAACACAGCCAGGGAGACGACTTTACTTTAACGTCGCCATAATATTTTGCAAACACAAAACGTTTGACGCCATCTTCTTCATAAAATCGTTTCCCACTTCTGAATTCTTTCAGAAGAGCGCCTCTACCACCCAGCCAAGCTTAATGTTGCAAGCCTAGGGGCTCTTGTGCTAGAAAATCAACACTAATAGACGAATTTTTGCCGTGTTATCGTGTTATGGCTATTAAGTAGGCTCAGATTTCAGAGTATCGCGGACGCACGAAACGGCCAAAGGCTGAAATTTGAGCCTAGCTATTTTAAAACCTGTTCGTTAGCAAAAGACACGAGCAAAAATTGAACAGGCATTCCTTGATAGAGTGGGCCTTCGCTGATTACAAACAGCGACAATTTCCTTGACAACGCCTTAATATATATGGAACGGGAAATCATTTTTTTAAGGTTACACTCAACCTTCGCGGGGTGTCTCCGTAAAAAAAATATTTGAGCGCCGGATTAGTAATTTCTTTTTAAGAAATATTTATGTATAAAAAAGTTTGAATTTTTAAACTCAAAACGACCGTCTGTGTTTGAGCGAATTAATCTACATAACGTTTATAATTGTCTTGTCAACTTTTCTGCTTAATGTCAATCAGTACACATGTGTCTCTAAAACTGTGTCAGGCTTTGTCAATATTTTACTTAACTTTTAGATATAATTTTAAGCTGAAGATGATAATTCGATTATTTTTGTGAAATTTGAAACTTTTTGCTGTAAATCAAAAACTATGCTGTTATTCAACAAAGCCTGACACAGTTTTAGAGACACATGTGTACTAATTGACATTAAGCAGAAAAGTTGACAATACAATTAAAGGTTATGTAGATCAATTCGGTCAAACACATACGGTCGTTTTGAGTTTAAAAAATCAAAACTCTTTATACATAACTATTTCTTAAAAACAAATTACACAGGCATATTCTGTGGATATAATGCTTTAAAATGATATATAATTCTTTGAAATAATTTCTAATCCAGCGCTGAAATGTTTTTTTTTACGAAGACACCCCACGAGACACCGCGAAGGTTGACTGGAACCTTAAGTTTTCTACTATGAAAACGGCCAAAAAATATCCCAGAAAGTTGGTCCCTAAACGGTTAAAAATATCATAACCCGGCCCCCTCTATATTTTATCCAGTCTTACTAAACCTGTATCAAACAGCATACAATTTGTAACATCCCCGGGGGGGGGGGGGGGGGGGGGGGGGGGGGGGGTACTCCCTTTGTCCAAGTGGTAGGGGTGATCGGCAGAGGTTTTGAAAATGACCCCTAAAAGGTACGCACAGATACAAATAAATCAGAGTAAAAATGACCCTTACAACTGATTTTTGAGCCAAAACTCTAAAAGGACCCTAAAAGGTACGCACAGGAAATATTTTAACCCTAAAAGGTACGCCGATCACCCCTACCACTTGGACAAAGGGAGTACCCCCCCGGGATCCACCCCCCCCCCCCCCCCCACTCCCACCTATAAAAATTCACTTCTGAAAATTTATACATGACCCTAATCCCCTCAATATTGTACCCTCCCCTCCCCTCCCCCCATACACCTATAAATGAAAGCCCCATTACTCTCTGATCTCTTACTTAATCGTTTAGCGTTTTGTTTTATTTGTTTTCTTGTAATACGAGTGATTGCGAATGAATTATAACATGGCAAATCAAAAATAAACAACGCAAAGCATGCTGGTTAATCCTTCACCCACAACCCCCAGGGAAGTTTAATTAGCATGCACCTAAAATAATCAAAAGTGTATGTAAGATAGAGGATATTTTGATTGATACAGTGATTTAATTAGTTTGAGATAGAAAACAGCTGCTGTTAGTGTTTATAGACTGTGTTTGCATGAATGACTGTTGTAAAATTTACGCGCGCTTTTCAAAGAGGTGAGCCCGCCGATATTCAAATGGCCAGCGGACCATACATTGAGCTTAGCAGCGAAGGCAAAAAGTCGACTGTAGTTTTGATCGTTTTAGTAAAAAAATGTCAAATAGCCATAACTTAGGAGTGACTCCGAATAAGTTTCGAAAGGTAGAAGATGACGGTCAAGTTGACGGTGACGATGCGGACATTTTGGAGGGCCACCAGGACACAATCGCGGAAATCGATCAAGTGCAGAATCAAATCGATGCACTGAATGAAGAGGCTTCGGAGGAGATCCTTAAAGTCGAACGAAAGTATAACAGAATGCGACGACCTCATTTTGAGCAGAGAACAAGGCTTATACAGAGAATACCACACTTTTGGTTCACTGTAGTATCCTTTTATAGAAAGATATTGAGTTAGTCTGCGATATATTTTTTATTCGCTCGAACTGTAGTTCACTTATCGAGTTTTGCGTTTTGATATTAAGCTTATATGTCAACTAGTTTTGCTCTAAGACGAACCATTTCAATCTTATAAGCTTACCTTTCCACTATTACAAATGTAGCTTTATAATATTAATGAATTCTGAATTCTCCTTGAGCTAATAATATATCTCTCTGAGGTTATTCAAGTTATATTAAGTGACTTGAAAAGTTCCCGAAAGTCTGATTAGAAGTCAAACTTTCCGCCACTCAATAACATTACTTTGGCATTTGAACGAGTTGGTATGTTAATTAGCAATTCTATTTTTAGGGCTATGAAAGGTTTTTGGAAGCTTACAAGTTAAATTAAGGGTATATTTTGTTCCGGGAAGCAAAAAAAATTATCAAAAAATAACTCTAGTAAATAAAATGGAGGGTGTCTAATACACTAGAGCCCAGTCCTCTGTCACAATAACCGCTTTCACGGTAACGGGATTCTCGCTCAATCAAAGTTTAAAAATGCTTTTTTTCCTCGAATTTTTGCTAGAAATCATTTAGTTTTGATTTCATTTAGGTATTTTGCATATCATTACCCAAATTTTTAGGAAGTTTTTTTTTAATTTATGATTGATTTTTTTTTTGTTTAAATATTTTTGTGCAATTTTTTTTGCCCTCAAAGCTGTACAAAATTCATCACAATATTTTTTTCAAGCTTTTTGTTGTTGTTGTGCTCAATATTTTTTCTGTCAAATCCCCCCTCCCTCCCCCCTGTAATTTATTGTGTCCATTTACAGTTTACAGTTTGAATTGAATAAAACCGTCGTCACCAGGGAATATTTCAGTAAGGTTGTTTATTGCTCGTTGAACAATGTGAAACAACTCTCTAAGTACACAAAAATTATCTGTCTACAAATCAGTCAAACGTCTTGCAGCTAGAGAGTTGTCTCAGTTTGCTCAATTAACGATACAAGATTTCTGAAATATTACTGGATGCCTACAGTTTTTTTATTCACACTGTAATTTTCATTGAAGGGCTAAAGCTCGAAATGTCATTAAAGTTAAGTCAACATTTTTTACGGTGTTACAAATTTTATTATATCACCTATCATTTATATTAAACACTGACGCAGCCTATACTAGTTCACTCGCTAGTTTCCATCAATTATAATATGTTATCTTCTTTAACATTGTTGAAGTTTTCAAACCATCCCCAAACTAATGTCCTACTAGATGAGGAAGATGAGGCAGCTCTATATTATATGACATCGCTGGACGTTGAAGAATTTGAAGACATTAAATCCGGATATAAAATAAAGTTTGTAAGTTGGTAGAGTGATGGTTTAGGCTAGGTTTACACGGGACTGTAGAGATTTTTGACCGGTCAAAAGATCGACCTGGACATGCTGTTCACACGGAACCGATCATTACAATATTTTCGTTTTGACCGTTTAGGCGTCCAAATTATTGCACGTTTAGCGCGGTCCCGTATGAACGGAACCCCTAAGCAGATGTTTTTTTGACCGGTCAAAAATTTGTCCGGTACCGTGTAAACGTAGCCTTAGTTACTTCAGTTTTCGTCTTTCTAAATTGCCGCCACTAATTTTAATAATTTTTAAAATTGATGTTTTAAGAAAAAGAAGGCTATCATACAATGTATGATAGGCATTCACCATAACAATAACTTGTGAAAGCTTGAGAAAAAACAATTAAATTTGCAAGAAGCTATAAGAGAAAAACACCAAAACAGGGCATCAAAGGCCTCAGCAGAAAATTACATACAAATCTCTACATTTTTCATTGAGCGTAACTTCTTTGGTATTTTAGCCAGAGCATCAAAACCTTCCAAACATGCCTATTTCAGGTGGTTC
The DNA here is from genome assembly GCA_949775045.1 of Metridium senile. Classification (NCBI taxonomy): domain Eukaryota; kingdom Metazoa; phylum Cnidaria; class Anthozoa; order Actiniaria; family Metridiidae; genus Metridium; species Metridium senile. The sequence continues at coordinate 21,273,433 of OX459097.1, read as the reverse complement.
TATCACATGACAGTGCTAAAATATTGAAATATCTGTTTACTTGAAAATTCATTTTCCGGTACATATTATGGTATTTATGAAAGTGGTCTATGTCTAGTTGTGAAATATGTTTTGGGCTGCTGCTAATTGCTCGGCACCTTTTATGTCTTTGATTGACGGCAGCCAAAAATGTATTGCTCAACTAACCGTTGGAATGTTCTAGTTCGCAGAAGGTGGAAAACCGCAGTAATACTGTATTTACTCGAATAAGTGCAATTCTCTGCATTTGAATGCTGCAATGTTAATTACTCTAGAACAGCATTGGAAATACATTTTTATCAAAAGCTATATTCTTCAGTTCAAAGTTATTATATTTCACTGCTCGCCCATTAAGTTATCTCCCCAGTTATATTCCTAGTTCTGATCATGAGAGGGACAGTGAGATCAAGAAAAATTCATAAGAGCTTATTTGTGAGTAAGCACAACATTTAAAAGTTACTCAAAGGAAGGGCTATTGAAGCTTGAAACATCGGTAAATTTAAGTTAGCATTTTTAACAGTGTTACAAATTTCATTTTATTACCTATCGTTAATATCAAACACTGACGCAGCCTATACTAGTTTACTTGCTAGTTTACATTTAAGTAAAGTTAAGTTAACATTTTTTACTGTGTCACAAATTTCATTATATTACCTATCATTTATATCAAACACTGACGTGCCTATACTAGTTTACTCGATAGTTTCCATTTTCCCCCTTTTTGAAAATAATGTGTTAAACCTTCTATGTAAACTTTAGTCAACAGGTTCCCATTTAAATCTGTACTTTCCCATTTAAATCTGTACTTATGCAAATTGTGTTGATGTGTGCTAAACACACAGATCAACCAATCAGAGTATATTATTTCTGAAGTGAACTTCTCTGATTGGTTGATCTGTGTGTTTAGCACACATCAACAAAATTTGCATAAGTACAGATTTAAATGGGAAAGTACAGATTTAAATGGGAACCTGTTAGTCATATTTTATTTTAGTTGTAAATTATTTATTATGTAGTTGCCATTAATATTTTTACATTTAACATTTCTAATTTCCGTTTTTTTATTTTATTTATTTTATTTATTTTTCAGCAATTCAATGATAATCCATATTTTGAGAATGAAACCATAGCAAAAGAATTTATGTTAAATGAAAATGGTGAACTGTCTTCCAGATGTACTCCGATTAACTGGAAACAAGGAATGGTAAGTGACTTATGGTATTATTACTCATTCAAATATTTCTTGTTTCGGATTGATTGAGAGGGAATGTCCACTACAGTCACTTGCATGTACCCATTGCAGTGCAAATCGAAAAACCGTGGGCACCCAGAAATATTTTAGCAAGTCGTTTATTGTTCTTTGAACAACTCACAAACAACTCTAACTACAAAACATTTATCATACTACACATCTGTCAAATTTTTTGCGGTTATATAGTTGTTTCTGAGTTGGTCAACAAATAATAAACAATTTCTAAAATATTTCTAGGTGTCCACATTTTTTTTACTTGCACTGTAAACAAGCTGTACACCAACAGGGCGGCTCCATACATTTTTACCAAAATAATAGCATATGAAATTGTTCATATCTTTGCTGCAAAAACTCTGTTTGGCTTGAATCTTTGCAAAAACTACATAGAACATTCCCATTTAAATCTGTACTTTCTCATTTAAATCTGTAGTAGTTTATGCCATTGGTGTTGATGTGTGCTAAACACACAGATCAACCAATCAGAGTATATTATTTATGAAGTGAACTTCTCTGATTGGTTGATCTGTGTGTTTAGCACACATCAATGCAAACCAAGAATTCTTTTTTTTTTTTCTAAAATGGTCATGTGACCATGTTCTGCAAAAGTTCCTTTTAAGGAATATAGAACGGCACACATGTCTACATGTATAGCTGAAGCTGTAAAGGAAAACATAGCCAAGTGTTTCTTTGACTTCTCATATGACGTATAGTTCCCAGCATGTTTGTATCACAGTAACATTAATTAATATTGATCATCTGTAAATTGTTGATACACCTTTCCGAGAAACTTTGTCACCCGTGAAGTGAAAAGCCTACAAGCTAGTAGCGCAGGGGACTATGGGTAACCTATGTAAATTGTATTAGGACACAGGTATTTCTTGGCCACATTGCTACACTTGTCAATCTTTTATTGAGAAATGGCCATTTTGACTTATTAGACAACAAAAAAGGCCTTCTGGATGCTCATTTAGTTTCTGAACTGATCCATGATACTGTGCGCCTCTAGTTTGTTTGCTTTTCGATGGGTGACACAATTTCTCGGTGTATGAGACCAATTGAAACTAGAGTGAAAACACTAGAACCATGAAACAAAATCAAATTGTTAGTGTGTAATAGTTGTTATTTAGCGACTATTAGTTACTATAAAAGACAAGTAAAGTTGTAATGAGGTATTGTTTCCTTTTGTATTTGATGTTTCTGGTTGAGTGATAGAGTACAAACACTAAAAGTGTGCAACATAAATACCACTAAATACTGCTAAATTATGCAAATTCTTTTGTTCTCTATTGTTTAATCAACACTATTTAGTGGTAAATAGTACAAAGTATTGCACACTTTTAGTGTTTGTACTCTACTGTCTAAATAGTCACTAAATAAAAACTATTAGTTAGTAACTATTTTGCTTTTATTTCATGGTTCTAGTGTTTTCGCTCTATGATAGTTCATTTTAAGTTTGATATCCATCCCATTGAACATTTTACACACACTTGAATAGTGCTGAATTATAGATAAAAATGTTTCAGAAGTAACCAGCATTTGAGTGCAAAGAATAGAACTGTGAAATAGATAGGAACAAATAGCACTTAATTAGTGCTTAATTAGAAAAGACATACTAGGGATTTGTGAGCCATGACAAGAATTCAGTGAACCATAAAATGAACATGGGCTTTTTTTAGTCCAACTCAAAACAAACTAAAATAACGATTAAAAACACAATTAAAATTGTTTGCTACCACTTTATTCTTCTATGGTCGAAAAACCAAGACACAAGACACATCTAAGGAAGCTTAAAAAGAGTCTAAAAACACAGCACAAAACCGCAGCCTAGCGGTGATCATTTGACTAATTACACATGCTTGCACGTGCAAGACCCGTCAAGGCTCGCTTATTTCTCAACTAATCAAATTTAGGCACAACTTAGGACATAATTAGTCATAAGTTAGCTAGCTAACTATTTCACGGGTATATTATTTGCACTCTTATAGAGTACAAATACTAAAAGTGTGCAACATAAATACCACTAAATACTGCTACAGTAATTATGCAAATTCTTTTGTTCTCTATTGTTTAATCAACACTATTTAGTGGTAAATAGTACAAAGTATTGCACACTTTTAGTGTTTGTACTCTATACAAGTGTGATTTTTATGTACTATTTAAAACACATTATTCCATTTTGTGAATAGGATTTGACCCAGAGATATAACCATCAAAACTCAAAAGGACTCAAGAGACAACATCAAGCGGATAGTTTTTTTAGCTGGTTTACAGACATGGCTGATGCCAATGACGAACTGGGGGAAGTTATCAAAGATGATATCTGGCCTAACCCTATACAATATTACCTGGACCAGGTAAATAAATATTATCTAACTAATATTGCTATACTCATTGAATATTACTAGTAATATATACAATATTACCTGGACTAGGTTAATAAATATTATCTAACTAATATTGCTATACTTATTGATTATTACTAGTAATATATGCAATATGAATGGCTGATCTGACAACTCGCCCTCCACTTGAATTTTATATCTCATACAGATCAAACCTCAAAACCGTCACCAAGCTTTTTGAGATCGCACAAATCACACTATTCCAGAAGCCCTGTATATTATAGAATTTACAATGTTAAGTGGTAGATTAGCAGTTTTAAATTACATAGTTACAAAACAGTTGCCAATATTCTATAGTGTCAGGCCTTCAAATAACTGCATATACCAATTGCCAAATACTAGGAACAGGCTCCCATTTAAATCTACTTTCCCATTTAAATCTGTACTTATGCAAATTGTGTTGATGTGTGCTAAACACACAGATCAACCAATCAGAGAAGTTCACTTGACAAACTATACATTTCTTTATAATTTTTCACATATTCGAAAGGCTGCTACTTGGTCATTATTCAACAGAATATAATGTAACTCTGCAATCTTGTATATTTTGATGTTCCTAGCTATGGACTATATTGCACACAAAGGTTGCTACTAGGTCATTATTCAACAGAATATAATGTAACTCTACAATCTTGTATATTTTGATGTGCTCTTTCATGCTATGGGCTATATTTCTTAATTGCATTAAATCTAGAAACTAGTACCCAGTCCCCAGTCCCCTCCTTGCCCCTCGTCATTTAGAACATGGCCATATTTCCATATTTCCTTCCTCGCACACAAGTTGGAGGTTTGCTACTTGCAGGACCTATGTTGTCACAGTTATGATTTCTCTTGTGAATTTCTCATGGATCATTTATGAGTCTTTTTTTAATTATTATAAGATTGCAGTAAAACTAGATGAAAATGAGGAGGATGACGACGATGAAGAGGAGGAGGAGTATGAGATTGAGGAGGAAGCAGTCGACGAGGAAGACTCCGACGGTTTGGTAAGTACAAAAAGGACAAATATGTAATATACAGCTATTCAAAAAACGTTGAATACTGAATAGAGCATTTAAACACCAATAAAAGTGCATTGTGGGTCTCATTGATTTATAAGTAATGTTTACAACATGAGCGGCCGTGTGGTATCGGCAGATACAGTCGCAAGCTGAAGGCGCGCCATTGTATCACTGATACAACACAGACGCAAATGTTGTAAACGATTTAAAAAATGTCTAGGTTAGCTCTTTCATATTTTACCAAAATTTTCAAGATTAAAATAAATTTTGCCGTAAAATTACCAGTTAAAACTTATGCAAATCAGGATATACAACACTAGTGTTGTATGAAGATTTACAACACTCATCATGGTCATGTTTCTTTTGAAAATTTCTCATTAATTATTCATGAATTTTTTAATAAATAATACATCTACAACTATATTCGTGAACTCCCCATAACTAGCTCGTATATTGTTTTGAATAGAATGCACTAAGAATGAAATAACTACCGGTATTCATTATTCAGTTTACTTTAAACAATAGAATGAAATTTGCAACACCGTAAACAATGCTGACTTAACTTCACTGACATTTTGAGCTTCAGCCCTTCGTCTGATCAAAAGAGTTAGACTAAGAGAGATAGTGAGTATATTCACTTTTCCCGCTTCTTATTTATACTCAGTATCTCCCTTAGTCTAACTCTTTTACTCCGACGAAGGGCTAAAGCTCAAAACGTCAGTGAAGTTATAAGTCAACATTTTTTACGGTGTTACAAGTTTCATTATCAACAGGTTCCCATTTAAATCTGTACTTATACAATATGTATTTATATATATATATATATATTTGTAAATATCTTTAGATTCAAAGGTGCAAATAAAAAAATCTGTCTGTCTTATGCAAATTTTGTTGATGTGTGCTAAACACACAGATCAACCAATCAGAGCAATTCACTTGAAATAATATACTCTGATTGGTTGATCTGTGTGTTTAGCACACATCAACACAATTTGCATAAGTACAGATTTAAATGGGAAAGTACAGATTTAAATGAGAACCTGTTTTAATATTACTTATCGTTTATATCAAACACCGACACAGCCTATACTAGTTTACTCGCTAGTTTCTATTTCTATTTTTTACGGTGTTACAAATTTCATTCTATTACCTATCGTTTATATCAAACACCGACGCAGCCTATACTAGTTTACTCGCTAGTTTCTATTTGTATTTTTTACGGTGTTACAAATTTCATTCTATTACCTATCGTTTATATCAAACACCGACGCAGCCTATACTAGTTTACTCGCTAGTTTCCATAATTCAATATGCAGTATTCAGTATTCTACGTTTTTTTGAAAAAGCTGTATATTTTATTACTGTCATTTTTATGGTTTTTATTATTATTATTATTGTTATTATTATTGTTATTATTATTATTGTTATTATTATTGTTATTATTATTATAGTTATTATTATAGTTATTATTTTTGTTATTATTAATGTTATTATTATTGTTATTATTGTTATTATTATTATTGTTATTATTATTATTGTTATTATTATTATAATTATTGTTATTATTATTGTTATTATTATTATTGTTATTATTATTGTTATTATTATTATAGTTATTATTTTTGTTATTGTTATTATTAATGTTATTATTAATGTTATTATTATTGTTATTATTATTATTGTTATTATTATTATTGTTATTATTATTGTCATTATTATTGTTATTATTATTATTGTTATTATTCCTAGGAGGATGTTGGAGATGAAGTAGTTGTTGTCGGCGATGACGATGATGATGACGACGACGAAGAAGAAGAAATCGACGAAGAGGATATCGAAGAAGAGGAAGAAGTCGAAGATGTTGGTGATGAGAGCAGGGATACTGATCTAGGCGATAAAGAAATCTACGAAGATGATGATGATGACGACGACGTCGACGATGAAGAGGATGATGAAGAAGAAGATGAAACTTTAGAAGCTGATGCTAAGGTAAAGATTCCAAGTTAAGAAATGAATCAAAGCCAGGTGATCTCGCTTCGAAACGCGCAAAGGATTGTTTGTCAAAACGCACAGTTCCAAAATGGCGCCTCGAGACAAAAACGATTTCGGTTACTTTTAGGCATTTGCGTTTTGTTTTTATTCTTTTTTTACAGCAGCTGAGAGCTTTTGTTGTCCAAGTTACATATAATTTTTGAATGTAAAGTTATTTTAAGGACTTATTTATAGAGGGGTTAACACGGGAAACAACTCTCTCGAACGACTCCATCTTGGAACTGTTGGCGATGCGACAAAATGATTCTGGTTGGCTTATACTAACCGGAAGTGCGCGCGAAATCACCTGGCCTGGAAATCAGTCAATTTTTTTTCTCGATTTTGAAAGTTTGAGAACAAAAATGGATGTAGTAGAAGTACCTTTTTCTGCCTTTGGAAAACAACTGGTCGACCCTGATAATAGAGACATTTCCGCGCGGCCAAAACAGTCGCGAATCGTTATTAGTTGTGTCTGTTGTTGAGTTTGACAGAAAGAGTCTGTAAAACGCACAGAAAGTGAACTATTTTGCTAATGGTGATGATGATGGTAATGATGGTGATGGTAATGATGGTGATGGTAATGATGGTGATGGTAATGATGGTAATGATGGTGATGGTAATGATGGTGATGATAGTGATATTGATAATGGTGGTTGTGATAATGGTGATAATAATTATATCGATAACAATGTTGATGATAACGATAGCAATGTTGGTAATGACGATAACAATGTTGATAATCATAATGATAAATCTTAAGCGCCTATACAAATCATTATTAATAGTAATAAGATAATAACGATAGCAATGTTGATGATAACGATAACAATGTTGATGATGATAATGATAAATCTTAAGCGCCTATATAAAACATTATTAATAGTAATAAGATAATAACGATAGCAATGTTGATAATGATAATGATAAATCTTAAGCGCCTATATAAATCATTATTAAAGGGGGACTAGCACAAGAATACTACGAAAGTGAACTGCAATTTAACATAACCTTTTTAGCTTTAAATGATGAAAAATAAGTAATTCCTTCTTATTTTGCCAAAAAAAATGGTGTTTTAATGCATTTACCTAACAAAAATTGTCATTAAACCTACTTTGAACACCTATTCGCCATCGCTGGACTGTCGCCTACTTGGCCCGCATTTTTTTGTACAGCGGTCTGCGCGTGATGTCAGTTACTTGATAGACTTGGCATACAACATGGCTTCTGATTCAGAAAGTACTGACTATTCGAGCGATTCAGAAAGCGTTACTATGAACCCAGGTGAAAACATTCTCTCTCAGGACGATGAGGACATAGAGCCGATCGCTACTGAAGAGGAGAACGAGTTATATAGACAAACTTTAGCCGCCGAAGAAGAGGAAGAAGCGATGCTAAAGAGACGTTATGAAGAGCAAGACGTTCATTCGTGGTATGTTTATAATACTTACCATCGATTTCTTACCTTAAAATGAATGGTTTTGTGTATTTTTTTTGATAATTATTTACAGCAATTTTACTGTTTCACAGGTGCAAGTGTACACACTGCTCTTTGGAGTTGATAACAAAGCCGGAGGAATGCTTTTGTTGTTGCGACATCGATCGGTGTCAAGAAAGGCTAGCAGAGCTCGTCGAAGAACCGCCAGCATGTATAACAGATCACCCTGGCTTCTCATCTGGCTGTCTAGATGAGTGGGTACTCCAGATAGCCGCCATCGGATTGAAAACGCGGAAAAACAAGCGCTATACTGTTATGTACGAGGAAAATCGCGTTGACAAACACAAGTAAGATATATTTGACTTTAAGGCCCGGGCAAACGGTTTCAACATTTGCTTCAACATTCGTTCAATTTTGTTGATTTAAACTCTTTCAACATTGTCGAAACGTGTTGGATCAGTGTTGAATCAAAATCGAAAGGATGTTGAAGCAAATGTTGAAACCGTCGGGCCTTTTAGCTTTTAGATATTTGATAAATTTTTTTCGTATTTGTATACTATACCTAATATATAGATTATTCATTATAACTTCATTGTAACTATTAATTTCAGATTGTAATTGCCATTGTTTCTGTGACCTGTAAATTTTACTGTTTTGTATTTAGAGTAAGGGTGTTTGATACTAGTGTTAACCACTTTCCTATATTATCTTAATTTCTTGTTTGTAAATTTATTGTGTGGAAAATAAAACCATGAACCAACTTTAGAGTTTTTGTCGAATTTCACATTTCTCTCTCGTGTATTCAAGAGCAGACACAATAAATTATTTAGGGATTTTGAATTGTTTGAACAATAAATTGATTGTGATCGAGGTCTCTACTGTATTTATTACTTACTTTTTATTATTTATTTGTTGTTCATTTGTCAAGAAAAATAATTTATTGTATTTATATAGTGCTTATACACACAACTTGAGATGCCAGTTTCATCTACATGAACATGTCCATTATTTTTTTATTTCTTTTTAGTGTGGTCACACTTTATAATCAACCATTTACATTTCTAGGTTCTTACGATCAGTAGCTTACCGCCAGTTTATAAGACTGGTATGGGAGTATATTGGCAAATCAAGAAGGCTTCCTTTACCTTGCTGTGCCTATGATAAGATCAGAAAACAGTTCCCATCTGAAGATGGACAATACAAGGGCTTCGAGGAGGAAGATGATGAAGAACAGAATGACTCAGAGGTAAACATTCATATATTTGATTATAGCTGATATGATATAGTGATGGTGTTGATGAACAGAAAAAACAAAAACATTTAAAACAACTATTATTCGGTCACAATATCAACAAATCCTCACTGAATAGATATTTCAAAAATTTCAAAAATCAATTTCAAGTTATCAATAATTTTTTTTAAACTAATTCCTTGTATTTGTCCCCATGTTATGATTATTATGTCTGTTGCTGACACTGGCTTCTGTTGTGCCCTTTCATTGGCTGTCCACATTTTTTGCATGAAGGTGCCTTTCTTTGTTTTGGTCCAATAGTCGTCCATTGTCGAAGTTGTTCATCTACAAAATTAATACACATGAAAAATGTTTATTGTGGTTATCTATGTATTTTATATATTACATACCTGTACATGTTGGTGGGACTATTGTTGTTGCTTTTGCTTTTCTTTGCCTGTATTTAGCCATGGCATCTAGTTTGGAATCTTTATCTAATCCAAAGCACATTGGCCCAGGAACACTGTTGTCTAGTTCAATTTCCATCTCTTTTAACTTGTCTCTTGGTGTTGTGATCAATGTCATATAAATCTCATCAACATAACCTGTCAATGAATATCAGATATAATTGTAGTACTACCAGCAAGTATTTTTTTAAATGATATTTTTTTTTTTAAAGTAAATTTACCAAATTTTTGTGGTATTTTTTCTTCCTTGACTGTTGCTTCTCCATACTTGTATTTTGGATAGTGTACTCTGAGGTTGGCTTCACCATGATCATTTACTACTGACTCTCTTTTCACATTATAATTAAAATGCAGTGCTGCCAGATATGATCTAAAATAAACGAATCATATCAATGGATTGGAATCAATTATCTTTTTTGTTATTCAACAGGATTTGGATGAGGAAGATGATGAACAATAGAAGATCTGGGTGTTATTATTACTGACAGGTAAGTAGTTAGTTGTTTATACATTGTATAGTCTAGTACCTGCTTAGCATTCCAAGATAAGAGTACGCCAACATTTTAGGGGCAAATTGATTTATTACCGAGTGGTACCCTTCTAAATAACTTGTCTGACCATTTGAAGAGGCCTTTTTTATTGCTGTTGTAATATTGGTTGTACTTAGGGCATCAACAAGTTTTCCATATGCTTCTGATCCTGCAATTAATTTGAACAAACAAACTTCTAATTCTGCCAAAAATGCATTGTAGCTGATACAAATGCATTTTAATATTACCTTTTGTCATCCAGACCCTTTCTTTGGTAAGAGGATCATGAGCACAAGCATTAAATATGCGATTTGGCAATTCTTTGTGGACATTTATCACATGTGAGAAAAAACTTTGAAATTTTGCTAGTTTAACCTCGCCCAGAAGTTCCTTGGTTGTTGTTACTGACCAATAAAAGTGTCTGACACACTTTTTTCTCCACCGCCCAATTAGTTCACATGATTTCTCTTTACTTAATTTGATAAGTATCTTCTGGATTTCTTATAATAGAAACAAATATATAAGTTTACAATTTTATCTGCGGTATGCAGACATGTAATACGTTAGGGCATATATGTTACACAATGCAAAAATGAATTTGAGCTATCAGGAGGTTGACAAGATCCTTTTTGAAAATTACATCACTGTGATTTATTTGAAACTTTGTTGTTTCTCTGGCCTACTATGGGTGTAAATGTAGGTGTGGCATAACTACTTACTTTTTGCAACATGCCAAAGGTCATAGAAATGATGTACTACAGGCTTCCCAAGTTCTTTACACATTTTGGGACATTCTACACGCATCCATTTTCCAATAGACTTATGTCGATCAGAAATGAATGACTTAATTATCATTCCAGTAGTGAACAAGTAGGCAAATGCCCTTTGGTGCCCTAAAAATTCCATAGCAGTACTGCTACCAGCTTCATTAGCCTGAAAATAAAATCACTTAATAACTTATTTATTCTTAATTCTATATTTTTTGTTAGGTGATCAGTGAACCATGAATCCAACATCCTTTGTACAACCCAAGAAATGAATCACAGTGACAGTCTTCAGCCACACATAACTACTGGTACTTTAAAGTGTTGGAGACACACAGGAAGGCCATAGTTTATACTGTTGTATAATTAGTTCACTTTAAACATGACTTTAAAAATCAATGTTAAAATACCTGAATTAAAAGAACATCAATAATAAGGCCAATAGTGCAGCATAAGATTGAGTATGTACAGTATTTTGCAGAATGCCCCATGGAATCATGCCTCCCATCACCAGCCAGGTCTACTTCTTTTCCATCTATACTGTCAATCAATTTTTGCTTGTACGAACGCCAAAATGTAACAACACTTGGTATAAGTAAATGGCGCTGATGGTAGTAATATGTTGTTTCATGATAAACTAACAGATTCATGTGCTTGAGTACAAGCAAAACTTTTCTTATGGATGCTCCTGCACACAAAACTGCAAAACTCAGCAGTAAGTTGCCAGCAGGAATCCTTCCAAGTATTTTGGGCTGACTTTCCCAGATATAAACCTTCTCACATTTCTGACATTTGGAAGTTATTACAATGTATGTTCCACTTTGCTTGATGTCGATATCAGGTTTTGGACAGAAGCAGTACCGACAGAACTGGAAAAGAACTAGTAGCTTAGATAGGAAAACAATTGCTTTTGGTTCGTTGCGGGCATCCTTTTCTTCTGTGTCCAATCTAAAGATGAAAAGAAAATAGCAGACTACATTGTATTAATTAAATAGAAATGTAACTTTAATTGTAGCATGTAAAAGTATTTTATTGCATATCTTAATGCAAGTATTAGATTGCAAACATTAAATGTGGGGAATACTTTGCACTATTCACTACTACATAGTACTGTATAAACAATAGAAAACAATAGAATTAGCATAATATAGTACTATTTTCTACAATTTATATTGTAGACATTTAGTGTTTGCACTATATATATGTATACTGCTATAAAGCTAGGGGTTAAACACTGGAACACACAATCATTAATTCTTAATAAATAATCTTGTTTTTAATTTGAATAAATAGCAAACCTGGTGTTACATGTGACTTTTTGAGCTATAGTTTCATCGTCGTCTCCATAATCTATATACTGTTGGTCATTATCCTCCGGTATTTCTTCTGGCTCTTCTTCAAGGGTATGTTGCCCTTCCATGTCGAGCAATTCCACGGGACATTCATTGTCACTGGGAACCCATTCTTCATCAGATGTTTGCCTCTTGTTTTCCTTTTCAGGAAAATCATATGGATAAGTCTGAGTAGCTAGAAAAAGAAATACATTTATTATCATTATTGTCATCATTAATTATATTTTTTCTTGCTGTCATCATAATTATTATAATCCATTTTATTTTTTTTATCAGTTATTTTTATATCTATTGTCATTATCAATTATGTACTTTGTGTACATTGTTTTCTTACTTTTTGTTGAGACCACTGGGGCTTTTTTTGTGTTGGTAGCCAATGCACTCAGCAAATCTGATTCACTTTTTTTCATTCTGCGGATTTTGGTTTGCAGGTTTTTTACTTTTGTCTTAAGATCATGCTGATTGTTATCTACAGGACTGCTGGCACTGCTACATGTAGGACTAGGATTTAGGTTTGATACCTACATGATTAATCAAAGGAATATTTGAGTTTTATGACTGTCACAGTGTTATGTTATAAGACTCTATAGCTACAAAGTAAAGTTTGGTCAGTTACTCATGTATGTCTGAATTGTCAACTTACTGACTGTGCAATAGAATTTTGTTGGTGCTCCAACTCTAGATCTACTGTTGTTGTTGTTTTTGTTAATTCTACAGCTATTGGTTCTTGTGGTGAGGCTATTTGGTCTTGGACTTGGTTTTCTTCTGGAGAGGCCACCTTGGGTACTTCCACTGTAGGTCTTCGATCAATTCCCATGTCTTTAAGCATCTAATTGTAAGGAAATTTTTCATCGAAGCAAAACAAAACAACTACTAACTTAGACTCGTCAGATTTCAAACATCGCCGTATCAGTGCTAAGTACAAAATATAAGTCGTGAATTACAAAAATCATACTTTTCAACTTGATTTTGTATTTTGTTTATTTCATTTGTTTATTCATTTACGTGTATTTTCCATGTAGTAAGGTTAAATACAACGCAGTACGTGTCTATATGTCCGGGTGCGTGACAGAATATTGTCAGGGAGTCGAATTATTTTTACGCCTGGAAATCTCGACTTAATACGGTGAAAAGAATGATTTGGTAGAGCTAAACAAAGTAAAGTATGTTTTACTAAACTAGTATGCTATTCTGCAGTGATTTTTTAAAAATTAACATGTAGTTATTCGTGACCTAGTGTCAGGCACGCGAACATATACATACACTGACACTGCGTAAATACAACATCGATCACAAAACAGCTAGCTTAGCTAGCTCAGAATTAAAGTTTTACAAACGACATGAATAAGTTTTCTATAAATTTCTGCTCGAAAAACTGTTAAAATTCAGGAGAAGGACTTTAGCTTATAATATTTATAATATTTACACAGTCAGCAAAACCTACCTTGCGGCGTGTCCTGTCACTGAACTTGTTATCATTTGGACCTTCGTCGCCGGCTGGAAACCAGATTGTGGGTACAGACCCTTTGATTAAGAATCTCTTGATTCCTTGTACGTTCATTACTCGCTCAAAACAGCTTCCTTCGAAATGCTTTGAGCACACAACAAATCGATTTTGCGGCTCAAAGTTCGCACTGTGAATGTCAACAAAGCGCTTCCATTTGGCACATTCGGTCTTGTCAGTAGGCGAGAGATGTAACGAAATGCCATTTTTTGGATCGGATTGGTTGCTACAGCCCTGCACAACACATCTATTTGATGGCATGCTGAAAAAACTATGTTTGTCTGCTTTTATCAGTTATGAAATTATCGCGTGTTTTGCTTCTCACCTACAGATTCTCTCAGGTTGGTTTATTTCTATCAAGTAACTGACGTCACAGATCTCGGCCCAGGCTCTTTACCGAGTTAATGATCAAGCGACATCTGAAAAATGGCGGGTCAAAAAACACCCGTTGAAATGAAGGTCTTACGCTTAGATTTAGCAAAAGAAAATCATGTGGCTTTTTAATGATATTATAAAGATTATAACAATCGAGTTTTTAAGCATTTTGAATTAATTTTGAATTTTTGGCCCATTTTCGTGCTAGTCCCCCTTTAATAGTAATAAGATAATAACGATAGCAATGTTGATGATGACGATAGCAATGTTAATAATGATATTGATAAATCTTAAGCGCCTATACAAATCATTATTAATAGTAATAAGATAATAACGATAGCAATGTTGATAATGATAATGATAAATCTTAAGCGCCTATACAAATCATTATTAATAGTAATAAGATAATAACGATAGCAATGTTGATGATGACGATAGCAATGTTAATAATGATATTGATAAATCTTAAGCGCCTTTACAAATCATTATTAATAGTAATAAGATAATAACGATAGCAATGTTGATGATAACGATAGCAATGTTGATGATGACGATAACAATGTTGATAATCATAATGATAAATCTTAAGCGCCTATACAAATCATTATTAATAGTAATAAGATAATAACGATAGCAATGTTGATAATAACGATAACAATGTTGATAATGATAATGATAAATCTTAAGCGCCTATACAAATCATTATTAATAGTAATAAGATAATAACGATAGCAATGTTGATGATGACGATAGCAATGTTGATAATCATAATGATAAATCTTAAGCGCCTATACAAATCATTATTAATAGTAATGAGATAATAACGATAGCAATGTTGATGATAACGATAGCAATGTTGATGATGACGATAACAATGTTGATAATCATAATGATAAATCTTAAGCGCCTATACAAATCATTATTAATAGTAATAAGATAATAACGATAGCAATGTTGATGATGACGATAACAATGTTGATGATGATAATGCTGGTGATCACATTGATGGTGATGATGATGATGATAATGCTGTTGATGTTCGTGATGATAATTTGGCAATGGTAATATTTGATAATAGTAATCGTCATGATAAAATAATTGCAATGGTAATAATGATGGTGTTGATGATATTGGTGATAATGATGACAATAATGATGACGATGCTAATAGTTAATATATATTATTAACAGAACAAATCTGAAGAGCAGTTACTTGCAGAAGAAATCGAGGAGGAGGAAGAGGAGGAGGGCGACAATGATGGTGAAAACTAACTGATCATGTATAAATATTAAAAACTAGCAACATTTGTATAATATTATACTCGAAACAACTTAGTCTCCCTCGAAGCTTTCCCTCCCCACAGGAAGCCCGTCACTAATAACGGCTGCGAGGGAGACTAGAAAGAACTGTACATGGTGTAAAATCACAGTGACGTCATACTAGAAATGCTGTACACCTCTTTTAAAAAGGTTGTCCAAAACACATCGTTCAAACGACTACGCATACGTGATAAAATTTTCACAGCGGTAAATTTGCCATTGTAAATATGTTTGAAGTCGATTTATAAGAAATTCCCTGAATATATAAGGTTGCATTTCCGTCTACACAACCTATGTTATATAGATAGTGAAGCTACCATTGATTTATAATTTTCTATTTTTGTTTATATTTTGAGAAAAAAAGCGACGAGAGTCGTCTACTCCATCGGTCCGTACGAATGTCAGATTTGTGTGCTTGGTCAATTTGCTTTTTTCAATTTGCTTGTTTTCTCGCGATTGCGTAGTCGTTTGACCCCTATGTTGTTGTCCAAGACAAACTCTCATTGCATGACAGTAAAGGATGATGGGAATGCATCTAAACACGAATAATCGAGGTGCTTACAATCATTAATGTCAAGAAAATGTAGGTTGTTTTTGAGATATTATGGGCATACATGTAAACACGAATAATAGAGGTGCTTACAATCATTGTTCTCGACAAGAACATGGAGGTTATTGTTGAGATATTATAGCCATACATCTAAACATGAATAGTCGAGGTGCTTACAATCATTGTTCTCGTCAAGAACATGGAGGTTTTTGTTGAGATATGGGCATACATCTAAACACAAATAATCGAGGTGCTTACAATCATTATTCTTGTCAAGAAAATGTAGGTTGTTTTGTCAAGAACATGGAGGTTTTTGTTGAGATATGGGCATACATCTAAACACAAATAATCGAGGTGCTTACAATCATTATTCTTGTCAAGAAAATGTAGGTTGTTTTTGAGATATTATGGGCATACATCTAAACACGAATAATAGAGGTGCTTACAATCATTATTCTTGTCAAGAAAATGTAGGTTGTTTTGTCAAGAACATGGAGGTTTTTGTTGAGATATGGGCATACATCTAAACACAAATAATCGAGGTGCTTACAATCATTATTCTTGTCAAGAAAATGTAGGTTGTTTTTGAGATATTATGGGCATACATCTAAACACGAATAATAGAGGTGCTTACAATCATTATTCTTGTCAAGAAAATGTAAGTTACTGTTGAGATATTATGGCCATACATCTAAACACGAATAATCGAGGTGCCTACATCTATTATTCTCGTCAAGAACATGGAGATTATTGCACAGTCAAGCACCTCAATTATTGAGTTCGGAATGTGCATACCCACCATTCCTGTCGGTCTTGGAACAATCAAATTCAATTGACAACCTTATTTGAAACGGGTGTATCATTTGGTTCTCACATTAATAAAAAAACTTCTTCCTTCGGAGTAAAATCAGAATCTTTTAGAACGGCATATAAGCATCATTTTTATGCTTGTATTATAGTCAAACCAGCAAATGCGTTCCTATCAATGTTAGAAAGTCTGATTTATACACCGAATCGAAATATGGCGGCCAATTTGAATAACAATTCTTCTTGACTGCCCATCCTCGCATACATGTGAAAACTCGATTGTTTTCCAACGTGAACACGAGGCTAGACAGTCAAGAACAATAAGAGTACGCCATATTTCGATTCGGTTTATAATGGTTTTTTTAGATTACATAAATGAATCGAAACGTGTAAATTTATACTTTTCACTTTCTGTTGTTCAAAATATCATTTAAAAGTATTGATTGGATTTGAGCATCGTCCCCTTCACTGTCCCATGCGCTATCTTGAAAGGTAGCCGGGCCTTTGCATCGAAGCGAGACGAACGTTGAGCTTGCAATGGTAGAGACTTTGCTTGACAATTATTCACGTGTCTCTGTCATTACAAGCTGAACGTTTATCTGGCGTCTATGCAAAAGGCCCATCTACTGTTCAAGATGGCGCAGAGAACTGTTACAGCGCGACGCACCTTACCGTGGCCACCTAATTAAAGTTTTGTACAAGTTAACCAATCAGAAAGCGAGAATTTGACCTTAATATCAAAGACATGCCGAGTGACAAACGGTAAACACTTTGAAATGTTCAAAGCGAAGACAAGAGTGAAGTTTATAAGTGTCTAAAAAACCTCCCAGGATGTTTAAATTTGAAAAGGTGTAGCAAATAATTTAAAAAGATAATCTTTTGAACACTCAGCTAACTTGTACAAAACTTTAATTGGGTGGCCACGGTAAGGAGCGTTATGCTGTAAGGGGATTATTGGATATGAAACGTTCAAAACAATTGAATAATCAAATTTTCTTTAACGAATTGCAACTTCTGGCCTTGAAGGGAATGCATGAGCCATTTTGACTCGCAACGGACTCAGACAGCACTATTCTTATGCCCTTTTCTAACCAGGTTACCTCGCGCGCGCACTTCCGGTTAGCATAAGCCAATCAGAAGCATTTCTGTCGCATCGCCAACAGTTCCAAGATGGCGTCGTTCGAGAGAGTTGTTTTTTTAAATACGTCCTTAACATAACTTTACATTAAAAAGTTCTATGTTACTTGAACAATAAAAGTTCACTACTGCTCTATCAGGGATAAAAAAGAATAAAAACAAAACGCAAATGCCTAAAAGTAACCGAAATTGGTTTTGTCTCGAGGCGCCATATTGGAACTGATCGTTTTGGCAAACAATTAATTGCGCGCTTCGAAGCGAGAAGACCTGGAAGTGTTAAACAGAGGCCTTAATTAATTTTGGTTTGCGGCAGCTAAAAAAATATCACAACGGGACGCGGAGTTCCGGGCTGGAAAATACTAGGAATTACTGCAAGCTTTCTTTTGTATCAAAATTAGCGATGTACTATTTCTAGACAAAGCTTTAGGCGGTAATTTCTTACTCGAAAAGATAGGTGTTTTGTAAATGTTTTACAATAAATACAGATATTCCATAAAATGTTGTCCAAATTGGATCGAATTACTGACTGACTAACTGATTGATTGATGGAATGACAGTGACTGATGGAATGACTTTGGTTGATAAAATGACAGTGGCTTAAGGCTGGTTTTCACTAGGCATAAGCAAAATATAGTTTCTTCTAATTTTCACTTGACATAAGCAGATACTTATGCTTATGCCTAGTGAAAACCAGCCTTTATGGAATGACGCTGATAGATTGATTGACTGATTTATTGATTGACAGGTTGATTGACTGACTGATTTATTGATTGACAGATTGATTGGCTGACTGATGGAATTACTGATTTATTGATTGACAGGTTGATTAATTGACTGATAGAATGACTGATTTATTGATTAACAGGTTGATTAATTGACTGATGGAATTACTGATTTATTGATTGACAGGTTGATTAATTGACTGATAGAATGACTGATTGATTGATTGACAGGTTGATTAATTGACTGATGTATTGATTGACAGGTTGAATAATTGACTGATTGATTGACTGATTGATTGATTGATTGGCTGACTGATGGAATGACTGATTTATTGATTGACAGGTTGATTAACTGACTGATGGAATGACTGATTGATTGATTGACATGTTGATTAATTGACTGATGGAATGACTGATTGATTGATTGACATGTTGATTAATTGACTGATGGAATGACGCTGATAGATTGATTGACTGATTTATTGATTGACAGGTTGATTTACTGACTGATTGATTGATTGACAGGTTGATTAATTGACTGATGGAATGACTGATTTATTGATTGACAGGTTGATTGACTGACTGATGGAATGACTGATTGATTGATTGACATGTTGATTAATTGACTGATGGAATGACGCTGATAGATTGATTGACTGATTTATTGATTGACAGGTTGATTTACTGACTGATTGATTGACTGATTTATTGATTGACATGTTGACTGACTGATGGAATGACTGATTGATTGATTGACATGTTGATTAATTGACTGATGGAATGACGCTGATAGATTGATTGACTGATTTATTGATTGACAGGTTGATTTACTGACTGATTGATTGACTGATTTATTGATTGACAGGTTGATTGACTGACTGATGGAATGACTGATTTATATTTATTTTGAACTTTTTTAAATACAAACAAATTGCTTCTATAAAGCCCCGTGCAAACGCACGCAACATTGTTGGCCAACATCACGCAACATTGTTGGGCCCAACATGTTGCGAGCGTTTGCACACCATGTTGCGTGTTGTTGCGTATGGCTGCAACATGTTGGATGTTGTTGGATGAAGTTTGAAACTGGTCAAACTTCAGAGCCAACAAGTCCCAACATTTCTTTTGTTTCGCGGTCATCGAAGCGTGGCCCAACAATGTTGCGTTCGTTTGCACAGCACATCCAACAATGTTGCGCTGGTGGCCCATCGTTGTAATAGGGAAATATCAGCAAAATCAAACTAATATGGAGTTTTTCCTTAATAAAATACAATAAAAAATTCAAAAACATTTTAAGACAAAAAAAAAAATGAAAAAAAAATTCAAAAGAAAAATATGTATCGCTTAGAAAAAGCAAATATAAACAAATAAAATAAAAAACATTAAAAAACGACTTGAAATTCAACAGTGAGCAAGATAGTCACCCATTATTCAACATGGCGCCCCAACAAGCAGTGGTTTGTAGGGAGTTGTGGGTATTTGTGTCCCAGCTGAATCCTTTGTATTATCACCGGAGGGCCCAAAATGTTGGGACTTGTTGCGAGCGTTTGCACACACCCTCCAACATCGCGAAAAAATCACACAACAATGTTGGCCCAACAATGTTGGATGTTGTTGCGTGCGTTTGCACGGGCCTTAAGAGTAGTATGTACATCTAAAATGAAGAGTCACGTGATTATTGTCATTTTCCAACCCATAATATTTCAGAGACAAAATAGCCACACTGTAAATGGTTTCAAACACTTTAATTCAAGAACCATTTTCATTAATATTACATGCAATATTTTTAGATTTTTCATACGAATTATTTGAAATTACCCCGTATTTTAGCAATAAGATCCTGTTCAAATTATAATCAATTCAGTCAAAGCTAGCCTGCGAACAGGCTAAAATCTTTATCTATGGATATTTTAACATGCGATTTTAATTAAAATTTCTATTATAAATGAGTGATTATAATAGTTTCATTGACCGAAGTCAATCAAATTGTTCGACATATTTCGACTTGATGTAAACAATTTTCTGATAAACTCGAATTGGTTTTTTTTTTTTGCATGTATCATTTCCAATTGTACTTCGAAATTTCAATTCACTATAATTCAACGTTTACTGTTCCCCTTTATATCGATAGTAACATCCCGGTGAGTCAACTATCTTGTACTTGTCCGATTGTCCTTTATACAACAACTGACAAAGTCTACTCTTAGTACAGTAGTTGAACTTGAAACAGTTTTCGGTATCATGTACGAGGCAGGAAATTCGACAATCATTGTCGTCGTTAGCAGTGAACGATTCTAGTATAGGTCCTTTTAACGTCTTGTCAGCAATTGGCGGTGAGAATGAAGTTAGAGAAAAATGGCTGATGAGCCAAGTTTCACCTAGAGAATTGTATGAAATGACAATATTATTGATTGATTGATTGATTGATGACTCGATTATAAGATTGATTGACTGATTGATTGGTTAATTGATTGATTGACTGACTGATGGATGATTGATTGATTGATTGACTGATTGATGATTGATTGATTAGTCAATCAATCAATCATCAATCAATCAATCAATCATCCATGATTGATTGATTTGTTGCTTGATTGATTGATTTGTTCCTTAATTGATTGATTAATTGATTGATTAATTGACTGGTTTTTTGATTGACTGATTGATTGATGAATAGATTTGTTGACTGTTTGAAGGATCGATTGGTTGATTTATGGATTGAATGATAGACTAATTGATTGGTTGATTGAGTGATTGACTGACTTATGCGTTGATTTGTTGACTTGTTTTTGATTTGTTGACTGGTCAATTAAAATTGACTAACTGATTGATTGATTGACTGATATATAGCTTGATTGAATAATCACTTGATTGATTGATTGATGGATGTATGGAGGGATAGATGTCGATGTATTCATTCCTTCATAATTGTTCAATCACGATGCAAAGCCACTCTGTCTTATCTGTTTTTACTGATCCATCGTTTCATTTACTTTTGTGAAGACGGTCTCAGTCCAGACCAGCTGGGCACGATCGATCAAAATAGTACAACAACAAAAATAACCTGTTTCGTTGGTTCTCAGTAGCAGACTGCTCCTAGGACCTTCACCAATTCTTGTAAAACCGGTAACAGAGATATTATACAGGGAATTTGGCCATAGATTAGCGATCGTCTTAGAGCTTGTATCACTGGAGAGATGGAATGAACTACCAGCCGAATTAGGAACATAATCTACCGGTATAATATATAGATAGTGTATCCAAGAATCTTGCCCTGCATGGGTCCTGGGTCTTGAGGGTTTAGTAAGTCCCACGCGACAGAGAGGCTCTCGTGTGATAACGCTCTGTCAATCAAATTTGAAAGCGCGATCAGAGGAACTGCAAAATAATAATAAGAGTGCTGTAGATTTGTGCCCTATCTACTATACGGAGGTATATGACTGGAATAGATGCTTAGCCTGTGCACATGGGCCTTTTATCAAATAGTACAGCGGTGATAGATCACGTGAAACTGCAGTATTACAATAGTGACAATATATCTAATATCAGTTTTTCACACCAGATTCGCCTGTTTTTGTCGAGGCAAATTCACTGACCTGATTCTGCAGTCCACGCACACTTGGCTCCAGTATAAAAACCAGCAGATTTGAAACTTTGGGCACCCATTCGCACACAGTAAGATGTGTTCGGTTTTAGCTCCGATATTGTTGTATTGATTACCAAAGGGTAACCATTATCTAAACTAGTTGCCCTAGTAACATTATTACTATTATTGTAAACGAAATTGTATGCTTCAAAGAAGTTGTTGTCTAGTATATCTGTGAAGTTTGGTTGATACTTAATTGTAAGCTGTGTTGGGTTCTCTGCTGTTTCCAATGATGCAAAGTTTGGAGTATCACAGAAAACTGACAACATCAAAAGATATACAATTAATGTCATTAGCATTGACCATCAAAATAGACATTAACACTATGCCACGTGACACCACGTAAGTTCGCTCTAAATGTTCGATACTAGCATCTATGATGATCTTAATTCATAATTCCAAGTTACCTTTTACTCATCAAACAGTTAAACTTTGAAATATATAAAAACTTCTGAAATCAATTAAACAAAGAATCACGTGTCACTTGTTGTTGTAGTATCCATCTGACTGCCTTCAGTAAACTGAAACATTTTTTGACAATTACTTGTTTAATTCCCTAACAGAGGAATACTGTGTAGATCATTATACTTATCATAGATACAGATATATATTATATTCCTTATTTTCCCTGTTTTATTCTCTTCAGTCTTCTTCCTTTTCATATATACACCTATTTCAAAAAACGTTGTCAGAATTATGGAGATCTGAATCTGCAATCTGAGACCGAAATGAGTTCTGGGGTACGGCAGTTTTTTCTCATTGTGTGCACTTTCTGGCTTCGGATATGGCGACGGTAAATATAAATCTGAAGGTGCTAAGCGCAAAAAAACGAAAAACAGGGCCAGGCCTGGTATTTGCAGTACGTAATTTCCTGAATTCATTTTAGTCTCACATTGCAGATTCAGATCTCCTTCTGAGGTGTATACAAAATTGAACATAATATTAACTAAGGTTAACTCATAACTTCCCAGTTGATGATTATCCGTTATATACCTAATTCAAAAAAGGTTGACGGGGCGAACGGCGATTGGCGATTGGTGATTGGCGATTGCGGGACTGTGGATAATACGAATTTCTTCTTATTCTATTCTAAATTACCCAAACATCGTTAAGCGATGACCTTAGATGGATGTCTCGAAGGTTTCGCTGAGCAGTGGAGGCATTGTTTGGGTAATTTAGAAACGAATAAGAAGGAATTCATATTAACCAACGCCAATCACCAATCGCCAATCGCCGTTCGCCCCGTCAACCTTTTTTGAATTAGGTGTATATTTACTCCGGCGAAGGGCTTAAGCTTGAAACGTCAGTAAAACTAAGTCAACATTTTTTTACCGTGTTACAAATTTCATTATATTACCTTTCCTTTTATATAGGATCTAATTTATAAAAACTAATTTTATGTACTTAGCTTATTTCATGCTTGCTATGAGCTTCCTTGTGTTATAATTGTGAAAATAATGTATGCAAAAATATTTTTTGTTATTGATATTGCTGTTGCATATCATCACCCTTTCTTTACAATAATGGTTGTTCAAATTGCTCCACTTGTTCGCATTTAATAGTCTAAGATCAAAACTACAGTGAACTCGGCCAGATATTGATGATACTCAATCAGTTTAATGTCCATTTTTGATCAAATCTTCGCTTGTTTCAGTTTTTTTAGTTTATCTTTGAAAATTGATACGCTCCATCACAATATTCTGGTATTGCACTCGAGCAACCAGTGAATCAGCAATTTTTTTCACAATTTGACAAACTACTAGTGGAAAAGGGTCATCTTACTGTGTCAGATTTTGAATAGTTATTAATAATGAATGCATCGTGTTTTTGGTCAATAGGACAGTTTTTCTCTGAACATATATCGATCACCTCTTCTGAAAAAAATTGATTCACCAGAAAACAAGGATTTAATATAAGGTAAACATACTGTTTATATATATTACTGCTGTTATATTGCTGCAATATTGATAGTGTATATTGATCAAAATGGTGTTAACGATCCCGATCTACTTCATGTAGAACTGAAAATTCTTGTTGTCTCTTTACAAAATATTTTTAACAAATCAAAGTGATCATCACCGCATAATTTCTGCAATGAAACTACACTTAGTATTGTTGAAATAAATAAAAGTTGATTGCATGTGTAAATATAACTGTGAAAGCAATAAAAACACACGCAAAATCCTTTATCATTTCTCGAATATAGCGTTTAGGTAAGGTAATATCAAAGCTAAAATGGCCAATCTTCTCTGTGTGCAAAGTAACCCGGTCCCTTAGTTGTAAAATGGTACGTTGTTCAAATTGATGCGCTGCCGGGTTCTATAGACACAGACACAGACATAGTGACATATATAGGGACATAGACGTAAACAAACTTCGTTCACCCATATATAATTACTTGTAGTTCCATACATATATTCTGGTAACAAACTCGATCAATTTACGAGCCCATCACTTTTTTTTAAGTATTTGACATGCGACAAATGCCACCAAATGAAGGTTGATCCACATGTGTAATGCCACCCTATTCAACACGTTATTTGATTATAATTATATTGTTTCACTCATATACTAGAACACAAAGCGCCAGCAGATACTGAAAAAAAAACCGCAGTAAAAACAGGTCATCAAAGTAAGAGAGTAGATGGCAGCGAAAGATATTTCTGACAGACGAAAGACGTTGTTAAATAAGTTATAGCTTCCAACAAAGAAATAAGATGTAGGTGGACGTACAGTGATTTATTTTGTACGTTCTGGTTTCGCCAACCAACCATTTTTATAAGAACAAAGATAATCAAATAATATATTGCGAAAATGGTTGTCAAATTAACATCACAACACCAGCACTTGGAAACACTAGAGTACAAACATTAAAAGTGTGCAACATAAATACCACTAAATACTGCTAAATTATGCTAATTGTATTGTTCTCTATTGTTTAATCAACACTATTTAGTGGTAAATAGTGCAAAGTATTGCACACTTTTAGTGTTTGTACTCTACGCTCACCTATATATGTAACAATGCAAACATCATATGCCATGACGAAGATGACTAATTTCTTTCAAATAAAAAATTCTGTACGTACATTGACATTAGACTAGGCATACCCTATGTTACTGTTCTATTTTTACATCAAATATTATGTAGTGTGTAAAGTTCTTCTTCTATTCTGCAATGCATAAAATGCTTAACTTCTTTGATGGAACTATACTTTATTGTTTAAATAAAGAAGTTGTGTCTATAAGAATACCTGCTAAAGCAGTGAATAACACACGCAAAAACGTAAACTATTTCTCGGATATAGTATTTGGATTAAAAATAAATTAAATAACAAATTAAATAAAATAAAAATAAAATAATAGATAACAATAGTGATAGTTTGTGCTAATTCTTTTGTTTTCTATTGTTTAATTAGCACTATTTAGTACTAATTAGTGCTACTTGTCTCACGGGTATAATGTTTGCACTCTATTTATATATCTAGTAAATAAACATTTTTTGACAATTACTTGTGGTCCCAGTGAATAAAACACGCAAAATTGTAAACTATTTCTCGGATATATTTGGATTAAAAAATATAATACAATGATGACACCGAGAGAATCTAAAAAATCCGATAAAATAACTTCCTTATACTCCATAAAACAAGTAGTACAAGAGAACATATACATAACTCCATATGCCGCGTATATGCAAGTGTAAGGGGCTGTTTATAGAATACGATTGCGAACAGTGTGCAGCTTTTTACGCAGTGAAAAGTCAAATAGAAAGCAATAAAGAGATTTATTACAAATTTACCTGAATGTTTGTATAGGTATAAATATATTTTTCAGTAGCAAATTCAATTTTCTTGGTTTGCATAATGTTTGTTAAGACTGGTGTACTGGCCCCATTCAAATTTAAAATCAAAAGTCACATTTAATACACGATATTTATATCTCCCTTCATGTGTCAATTCAACTTCGTTTAGTTCTAGTACTAGCTGTCGGCGCTCAAAGATGATATGCTTCATAGCCATATTCTGGTATAGCCCTCGAACAACCTGCTAAACCCTTGTAACCCATTTGACATGCTTCAACTGCAAACAAAAGTTTATCTAATTATGTAATATGTTTAATAGTTAATAAGCAATATATATGTCACGTTTTCTTTGTCCATCGGTTAGTTTGTGTCTGAATCCTGATCGACTCTACTGGCACAACAGTGGTTCATAGAGGAACAATTCTAGCAAGGGTACCGGCATTTCGAGGTAAACATATGTTATGCTTAATCCAGTAAATGTTTGTAGGTTGTTTTGATATCCATTTGATTTAGACACGTTTAAACAACTTGTATTGGCTTTACTCAAACAAAACTTTCGGGCCACTATCTCATGTTCAGGGTAAACAATGTGAAGATTGTGTCGACACAACCGCGTACGTTATGCGCGTATGTAAAGAGCGCACGCGTATAATTTTATCTGTTTAGAAGACTTCAGGTTGACTTGCTTGTTTTGAAAATAATTTTAAACTTTTCTTTAAACTACACTTTTGAATCGTGAAAGGAGAAATTGTGTGTCCCGAGATCGAGAGCATTTGATGGATGCCGACGCGCGAGATTTTGAAGCACAATTTGTGTAAACTAAAATGATATGATATTGAAAAAATCACAATTTATAAGAAACTTTTTTTTTTCATACTATATAAAGCACAAATACCGGTTTTTTTCCATTTTACAATACAAAATGGATATGTATGAATAAAAGAAAAAGAAATACCTTTCTCTGTCATATTTTGTCTTTTCAGTACTTTCAAAACTCGCTTAAGGTGGATCACAACTTTCGCAAAGCAGATTTTTTGATTTTTTTAACTCGCCGGCTTCGCGAAAGCATCACGCCAATTTAACTGAAAATTTTATCTAATATAATTTGGTTATCCTAGCTTTTAGCGATGTACTTTATTTGTATATTTTCTCAGTGGTTTCTTATAAACGTTGGATTTTCAAACAAAGGTATTTTTAGTTTTTACCGGTTATTTCAATTCCAAATCCAACAGTCCGATCGTTATGAAATTTTCATAAATCTTATAATCACTTAAATAACGTTATAGTTTCTGTTAATTTAGTTGAAAAATCTAGGCTAGAAAAAAAGAAGAATACAAAGTATTGAGCCTTAGAATAAATAACGTACATAGGATTGCCTTCAACTTTCGATATATTAATTCTCAATTATTTTTGATAACACATATCAAAATTTTCATAGCTTTGAAATTAAAGGAGTAATATTTTTTTTAGGTAGGTAGAGACGGCGAACTTTCTTTAAAAATCACAATTTTCCTGTTTTTTTTTTTTCAAAACGGCTCCAGAGATTTCTTTTAAATTCTCCATACCAATAATCTGAGGCTTTATCTAAATTTCAGTGAAATTTGAACGGCTTGTCCTATCCTAACTTTTGAGAAAATTGGTTTTGAATCTAGGTATATCTAAGAGAGGAAAACTGAATTTAGCGCCAAAGAGGACGCTTGCCCGCCATTTTGTTGTTTAAGAAGCTTAGCGACCGAGCCATGACGCAAGCCCTACCCCTGAGATGACCCTTGTCAAGTGTGCATGTAAAATAGGGCTAAGTATGTTTTGACCCTTCTGGTAGGGTGACCCTATCTCCATGTAAACACGCCCTAAAACAAGTCAATCAGAAATCAGTAAACATTGTCTTGTCCTTTTTTAAAGTACTGTATACTAAAATAACTTTGGCACCAACGAACATTGATAGAAGCAAGGTTAATCATAGCAAAAGCTAGTCTATTCCGGGCCCAGAAATCGCCCTAAGACGCCGCGACTTTAAGTGTCTTTAGACGCCTATACGTGTCCTAACGAATTTTGTAGGGGAAAATGGGGCGAACTAGGGCAACTTACGGCTTCTTACGGTGTAATGCATGGTTGAGCGGTGAGTACGTGAGAATACATACGCGCTCGGTAATTTTTTTCAATGATCCGAAGAGCCATTACCCGACTTTATCATTGTTTTCCCAGAAACGAAACTTTTTTTGATAATATGGGTTTCTAAAAGTCGGGGAGGGTTTTCAATTCAGCAGGGAAGAGTGAGGCTGATAAATAAATTGAATTTAAACTAGACACAGGTCATTATTATTGGCACTGAGATGGAACAGAAGGTCACTATTTCGGCTGAACAATGACCGGCCTCCTGTCCCATATCAGTGCCCATAATAATGACCTGTGTGTAGCTTAAGTAATGATGTGTGTAAAAAGTAGGCAGGCAAACGGCAATGGAATGCAGAAAGGTGCTAATTGTGCATTGTCTAATCCGTCCATCTCATTGGTTAAAACATGGAAATCTGCCATAATTTCAAAACTAAGCGGATTTTTTAATATTTTATTTGATATCTGATTCCCTTTTCATCTAAGATTTCCTGACCCTTTATATATCAAAATTTCTATGTGGGGAACATATCAAATTGTAAACGTCTTTTGGCTATTGTTTTGAGCGCTTATGATTGGATGAGATTTTTTAGTACAAAAGAAACTTTGTTCCAAAACAGAGTTTTTGCGCATTTTATTTTTAAAATGTGTTACCTATAGGCTGATACACTTTCAGACTGAAAACTGAGACATTCTTATGTGGGGAGGTTGCTATTGCCGCAGAACAATAGAGAGTTGCCTACTTCTTACACACATCATTACTTAAACTCAAAAAACAGAACAAAACATGCAACAACAACAAGAAATATAATTTTAATGAGTTTTCAATGTCTAGGATATTTCATTACAGTTATCCCTCATTATGTCCATGAACAGAAATTAACTTAACTTAATTGTTCATGTTTTACAAAAATCAAGCTAATAGAACGATTTCACATAAGCATTTTTAACATGCAAATTTGTTTTGTCGAGTATTTAACATGCAAATGAGTTGTCACCTCGACAACTGAGGCAAGTGTACGCGGGTAGCTTTACTGCTCATTGACTGGGGTACGATTCTCGTTGTAAAGCCCCGTCTACACGAGCAATGTTTATGTGGCAATTGTGTATGTGGCAATTTTTATTTGCTCGTGTAGATGATCCAAATTGGCCAATTTTTATGTGACAACTGTATTTATAACATAGATGGTATATAACGCACGCTGTGATTGGCTAGCATCTATGAACTAGATTTGGATATACCATAGATTTTTGCTCACGTCAATTTTCTTGAACGCGAAAAACAATCTATTTTTACCCGGCGTTTTTTTTCGTGTTTTACCCTTGTAAAAATGGACGAATTTCCTAATTTTTGCCTACAAAATGAACTTTTGGACTCTCAATCAAGTTCAGTAACAAACCATCTATGAACTATCTCTTTTATAATATAGACAACGTATTTTTACTCACAAAGGTTTATATATTTCAAATAAAGTCTGTTTGAAATAATGAGGCATCAAAATAATGAAAGGAAAATGCTCAAATTGGCTCTAAAACAAACTCGACAATATCCAAAGTTCACATGAAGTTTGGTTTGAAAAGCGTCCACTCGGAGTAAATAAATTAGACACCATGATGAAGGAAATTAGCAATGCTACCGAGTTGTTTTGTGTTTACACTAACCATTCCTTGATGATGGAGTCGCCAGCAGAGACATAATGGCTATCTCTGGCCAAAGATGTGTACAAAGTTTAAGCCATTACAACACTCGTCCATCGACTGCACAGCTTCATCATTGCAGCGAAGTGCTTTCAAGACGCTTCGAGCAAAGTTCGTCTTCACAGGTGTTATTGTCAGTCAGCCTTTCCTTCAACTTCCTCCAGTAGCAACGACAGCTCAAAAGAATAATTGGCACCTTCATGAAGTCCAAGGAAGAGCTCCACAACATATCGATATTGGTTCCTTGTTCAACAACTGCTCCTTTGAAAAGTTTGAATTTGTCTTAATCCTCCGCTAGTAAATAACTCAGTTTTAGTTTGAAAACTTACACTTTTGACAATGTCGAGTTTGTTTTAGAGACTGGACTTTTAGATCAATATGTTTAAAACAATTTAGGCATTTTCCTTTCATTATTTTGATGTAAATTGACATGGCACTCGCTATTCATTGTGAATAGAATTGAAAAATTTGTCAAACTGGAAACTTACCGAGTTTGTAAAACGCCAAGCGTGCGTAACTTTAGGAGAATTTGTCATTTGAACAGACTTTATTTGAAATATCAAAACCTTTGTGTGTAGATATACGATGTCTATGTTATAAAAGAGATAGTTCATAGATAGCTGTGCGTATATCCAGTTCTACATGCACTTGGGAGGTTGCTTAAGCACTCAAAATAGCTAGAGTGGCACTCCGCTTCGCGTCGTGCCACTCATTACGCTATTTTCGTGCTTAGCAACCTCCCGCGTGCATGTAGAACTGGATATACGCACGCTATCTATGAACTATCTCTTAATTGCTTGAAAGCTGGCATGTTAGTTTTTATGTGGCAAATAAAAATTGCCACACATCGAAAATTGCCCGTGTGGACAAGACGACACATAAATGTGGCAATTTTTTTAATTCATCTGTAAACCCCAGTCCCCAATATTTGCGCATCCAACATGGCGGCTTCCACGAGTAGACAAGGTGGATGGACAGATGCAATTGTTTCGTTATTATTAGAGGCATTACGAGTTAGGGAAAGTTTGTGGAATGGTCGAAGTGAGAGCTATAAGATGTGAAATATAAAAAAGACGCAATATAAAGAGATTCTTAACATATTAAGAGAAGATTGGCCAGAAGTAGATATTCCCGCCATTTTTAGTTTTTTGGTCTTTTCTATTTGATATTAATAAAGCCGTTATTGTAGCAGCATTAACTTTTCTTTTCTTTATTGGCGCCATCTTGCTTTGTATCCTAGCCTTTATTTCGTAGGCGTCTCCGCTGTCCGAAATTATTACTGACGCAAATTGACAACAAATATTTGACGTTCATCTACACGAGCAAATAAAAATTGCCATATAAAGTTGCCACATAAAAATTGCTCGTGTAGACGGGGCTTAAAAACGCACTAATGAGCAGAAATTGTCAAAATAGGTCAACTATCGTTTAGTGCGAAATTGCATAGCCGCTAAAAAGAAATTTAATGTAAACTTCTCGCACATAGTTATATCAAATGGAACGTGTATATGTATTGCAAAACAATTAAGGTGACAACTCATTTGCATGTTAAATACTCAACAAAACATATTTGCATGTTAAAAACGCTTATGTGAAATCGTTCTAATGAATAGTTTTTAGTTTAAGCGATGTTAGTTAGAATTCCACCGAGACCATGTTTTAATATAGTTTTTTTTTTGCAATGCTTAAAGAACAAGAAAAATATACCGTCATGATAATACAACTGATTACTTTTATCGGTAATCAACCATAATAATCTGTTCATAATTTAATGTTCGTATATCAGAAATACCGTATTCAATCTTGAAAACAATGTCATTGCCATTGTATTGTAGGTGAGAAGTAACAAAATACTTTGATTAGCGCGCGAGATTGTTTTCTTTTTTTCTAACAAGTTGAGATTGCAACAGAACAATAGGCATATCTTTGATACGCTTTGTCAATGAATTCCCACAAGGAAATATCAAACAATTGCTTTTTAATTCTAAACAGAAAAATACTAACGAACTTGAATGCTAACGAACTTGATGATATAAATCTAGTTTTTGTTGTTAACTTTCCAACGATCTATGTTGCCCTCGTGCATAAATGTCATGTGACCTGTATATATGGCTCATGATCAGCGGCTAAACATTACATAACTCCGCGCCCTAGTTGATTGACGGCCCACAAAAGACCAAATCAAACCGACGTTTTCAAACAGCAGGTCGCGATACAACGAATATCGTTGTAAAGCGAGTGATTTTATAACTTATTCAAGTGTTTCTAACAACATCCGAAGTGCTCTATTTCCCTGGTAGAGTCATAGGAACTGGCTTCTATTGCTTTTATAATATAGCAATGCAGGTTTTCCCGTAAAAACGTAGTTTTATTTGCTGATTAAAATTACAATTCTCAAAACTATGACTTAAGTGCCTATTGAACCAATCACAATCAGTGTACTATTATACACTTAATAATTGGTCCCTTGGGAAACAGTTAGTTTTGTTTCCCGAGAATCATTGAGATTCGAGGAAAACAAAAACTGTTTCCCAAGGGACCAGTCATTTTAAAAGTCACTTAAAAGTGCTTTGTTATATTGGTAAATTATCTGAATAAAAACCAAAAATCAAAAAGCATTGATTACATGATTTTAAATGATACTTTATTGTAAGTAATTGACCGTCCAAACTTACGGTAGTTGGTATAAAATTACAAATGTGATTTGTCTGTAAGCTTGTCATTGCATTTTTCTTATATCTCTCGCCATTTTTCTTCCTAGCATTTGCGTAAAAAGCAATTAGAAGTTCATTCAATTCCTTTCTTGGTATTTCTTCCAAGTTTGCCGTTTCTCTCCCGGTTTCTTTACAAAATTATAGTAAAGTGGCTATAGCTGTTTTTGTAGATCTTTTTATGTTTACTGAGTCTTTATCTGTCACCATTTTACTTATTTCTAATGTTGTAAGGTTTGAAAATCTCTTTTTTGTCGGAGGCTCCATTTTGAAAACAACAACGGCAAGAAAACTCAGCCTAAGTTTCCCGCCTCTACTGAATTTTCGTGCCCGTCACTTTCCCGCCAAGCGGTCAACATTTGACAAAATGTTGACCGTTCAGTCAACATTTGATTTTAGCCCCTGACACGTGACCCCGAAACGTCCAATAAGGGAGCGAGAAAACAGGGAAGATAATTTACCAATATAACAATGAGCATTGTTATATAGCTAATAATTTTGACTATATAACGAGCATTCTCACTGGTTGATAGATGCTCACGTGATACTAGTTAAATCTAACGTCAGAAACAAGTATGATACTGAAGGTCATGAGCAGATCACATGCAAAAATATTTCCAGCTCGAGTGAAAATGGAGCCAAAAACGAAGAAGCAGAGATTTTCCAGTCTTTCTAGATAAGAAATACAGACTTTTGTTGACAATAAGGACTCCGAAAACACCAAAAAAGCTACGAAAAACGCTATCGCAACCCTAGTAGCATTTTCTGATGAAACTGGTCATGAAAATCCCGAAATATTAGCAAAACAAGAACTTGACGATTTGTTGGTCAAATTTTATCCCAATGAAAGGAAGAAAACGTAGAATATTATAAGAAATCAGCCTTGGTGTCCATTCTTTTTGGTCTTCAGAGACATTTCATGAAAAACAGAAATTTTGACATAATAAATGACGGCGAATTTTCAAGGTCTAACAAAGTTTTCGAAGCAACAGTAGTTGATCTAAAACGACAATGTTATGTTGCAAGCTCATTGAATAAAAATTCAAATTTTCAAAATTGACTTTTCTAAAATGATTAGCTATATAACAAAACGCTTAATGACTGATCCCTCGGGAAACAAGTTAGTTTTGTTTCCCTCGATCCGAATCTCAATGTTTCCCTCGGCAGCGGAGCCTCGGGAAACCGTGATTGAGATTCTCGGGAAACAAAACTAACTATTTCCCTCGGAACCAGTCATTAAGTGTATAATATTGACCAAAAAGTGACCAAAGTGTTGTTTACATTCTTCCTGGGTCTTTGTGCTAGCTAAAAAGAAGGAATTTTACTTAAAAAAAACGTTAAAACATAGCTGTGAATTGGTTGACTTCTGTGCCTAAAAACATTACCTTAAGCTGAACTATTGCATAAGCCGGACATATATACAACAATTCAAGCGAATTTGAATTTTCTGATTTGAGTAGTTAAAGCGGATGTATTTATTTATTTTTGATCAAACGTTTGCAGGTTTATATCTATCGATCAGTTTCTGTTTTAATTTGGACGAAATAATTGAAAGATGATAATTGTAAATTAATTGATAATTGTCGCTTGTTTTCAAATATGGTTTATTTATAAGAATAACTGAAAAACTAGAAAGCACATTTATAATTCAGTACTTGATTGTGTGTTTGTTTGTTTTTATAACTAAAACAAAATATAATCTTTTGCCGTTGATAAATTCAAAAAGTATTTGTTCAAGATTAGGCCTGCCCCCGGACCTTAAATCGCGCTAAAACGCGCTAAATCGCCTTAAAACGTGCTAAATCGCCTTAAAACGCGCTAAATTGCCTTAAAACGCCTAAAATCGCTTAAAAACATTGCGACCCATTTTCACTATATTGGTATATACACCGTTTCCAAGAAACTTTGTCACCCGTGAAGCGAAAAGCGTATAAACTAGTGGCGCGGGGGATCATGGGACAGTTTACATTTGGCAACGTACCGCTTTGATAAACTGGTCATAGCAATTATGCCGCGAGCATTAAGTGACGATTTACGGATGAGAAGCGTACTTCTGTATGGCTTAAACCATAGGAAAAGTGACATTGCAGTTCGCCTTGGAATGTCTTCAACGTCGGTGTTACGATTCTCCCGACGATATTACGAGAAAGCAAGTGTTTGTGCTGACAAACCAGGAAGACCAGCTGGTTCGTATTCACTTTCGCAACAAGAACAAGCCGTTTTGATGCAAGAATTATTAAAACACCCAGAAAGAACTCTTTCCGAGCTCTGTACACAAGTCGAAGGAGTATGTGGTGCCAGGGTTGCCGTGTCTACTTTGTACGACTATTTCAGAAGAAATGGTATCTCACGTAAAATGGTAAGATGAATTAAGTGTTTTAACACGCATTTACTAAACAAACATGTGATGCAATCATGCACATTGTATTCTAACATTCAATGAATTAAAATTAACAAATTCAACTGTTGCAATTGTTCATTCAAAACATTTCCCTTTTGGTGTTTATAGCTCAAAAGAATTCCTTATCAAAGATGCGAAGAAGATCGAATAAACTATTGGGCTGTGGTCTCACTATTCAATCCTGCGATGTTTGTGTTCCTTGACGAGTGTGGATTTGTAAGTTCTGCTTTCAGAAACTCATTATGTCATGCCGTTTTAACTGGTTTCCACTGGTTTTTCACACTGACAGAGATTATAACAAATGTTTCTGAATTCCAGGATAAACGAATTTCGAGACGTTTTGGATACAGTTTTCGAGGCTATCGAGCTCATACACAAAGATGGTATGGCAATTGGGGCCCCAGGATTACTGCCATCCCTGTCATCTGCACGGAAGGAATAATAGACTTGAGTATACGCCGCGGGAATACTAATGAAGAGAAGTTTCTTGAATTTGTGAATGAAAAACTCGTTCCTAATCTACAGCCGTTTGATGGGATTAATCCTCGCTCTGTGGTTGTAATGGGTAATAATAAGCACTCACGTTACATCTGAATGTTTTTTTTTTATTGGAATGCATAAAATTTACGACATTTTCAATGCAGTTTTTTTTTTTACAGATAATGCTACAATTCACCGCTGTCGTCGTGTAGTTCAAGCTATAAATACTAGCGGCGCTCTTGTGGTATTCTTGCCATCTTATAGCCCTGACTTCAATCCATGTGAGAATGTTTTCTCTCAAGCAAAAAGTTGGATTAGAGCAAATGATATCGCGTGGCAAGTTTGCCGTGATAATCCAGAGGAAATGGTGTTTGAAGCCTTCATGCAAACATCTGATGCAGACATAAGAAACTATTTACGATTTACTAATTATTTGTAAAGTCCCCCCCCCCCCCCCCCCCCCTCCAAATTCACGTGCATACGAATAGAAACACAATTACAGTTTTTCTTAAAAATCAATAAATAAATTATAATATAAGTAAAGAATGCATCGCTGGCTTGAATAAAGATTAATTTTGTTAATTTTGTTTCTGATAAAAAAATTGAAAAGAAAAGAAGTACACGCTTTCTATTGTAACAACGTATGCATGCACGTGAATTCGTTATAATTCTTAATTGTCAACAACCTCATTAGCATACAAGAAACACTTTAATTAACATGCTAATCCTGCATGGTCATGTGAAATCGTTCTAATAAAAAACAAAACAACCACAGTGTACATAATTGTCTACATGATTATAATCAAAGTTTCTTTAGGTCTTCTAGCATCTTCTTCTTCTGATCCTCAAACTCATCATTGTTTAGTACTTTGGCATCCTTGAGATTCTTCAACTCAACAAGCTGTTGAAGAATCATCCCTCGAGCTTTGATCTACGAAAAGCAAACAAAATTCGGCTCTTTCAATTTTTAACAATATTTTAATATGTGTCCGAAAAACTGTCCTTCTAATGTAACATTTTCAAAAGAGGAATTCATACCTTTGTTTCACTTGGTTCCATGGCGGAATCCACTTGTTTTACGGCCTGCAGTGAAGTTGAAGTTGTGGTTGACGTCGATGTAGAAGTAGCTGCACCTGTAGGCTCTAGTGCAAAAAAGGCAGCATTTGGCGGTACGGTCTCATCGCGGTGACTCCCATTTACCTAAAAAACATTATCACATTCATCAATGTGTAGCTGAGGTTAAACAATTATAGGTTCTTGTGTAAACGATGTTTCCCCCAATTTTATCCTCGTTTTTTTGCAGGCACTTTTATTGCAGTTTTAAGAAGGCACAAAACCCCCAAATTTCAAACTTTACAAATCGTTTAGGTTCAGTTTAGACGTCGAACTTTTGCCGCGTCCAATCTATAATTGCCTTATCATTCAAAAGCTATTTTCCTTTAAACTAGTACTAGTGAAAGTATGTATGCCAACTAAACACACGCCGTCTCTTGCCGCTAAGCAAAAAAAAAATGATGTCTTATTAAGATTTTTTTTTTTGCGTTTTCTTAGCCGTACTACTAAAAGACGCAGCAAAAGTTTGACGTCTAAACTGGGCCTTACATGCGCGATTGAAAGATTGCAGGAAACTTAAATTACCTGTTGTTAGTAGCGACAAATTATTTTTTGAATTTGAACAAGAATACCTAGCTTTTTATCTAACAGCTTCATGAAAACTGCTCTACGATTTATCGATCGAGTTGCTAACTTACCAACATTCTTGCCCAACACTTCAGTTTAAAGTCGGCAAGACCTGAGCCATGTGCTTTACGTAGCCTTGACAAGTAGTCATTGAAAAGGCTCTTCTCTTCTTCGGTGGAATCGTTTTCTACAAATTTAAAGGCAAACATTAAATTCACGATACCAAGACATTAATCTATTATAAATATTTTACTGTAAATATAGCAATATAGCATTTTTAAACCCATAATATAGGTATAAATTAGAATAAAAATAGATAAGAAGTAGCATTTTATAATGTATTCGTTTTTGATAGTGTTTCCTTTAAATTTTCACGTGCGCCATGCACGAATGATTCTAAAATCTAAAACCTTATTAAACATAACTATTCAGTAAACAGTCCGATTTATCAAGCAAAACAAAAGAAACAGACAGCTAGCATAATGGTTGTTCTCCTTTTTGAATTGTGTCAAGCTTAAGTACTCGGTATACCTACTTTTCTTCTTGTTTTTTGACGCCTTGAAATCAAGACACATCACTTCGTCGTCACTGTCGTCGTCCACGGCCACTCGTACTCGCTTCTTTGGCAAACTCGCTTTTTGGGAATGTGCATATGGCTTCAACCAAAATGTGATATAGTTTTGGCTTTCAGTTAAATAGGCCTCTCTCAGGTGTTCATCTGTGCAAATCGTCAGTTTTCTCCCTCTTGCGCCAAAATAGCCAATATCAAAGCTACTGGCGTCCTTTGCTGGGCTTATTTCTTCTGCATGTTTGTTCACTAAATAGCTTTTAAACTCTTGGACATTTTTGAATACTGGTACTTCTCTCAAAGAAAACATGGAAGACTGATTTTTGTTCTCATGCTTATAAACTTTTAGCATTACATTAATGCGTACTGTGTCGGCCATGGCTCTTTCAAAAATCCCGCGTCACCTCAGACAAGCATGCTCCGCGTCATGCATGGTTAATTTAATTGAATATACAAATTTCCCATGATCCCCCGCGCCACTAGTTTATACGCTTTTCGCTTCACGGGTGACAAAGTTTCTCGGAAACGGTGTATACTTGATTGCAGTATAAGCACACCTTGTAGTAACCGGCTAAGGCCAATCATCTAAAAAGATGCAAACTCAAAACACTGCAATGAATTATGAGAGTAGGTTTGAGGCCATGTACTACTGTATTTATTTATTTGGAACTTGAGCTTTTGTTGGACGACGACATCATCAGAAGATAGATCCAAATAAATAAATACAGTATAATACATGGCCACAAACCTACTCTCATAATACCTTACAAAATGCTTCTGAAGGACAACTTTAATATTCTGCAATGAATGTTCTTATCCTTCTAAACACACGTAAATATAAAAAAATTCATAAAAAGATACACCGAATAATAAGGTATTGGGATAATTATATATATATAAACCATAACCTTTCTGAAATTGAGAATATGTAGTATAAAAGAAATTATACATGCATACCATCAAGTACAGAATAATTGTGGTACACATTTATACAATCAAATATACAAATATAAATGAGATGCAAAACTCAAAATACTATAGTTTATCCGGATGTTAATTAAATTAGATTTTTGTATAAATATGTGCTCTTATCCTTCTGCAATAGGATGTAATCATACATATTTACAGTATATATACAATAAATAACTATTCCAGAAAGGGTTTGACTTATGAATACTGAATAGTACATTCCATGCAAGACCAAAATGCATTGTGCAGTTTATGCCATTATGTCAGTACAGTGTATTAGAGTTATGTTTTGTATATTAGCTTCATATGAAATGCAAATCAATCTACATTTGCTACCTTTGAAACCAACAATGCATTTCAGTCTTGGAATGCACAATTCAACATTTTTTGTGAAACTTCTACATGCAAATATACATAAAAGCACATTAAAAGTACTTAACCAAACTGCAAGAACATATTATTTATTTATAACATTTTAGAATATTTTTTGTTGGTCTTTCTATAACAAATAATTATCGTCAATCTAGCGAAATATGAAAGAAAATTGAAAAGAAATTAATTAAGATTTTATGTGGTTTTCACCGAAATATCTCGAAAACTTTACTAGTAAATAATTTTATTGTACAATTTAGAATCAAGTGAATTCTACTTACGTGAGAAGCATGCAGTCACACATTAATATGGTCAAGTCACACAGTAAAAGGTCACCATTAAGCCATTGTAAGTTAATATCATTTGTTCAGCTTTACTTGTGCAAATAGGTTGTCTGCGTATTTTACATAAACGAGTGGAAAACACATGCAAATATAAAACACTTCAACCATCTTAGCTTGCTGTTCGCCATTTTAAATTGGTTTTGTGAGCCTGCGATAACACCGCACAGGTGTTTCTCCGTTGGGATGGGGGAGTGGATGGAGGCCTAGGAGTGTTCAATTTAACTGGTCAATTTCATGAGACTTTCTGTCAAATCTGAACGGTAATAAACATCGACTCACTGAGTGAACTCTTGATTTGTAATACGAAGCTCAGAAATGGCCAACGAGGCTAATCGGTATCGGCTAATCGATACTTCGTCAAAGGGTTGAAAAAAATGTTTTATTCGATCGTCAAAGAAAAAGTTCTCATTGAGGGAGTCATAGCCGATAATATTATGACAGCACAGTAACACATGTCAGATAGGTCACATGTCAGGACTTAGCGTGAGAGACTGGGACAAATCAAAATGGCGGAATACTCGAACATAGTTTTATTTTGAGCTTCTGTCATCTCCTGTAAAGGTACATACAAGAGATCATCTTGTAAATAAGATCAAAACCAGGAAACAAGAAGGAAAAAAGACTTGCCACCTGCCACAGACATAACCTTCGAATAGTGGAACGTCCAAGTATGCATCAAGTAAAGAAGTGGTTATTGCTGTAATTAATATCAGCCAGAAGAAGTATTTGAAGTGAGCATAAGAAAAAACACTTGCTTTTGGATCAAGGTATGGTTTGGGGGTATTTTGCTGTCTATACGATCTGGAGAACGTCAAATAGGATGGGTTCCTGAGAAAGATCCGAAAATGCACGCTGAGATTATTTATACATAAAAGATATAATTTATGTATCAAAAACCAAGTTTTTCTGTAAGGATCATCAGTGCGACAGGAAAAACAATTTCAGAAACATTTACACTAACTAACATCAAGATAAGATGCGAATTGGACTTTAAATCTTCATCAGTGGTATGTAGAAATATTAGCTTTAATAATTTCGTTACTGTTTAGTCCCTGGTTTCAGAAACGTTTGTTTAATCTGGAAAAATATCTACTACAATAAAGATTAGATTCTTATTGTTGGAGGTTAGCAATATTATACAAATTCAAACAAATGTTTCTTAGAAAATAGCCAGCAATCCTTAATGAAAGCACCCAGAACGTGTAGAATTATTTAATTTATATGTATATACAGAAAGATGTACAAAGGAAGTGTTGTTTAAAAGTGTTGATAATAAAAATATTCAAAATAAAAAATATATAAAAATAATTGTTTTGCAACTGGTTTCATAGTATTAAACTATGTTAAAATAATTGATAATCATTGTTTAAAAGTGCTTTAATTGTTACGCTATTTGCACTCTATTCTATTGTTTTAACTAGCATCATGTTGTACTATTTTGTATTTCATGGATATAATATTTGCACTCTAAATCAATTATGTAAATGAATCACAGGCATTCCTTATATTAATATAAAACTGACCTTTATTGAATACAATTTTTGATGTAAAGTTTAAACTGGCCTTTGCTTACTAGAAGTATTATAATATTTAAATGATATTTTGAACAATGATACCTTTATTTTCAAATTTCCTTAAATGAACTTAAAATGTTGCTCATTTTTACAAAAAAGAATTACTTAAACCACCAGAAAATGCATCTTCTTCACCATATATTTTCTTAAACATCCCTAAATTGCTGTAAATTGCTTAAAATTGCCTTATGGCGCCTCTGATTTTCTTATATTTTTTCTTAAATCGCCTTAAACCGCACTAAAACGCCTTAAAACTTCACTCGAAGTTTGGCCATATTTTCTTAAATCGCCTTAAAACGCTTTAAACCGCATTAAATTACGGCGATTTAAGGTCCAGGGGCAGGCCTAAGATTAATCGAGTTCGCTATGGAATTATTTCAAGGCTAAACTGAAGTAAAAATTATTGTCACTTTGAAGCGCTGTTTTCCTTTTTTTCTTTTTTGATCAAATTTCAACTTTACAGTTTGTCTAAGGTGGCGTAATTTCAAAACCATGACAACACAGTAGGCTTCAGGGTTTAGGTTAACAGAACGGTCACAAGATGGAAAGTCTTTTTTACATTTTAATAGACATTTTTAGTAAATGTAGTAGTCTACTACTAGTGAGGTGTCAATCAAAAACCATGTCTCTAATGATAGAGCAAAATTATAGAGCATAGCTTTTTTGACAGGATCAACCATTCAGAGCTTGAGTTCCATCTAAGCTATATTATAATCACTTACAAAGCACAGCGTTCGACCAATCACAACACGCGTACATGTTATATCTCAAACATATAATATTTGTTAAAAATTCAATATAAATACACGCGCGTTTTTACAAATAAAAAATGAACAGTTTTTCGAAATAATCAAATATTTTATGAAATAATCACTTTTGTATTTATCAGAAAAAAGAACCACCTCAGCCTCGGTAAATAGTGGTAAATAATAACCTTGAATCCGTCGGTTATCATATTTCGATATTCACAGCGAATAATTGCTAAATATCATTAGAATTTAAAGACACTTACGTCATCTGATGTATCGCTCTTGCTGTGAGTTGATTCAAACTATTAAATCATTTTTACTTATTTTCCTCAGATACCCAAAGATGATTGCAATCCCGCTATTGCTAATATGTGTTATGGTGCTGCAAGCGCCAATGGCCGTTGACTCGCAATTTGATAATGTTCCAAGCAATCTCTTCCAAGACTTTTGTGAGCATTTTCTGTATTATGGAAACGGAGTGTTAAGCAATCAGCCTAAAATACTTGCAGATCTTGATACTGTGTACATACACCTCAAAGAGAATTTGCCCTTGTTCCCGAATACCACCACCACCAAAGAAGAAGACCTCGACTTTCTAAGAAAGACGCACTGTGTTGATGGCTTACATAACGACCAACCAGAATGCTTTTTTCTACTGGCTTGGGACATAATGAATGATAATCCTGACTGGGATCAGCTCAATTTACTAACAACAAGAGATACGCGTGATGCTCTACAGATATATGTTCGAGTTTGGTACTATCATCCTGTATTGAGATGTCGACATTTTGTTAGACCCGGTTCAGATCCGGTGGTTAAACTTGTGCAAGGGATAGCAGATCAAAAGCTCATGTATGCCGAAATGTTAGCAAAAACTGAAAGTCAAACAACAAAGCTTAGACAAGGAATAGAGAAGATATGTAAAACCAATGCCAATAACTTAATTTGTCCAGATGTACTTGACATAATTAAATTGGTAGACGTGTACAATGCCGTTAAAGATGAAGATAAAGAAGGAGTAAAATGGAATGCTTCCAGACTGCATTTCGTTTACCTCAAGCATAACATTCCAACGAGATACAGTGACGTTTATCCATCTGATGAAGAAACAGACCAACTCGTACTAAAGAATTTGGAACAAATTTTTGCCTTTCTCAACAATGGACAATATACAGAATTAAAAGACATGATGACTTTGGTACCTAACAAGTTTTTAAGCTCAAGCTGCAAAAACATTTTTAACCTTGCAAAAACTGCTAGAAATGTTTGTATGCTAGGGCTATCGACAACCTCAATTCACGCCTATTTCAAGTCTCAAGTTCCCCCTGAAAGCGGACAAGTGAGGAAAATACTCAAAACTGATATTGATTATCAAGTTTTTGCAAGCCAAACTGATATGCAGAGAATCCTCTCAGTCGTTCAAAACCAACAGACTGCGTCAACAGATCTTGCTGAATGGGTGAACAGTGAGGTACAGAAAGGTGTAAACAATCGCTTCTTGGGACTTCAACAGTTTTACCAAAACGTTGCAAAATTTAATACAGATAAATCCAAAGCTGATGTTGATTTCATCAATGACAGATTGGTTGATTACAGAAGTGAAGTGTCTACGCTAAGCAACGATCTAGCAAGAAGGCTTACTCTACTTATCCAATTGGCCTGTACATCAGTTGCTGCAGAAATCGCTGAGGACACCATTAAGGTTGGAATTTCCCTTGCCGAAAACTTAAATCCACTTGGAAAGATTTTTGGCGGATCAAGCGTTGGGGAGCTTTTGGATCGTACTGCAAAACTTGCAAACAGCTTGACAGCTATCAGCCAAATGGTAAAAGTAGCGGACTCGTTTAAAGAGGTCAGAAGAAAGGTAAATGACATTTCCACAAGACTTGGAAATAATGCAGAATTTCTTGATAATCTAAATGATCTGATACAGAGTATTGCAAGCAAAACATCGTCGCTGTCATTTGATGCTCAAAAGCAAAAATTCCTGGATGACTACACAGCTTACAATCCCGAAGTGAA
Source organism: Metridium senile (assembly GCA_949775045.1). Classification (NCBI taxonomy): domain Eukaryota; kingdom Metazoa; phylum Cnidaria; class Anthozoa; order Actiniaria; family Metridiidae; genus Metridium; species Metridium senile. The sequence continues at coordinate 21,229,406 of OX459097.1, read as the reverse complement.
AAAGCCGGAGCTGACAGCCATGACAACTACTTACGTTAATTTGATTGAAGCTTGTTGTGATGTTATCATGAATACTGAAACTACACTGGCCGCAGTTCCTAAAGGTGAAGCTAAAAGACTCGGTCTGTGTCCTAAAGCAAAAGAAGTAGCAGCAGAAATGATTGAGACATTTGCAGAAATATACGACTTCCAGTTTGATCTTATTGAAGCCATGGCAAGCTACATGGGAGCAACAACGTCAATAAATAGTGCCAAAGATATCAACGCGTATTATGGGGAGCTTTCAAGTCCCGAGAGCCCAAGTGACGAGGTTATAAGCCAACTCAAAATCCTTACTTCAGTTGCTTATATTACCTTTAAGATTGACATTTTGCAGATCCATGAAAGCTACTGTGATGTCTTGACGTACAAAGAGGGGGGGAATCAACCTAGTGTTTGTCAAGGCATTGAAAAGAGCGTGCCAGCGGTTTTAGCTTACACGAGTCCAAAATGCCGAAACGTAGAAGCAAACAAAGATGTTCCCATCTCATCGACGACCGACCAAGGCTTTATGAATATTTCTGATTTGTATGCTGGAAAACCTGTGACTTTTCAAATTCCAAACTCCCAATGGCTGGTTGATAATGGTTGGATTTCTGCACAAGACAAAGATTTCCCCATCCTAGTCAAAAAGTTTGAGGTTTTTCTTCCGACTCAGAGTTCAGTCCAACGTTCTGTTCGAGTTAATGCAAAAGTGATTGGAAATAATAAGCTATCAACCTCAAGCGATACCAGCTACGTAATTGTTCCAAAAAGAGAACTTATCTTCGATTACTTAGAAGGTACTGGTAGCGAAGAATCATGCAGACAGGCAAGCCAAGTCTTAAACAATCCATATGGGCCTTCTTTACCAAAGCTGTGTCGCCTCAATGTCGATGAAAATAACTGCCAAGAAATACTTGAGAAAACTCGCCTGTTTCCTTCCGTCTACGCCCGTTGGAAGATCGCGTTGACTGGCTACGAATCTTCCATTCCTGTGACATCTGTAAATGACGACTTCGTGCTGAGGGTTGGCGTGAGGCTCTGTATTCTAAACCCTACCAGTCCTGACCAAGGGATCAACACAAAGAAAAGAGGATCTAAAGCCAAAAAATGGTTGAAAAAAGCAGCCAAACGTAAAGATAAAGAAAGGCAAAGTTGCCCCGATGGTGAATATTGGTCAAAGAAGGCAAATGGATGTGCCCCCTGTCCTGAAGGATCAATATCTGCTCTTGACGGGTATTTCTGTAAAGAGATTCCAAAAGGGATGTCTTCATAAAGCAATGGGCATGATCAATACAATAATCTAAATCTCACGGGGAAAAAAAGATAAAGCATGATTATAAGATAATATATAATGTTTATCTTAATTATTCTATAAGGCTCACATATAAATGATACAACCATTGATTACTTCTTGTTATCTTCTTGTTATTACAACTATTATATGGATCATCCTCGGGAACCCAGGGGTATTCTTCTGTCGCTCGTTTCTCGCTTGCACAACATATACCCCTGGGAACGTAGTCTGTTGGAGCTTGTTCCGGAAGTCAAAATTCAGCTCTTTCCTGATTGGCCGACCTTATTAGGTCGACCAATGAAAATCAAGATAACCGTTCAAAGAAAGTCGTTAAATAAGTTTGAATTTTGACTTCCGGAACAAGCTCCAACAGACTACGTTCCCAGGGGTATATGTTGTGGAAGCGAGAAACGAGCGACAAAAGAATACCCCTGGGTTCCCGAGGATGTTATATGGATATGATAAGGAAAAACAATAAAGCATGATAATAATGATCTTTTAAAAAAGTTATTATTAAGTTATATTATTATAAAGTTGTTATTAAGATAATAATGCAAGGCTAGCATGGATATGATACAATTATTGGTCGATTTGATTATTTCATTGTTGCCTAGCATAACTGCCATCTTGTTGCTACAACTATTGCATGGAATATGATAAATATATTAATAAAAAAATATTTTATCGTTGTAGTTTTAAATTTATTTTAATTTTGATTTAACAAAGGTATTCATTATTATTTTTTCTTTGCTGTACCATAGTCACTTAAAAGTATTTTAATAACTTTTTTACTTGATATTGACATATTTTCATTTGTACAGAGCCAACCAGGAGCTCGTGTATTTTAGGCGAAGTGTTTACAAACTTGATGGAAAGTACGCACCCAAGACGTGTACTCTCCCTGTAGATATACCGACTCTTGATTGGTTCTGTAAAAATAAAAAAAATGTCAATATAGACCAAAGCCAAAACTTAGCAGCCGCGCCTTTACACTGAAAACATCAACATCACCGGAACACTTACACCGAAGGCATTTACATCACCGCAACACTGCACACCGAAGGCATTCACATCACTGCAACACTGCACACCGAAGGCATTTACATTACCGCAACACTGCACACTGAAGGCATTTACATCACCGCAACACTGCACACCGAAGGCATTTACATCACTGTAACACTGGACATTGAAGGCATTTACATCATCGCAACACTGCACACTGAAGGCATTTACATCACTGCAACACTGCACACCGAAGGCATTTACATCACCGCAACACTGCACACTGAAGGCATTTACCTCACCGTAACACTGCACACCGAAGGCATTTACATCACCGCAACACTGCACACTGAAGGCATTTACCTCACCGTAACAATGCACACTGAAGGCATTTATATCACCGTAACACTGCACACTGAAGGCATTAACATCACTGCAACACTGCACACTGAAGGCATTTACATCGCCGCAACACTGCACACTGAAGGCATTTACATGCATCACTGCAACACTGCACACTGAATGCATTTAAATCACCACAACACTGCACACTGAAGGCATTTACATCACCGCAACACTGCACACTGAAGGCATTAACATCACTGCAACACTGCACACTGAAGGCATTTACATCACCGCAACACTGCACACTGAAGGCATTTACCTCACCGTAACACTGCACACTGAAGGCATTAACATCACTGCAACACTGCACACTGAAGGCATTTACATCACCGCAACACTGCACACTGAAGGCATTTACCTCACCGTAACAATGCACACCGAAGGCATTTACATCACCGCAACACTGCACACTGAAGGCATTTACCTCACCGTAACAATGCACACTGAAGGCATTTACATCACCGTAACACTGCACACTGAAGGCATTTAAATCACCACAACACTGCACACTGAAGGCATTTACATCACCGCAACACTGCACACTGAAGGCATTTAAATCACCACAACACTGCACACTGAAAGCATTAACATCACTGCAACACTGCACACCGAAGGCATTTACATCACCGCAACACTGCACACTGAAGGCATTTACATCACTGCAACACTGCACACCGAAGGCATTTACCTCACCGTAACACTGCACACTGAAGGCATTAACATCACTGCAACACTGCACACTGAAGGCATTTACATCACCGCAACACTGCACACTGAAGGCATTTACCTCACCGTAACAATGCACACCGAAGGCATTTACATCACCGCAACACTGCACACTGAAGGCATTTACCTCACCGTAACAATGCACACTGAAGGCATTTACATCACCGTAACACTGCACACTGAAGGCATTTAAATCACCACAACACTGCACACTGAAGGCATTTACATCACCGCAACACTGCACACTGAAGGCATTTAAATCACCACAACACTGCACACTGAAAGCATTAACATCACTGCAACACTGCACACCGAAGGCATTTACATCACCGCAACACTGCACACTGAAGGCATTTACCTCACCGTAACAATGCACACTGAAGGCATTTATATCACCGTAACACTGCACACTGAAGGCATTAACATCACTGCAACACTGCACACTGAAGGCATTTACATCGCCGCAACACTGCACACTGAAGGCATTTACATGCATCACTGCAACACTGCACACTGAATGCATTTAAATCACCACAACACTGCACACTGAAGGCATTTACATCACCGCAACACTGCACACTGAAGGCATTTAAATCACCACAACACTGCACACTGAAAGCATTAACATCACTGCAACACTGCACACTGAAGGCATTTACATCACCGTAACACTGCACACTGAGGTTATGCAGTTTTCGATGGATTACAAAGTTATAGAAAGCTCCCTATCCGGTCAGGCGAGCATTAACGCACCAATATTTTATCCTCGGGGCTACGCTAACAAGTTGTGCATATTCACTTATAATTAATTCGCGCTGATTGGCTAGTTCCTTATGAAGGATTTACTTAGGGGCTGTTTTTATGAAAGCGAGTTGTCCCTGCTAGCCGGAATAACAGAATGATGTGTCGAGTATCGTATTGTCTCGCTGATAATTTCTGTTCAAAAATACCCCTAAGCGATACAGAAAGCTCCTTCAAAAGGGCATAGCCTTGAAGATTTTTAACCCCTAACTTAATTATCTACGCTGACATATATAAAAAGGAAAAAAACGCAAAAAATTAACGCTGGACTTTTAATCGTATCAAACGTATACCTATTGTTCTATTGCAATCTCAAACAGTTAAAAAAAGAAAAAAAAATCTCGCGCGCTAATCAAATCTTTTGTTACTTACAATACCATGGTAATAGCATTGTTTTCAAGATTACATACCGTATTTGTGATCCGTTATTTCCGATAACTGTTTCAAGTTCAACTAAGTTGAGAGATGATACAACAACTGACACAGTTCAGTCTTAGTACAGTAATTACTACTGTACTAAGACTGAACTGTGTCAGTTGTTGTATAAAGGACACATACACGATAAGGGCAAGTACAACCAGGCGATCTCGCTTTAAAGCGCGCAAAGGATTGTTTGCCAAAACGAACAATTTCAAAATGGCGCCTGGAGACAGCATCAATTTTGGTTACTTTTAGGCATTTGCGTTTTGTTTTTATTCCTTTTTATTGCTGATAATGCAGCAGAGATGTTTTGTTGTCCAAGGTACAATTTTTCTAATGTAAAGTTATGTTAAGAACGTGTTTATAGAGGGTTAACACGGGAAATAACTTTTTCAAACGACGCCATCTTGGAACTGTTGGTGATGCGACAAAAATGCTTCTGATTGGCTTATAATAGCCGGAAGTGCACGCGCGAAATCACCTGGAAGATAGTTGACTCACCGGGATGTAATTAGTCGGGCTAGAGGGCCCGACTCTAGGTTTACCTTTTAGTCAATCTATCTATCTATCTATCTGTCATGTCGCGTATAGGCCCCATGATGCTTTGCGAACGAACACAGGAAGCCCAAAGTAGAATTGTTTAGCCGGCCTGTGTTGATTCTATCACTAGCCCGACTTCACTATCGATATAAAGGGGAACGGTAAACGTTGAATTAGTGAATTGAATCTTCGTACAATTGGAAAGGATGCATGCAAAACTTAGTGGAGTTTAATAGCAATTATTATACATTTTACTAACTACATTGAATCTGATTGGCCGAGAGCACACGGCTAAATCTGAGCATGTGAACTTGACAGTGATAAATGCAGTATCTGCTAGCAGATACTGCATTTATCACTGTCAAGTTCCCAGACTCTCTCCGTTCTCAGGAAGTTGATGTGAAAATGGCAGCGAGATTTGCTTGTATTGTCTCTTTTGACTGATAGTCATTGTACTTTTACTTTAAAAAATGTATAATAAAACAATTATTGAATTCAGTTTTCGCATGATATATAATAATATAATATTATCTAAACCATACCCTACATCAAATTCTTTATCTATGGATATCTTAACAAAAATGGATATTTGAATATCGACAAATTGCCATTATTTTTATTGACCAAATTCATTGAAATTTGTCGCTATATTTAACATCCTCGGGAACCCAGGGGTATTCTTCTGTCGCTCGTTTCTCGCTTCCACAACATATACCCCTGGGAACGTAGTCTGTTGGAGCTTGTTCCGGAAGTCAAAATTCAAACTTATTAACGACTTTCTTTGAATGGTTATCTTGATTTTCATTGGTCGACCTAATAAGGTCGACCAATCAGGAAAGAACTGAAATTTGACTTCCGGAGCAAGCTTCAACAGACTACGTTCCCAGGGGTATATGTTGTGGAAGCGAGAAACGAGCGACAGAAGAATACCCCTGGGTTCCCGAGGATGTATATTTAGATTTTGTGTAAACAATAAGCTATTTTTGGATGAGGTTGAGCATGATATCGTAAATTATCAAGATCTCGAGTCAGTTTTGCCATTTTTGTTAAAATATCCATAGATAAAGAATTTGCATGCTTCAATTATAATTTGAATACAATTGATATCTGATTGCAAATATATATATATATATGATTTAATTTCAAAGAATTTGTTTTAGATATACTAAATTATGCATGTAATATTACTGAAATGTATTCGAAATCATTCTTGAGTTAAACTGATTTGAGTGAATTTACACTGTGTAGCCATTTTATGCCTGGGAAAAATATATTAAGTGTTACCAAGTCATAGTATATCACGTGACTTTTCATTTTAGATATATACGTATACACTCGTAATTTTTTCGTTGTTTGCTTGTTTGCTTGTTTGCTTGTTTGCTTGATTGCTTGTTTGCGTGTTTGCTTGTTTGCTTGTTTGCTTGTTTGCTTGTTTGCTTGTTCGCTTGTTTGCTTGTTTGCTTGTTTGCTTGCCAGTTTGCTTGTTTGCTTGTTTGCTTGTTTGCTTGTTCGCTTGTTTGCTTGTTTGCTTGTTTGCTTGTTTGCTTGTTTGCTTGATTGCTTGTTTGCGTGTTTGCTTGTTTGCTTGTTTGCTTGTTCGCTTGTTTGCTTGTTTGCTTGTTTGCTTGCCAGTTTGCTTGTTTGCGTGTTTGCTTGTTCGCTTGTTCGCTTGTTCGCTTGTTCGCTAGTTTGCTTGTTTGCTTGTTTGCGTGTTTGCTTGTTTGCTTGTTTGCTTGTTCGCTTGTTTGCTTGTTTGCTTGCTTTTGGTTGGTATTTTATGTTCATTCACAATTTTTTTTTGCGTCGCAATTTTCTATTATATATATAGTCCATTATATACTTGAGTTGCCTTGAATTGCATGCATGGGACAATAGCAATACAAACTTTGTTTTCTTTTATAAAATAGTTAATGGATTCTGATTATGAATTGGAATCCTTGTTCACATCCCTTTGGAGGGGGACATTGGGTGGGGGTTGAATCCCGCAATACCGCAAAAATTATTTAAAGATCCCGCATGCATTACCGCAAAAAAATATCGCAAATACTGCATACCGCACAACATTGAATTAAAATCAAAGGCCATTAAACGTTTTCGCTTTTTTTCACCATCCATACGTACCAAAAAAAAACCCCGTTAATATCGCATACCGCAGGTATCCTAAATCCCTCATTACCGCAAAAAATTATTCCTTTTACCACAATATCGCATTAAAAAATGCCAATACCGCAATACCGCAAACCCCAATGTCCCCCTTCCTTTGCCCTCTATACTTTAGACCATCACGTCGTTTCCTATAATAAAGGAGGTCTCATCTCTCGACACTACCGCCCCTCTTTACAATATATATATACTGAGTGTGTGGCTGAGTGTCGAGAGATGAGACCTCCTCTATTATAGGAAACGACGTGATGGTCTAAAAGATGCAATGCAGATGCATACACCTTTTTCAAAAAGGGTTGGCGAAGTGAACAGGGAATGGCGAACGGCCATTGCACGACCGAATGGAATTGTGGTTAAAAGTGCTTTGATGCCTTAATACGTAAATGTCTATCAAATATACAAATATATAAATATGTAAATATGTAAATAATAATAATAATAATTTATTTCTAGTGCATCCCAATAATTCTCGATGCCCTTACAATTGATATAATACATGTTGATATAAATATAGGAAGATATAAATAGATATGAATAGATATGAATATGCAAATATGTAAATATGTGTGAACTTATAATCTTAATTATTCAGTATTATTTTTATCATATACACGACCACATCAGCAGAGCTGTAAAACCCACATCAGGAATTTACACCCAGGAATTTACAAAATGCTAAATATCTCTTGTATAAGGCAAAACATTTCGTCGGTACCTAAAAAACTGGCCGCAATAACGGGGTGGCCGTATTAAGCGGGTGGCCGTAAGGCGGGGTTCCACTCTAGTGTAGTCGTTTTGTCACTGTTAGCGAAGGTGAAATTGAAAAATGCTGACCCAAAATCGACTTAAGAAGCTACAAAGTTTGGTGTCAAGCTATCAGTTATACTAAAACGATTATTCACCTCAAGCGAAGTGATTATCTAAGACTCGCCGCTCGGCCGGTAAATATTCAACGATACTGAATCACATCGCCTTCGGCGAATAATTGTTAAATATTAATGTTTCTGTTTATCTAATTATATATTTATATATATATATATATATATATATGTATCTCGGTATGTATGTATGTATGTATGTATGTATTTATTTATTTATTTATTTATTTATTTATTTATTTATTTATTCATTCATTCATTCATTCATTCATTCATTCATTCATTCATTCATTCATTCATTCATTCATTCATTCATTTATTTATTTATTTATTTATTTATTTATTTATTTATTTATTTATTTATTTATTTATTTTATTCAAAATTGTATTTATTTGCTTTGATTTGTAAAAAAATTTCACTCTTGAACATGACGCCCGATGGAGTCGAAACGTCGAGAAAAAAGAAAAACCTAGTCGTTTTGAATTTTATACTTAAAATTTATTCATTTATGTATTTAATTATATATTTGTTTATTTAATTATCTATTTATTTACTCATTTGTTTAATAATTTATCTATTTATTTATTTATCTATCTATTTATCTATTATTTGTTTCTTTTGCATTCATTTATTTATTTATGTATTTATATATTCATCTGTTTGTCTGTTTGTTTGTTTGTTTGTTTGTTTATTTATTCATCCATTCATTGAATGATTGATTGATTTTTTTCTTTATTCATCGATTGACTGATTTATTTGTATATTTATTTATATCGCTTTCATCATTTCCCCACAAAAAAACCGTCATTGATGACGTCATTGATATTTATCAACCAAAATCCCGTGGGGCTCCCACAAGGTAGCTTTCTTGGACGTCCGCCATTTTGACAAGATGTGATATGACATGACGGGCTAAAACTAAACTATTTCGTAATGTTTCTCAGTAGTATGACTACCGGAAGATGTCATTTGAGAACGAGGAGAATATTTTCCACGTTGGAAGTCGGCCATAAGAATTTCACGTTGTGTTCCCTTCTCTCGGAGCAGTAATGGCATCTTTACTAAACGCCATCAAGATGATCGACGTAAATGTTGAATTTTGCCCTGGAAATTGTAACGAAAGAGGATCCTGTATTGCTGGAAATTGTGTTTGTGAGGTAGGTTTAGTCTTGAAGTCATGTGGTGTAAATATATTGCTAAATTTCCATTATTCTTCGCTAATGAAAATGTCTTTAACTTCTTCGCCATGTCGAAGTTTCGTTGCTAAACGTTCGCTATAAACAACTCGTTGCTAGAAGGAAGTTCGTTTAGTTGGTGCTTCATACAGCAATCAATAACATTATTATATGGCTAGATTTTTAATAGTTTGAATTTCAAACGTTCAAAAAAGCGGCAGAACTTTAACCAAACGTTATATTAACCAACGTAATAAATTATTGTTTGATGTAATTGCATGTTTTGTACATGTACGAGTTTCAAATTGTTCGTTTTAATGATAGTTTAATTAATGCTTGTATATCTAAGTAGTGTTTAGTATTTCTATAAGTTTAAGTTTTGTAGAGAATTCATTAGCCTAATAGGTTTTAAAAAGCCTTGAACTTTGTCGTTTCGTTTTCAAAGCAAAAATTGTACGAATTGACGTACATTTCGCTACTGTATCTTGTGTATCAACATTAATAAGTTGCAAATCTATTTTCATGTGGTCGAGTATAACCTGTTTGGCGGATTATAATATTATTATTTAATATTATTCTTAGAAGCTGTTAAATGTTAAAGCTACACAAACAATAAAAATAGATTTTCATTTGCAAAAAGAAAAAAAAAGAAATAATAATAATAATAATTATGATAAATAAATAAATAAAATGCCAAGAATGGATTTGGTCATGTAGATGAACATCGAGGAAATTGTGCCAAGGAATATATTTATGATGCAAAAGCACATGCATTAATGCATAGTTTGAGCTACTTAAAGACCGGTCACTTACCAGCAAGTAATGCGCGCAAAAGACTGAATTCCGTAGACATGAAAATCACACATTCATACACTTTGATATATTTTATGAGTGATTTACGCTTTTACTAAATTGTTTAGCGTTTTGTTTTATTTGTTTTCTTGTAACACAATTGACTGCAAATGAATTATAACACTTAAATCAAAATAAACTTACCCAAAGCAATTCATAATTGTTGATAAATATGAGTGATGTTTTAAATGGCAATTAAGGATCTAACTGTACTCCTCTCGTCCAATCAGAATGGAGTAACTTTGTGCAGTAAATTATAATTTGATACAATGACCTTATGAAAAATAGTCTGAAAAAGATGTGCCCCATCATAAACCATATAATACATTTAGGTTGCCAAGGGATTAATCCCCTCGTCTCTTACTGCTGTAATCCAGGTTCGAGTCCTGACTCGGGCATGGATTAGTATAGGAAATCGCACTTTCTTGAGTACAATTGGTAATTAATAGGTACGGGTGATGAGCCTTTTAGTCAAGTCCAATTTGATAACTTTCAAAACATCATGAGTAACTATTAATTACAAATTGTACAAGAAGATTGTGCGATTTTTTTATTTATAATATACTGAAAAACTAATTGGTACTCTGCAGAGTACAAATAAATTTCAATTTATTTGTACTCCTCTCGTCCAATCAGAATCAAGTAATTTTGTAGAGTATATATTATAATTTCTATAAACGAATGGGCAAACGTTGTGAGTCAAGTAATTATTTTATGTTGTGAATGTTGAATGTAATTATAGTAGTGAGTGAACCTAATGAAAGAGCCCTGATTGGGAGTGATGTTCGTATTATGTTTTCAAATGAAAAATAGCCTATATGTTTTCCTTATAACCATAATTTTAAATTATTACTGGTACAATCATTATTATGATATCTATATATACATTATTTCCTGGCTTGTTGTTTAGTCAAAAATAGAATTTTCAAAACTGAAATATCATATGTCAATCAATGCTATAAGCAAAAGAGAGAACATAAAACCTTACTAAGACAATACAGAATCATCCTCGGGAACCCAGGGGTATTCTTCTGTCGCTCGTTTCTCGCTTCCACAACATATACCCCTGGGAACGTAGTCTGTTGGAGCTTGTTCCGGAAGTCAAAATTCAAACTTATTTAACGACTTTCTTTGAATGGCTATCTTGATTTTCATTGGTCGACCTAATAAGGTCGACCAATCAGGAAAGAGCTGAATTTTGACTTCCGGAACAAGCTCCAACAGACTACGTTCCCAGGGGTATATGTTGTGGAAGCGAGAAACGAGCGACAGAAGAATACCCCTGGGTTCCCGAGGATGATACAGAATATAATAATAATAATATCTTTATTTAACGAGAGTGACACTTTATCCTCAGATAATTTTCAAGTGGCTCTGAAATAAAATATAAATACAACTATTACAATACAACTATAATTACAATACAATACAATACAATACAGTACAAATATAAAAGGTATAAGGTGAATTAAATTGATACTAGCTATACATGTCATATTGAATAAAAATGAACTATCTAAATAAAAAGGATATTGAGGTATCAAGTCTGGGGAAGGGAGGGGTAGGGGGTTCCTTTGTCCATTAAGTGCCAGGAGTGATCCACGATCTGTTTCGATAGCGTCTTACAAGTTTCAATAGTTTTGTATATATAGCTTATACATGTGACTACTGAAAAATGCAAGATAGATGCGCCATTGACGGCTTCAAACAAAACAAACTCGGAGAAGCAAGTCTCTCTCCATGAAATACTGTTTCTATCCCAGACATTATGTCATCGATATTATCACCAGTGGCATATCAATAAACTCCGATTTTTTACACAGTAAGCCCAAGCCCAAACAACACTTTTTTTGGACATATTCAAACCGCTATAAAATGCACAGTTTTTATCACAGTATTTAGTACTTTTAATAGAAATAGCAAACAGTCATGGTTTATAGGCACTTTAACATCGTCTAAATAATAATGTAGTGTAAGGCAAGTGTCAAAAAAAGTTGGAGATGTCACTGACTGGCTCTGTCTGGTTGTTATTTTTAGACAAGTGCATTTAAAAAACCATAGAATTAACTTAACAAATAATAACGTAGTGTAAGCTAGTGCACTACTGGAGCATATGTGAAATTGTTGTGAAAAGTGTGTGAAATATTTCACATGATATTTTACATGCTTTTCCCTTATGAACTTTGTAAGGGACTTTGTACATCCTATTGTTGTCTCTCCGTGGAGAGAGCATTTCATATGCTTTACCAAATTGGGTAGTGTTAAACCTATACTGACAAATGCTTACTAAGCCTTAGCCGTTATTTTAAGATTACAATAACAGTTTGTTTTGACTGTATAATTGCCAGCATGTGTATAAATACAAGTACTGTGTTAATGAAGTGATGACATATCTTCTTATGGTATTTGGCAATGGTTCATCATTGCACTTCAACCCCCAATAGGGATTTAACTTGTAACCCAGGAAGGGGGGTGGGGGGGACTCCCTATTGAAAGTGGGTGGGGATGCTCGCCAAAAATTCTGAAAATGACCCCTAAAAGAGACCTGTGTTGTGAGATGATGGATGTGGCATTGATGAATTGAACTTTTAAGAGGGACCAGAAAGAGAATTAAAATAAAAATCAATCTTTGAAAAGAAGCATTGTTGTTGATCTTATACTCTAAAAAGGGAACACAAAACTCAGCTGGTGGGCATTCTCGTTCATTAACACCCTAAGCGGGACCAAAACCTTGATTTTAACCCCTTAAAGGGACGGTGAGCATCCGGGTACCTCCCCCCCCACTCCCCTGGGCATGTAACATTTCCAATAAATAATAATAATAATAATATAGTAGTATTATTTTATTAATTACATTTTAATAAGTAATAATAATAATAATATTTTTTTTTTTCCAGGTTCGATACAGTGGTGGTAATTGTACAGATTCTAATATTGGCTATAATGTTGGATTTGGACTGACATTCTCTATCTTGTGTGTTGTATCTTTCCTTCAGTTGGTATGTTTATAGTTTATAGAGGGGACTGGTTAGGAAACCTTTTGTTGTACTTCTTTGTTTGCATTTCGAGGTTGAACTGGTCTTGACCGTGCACAACATTTTCTTTATGGCCAATCAAAATTGCAAAATGAGTCAACATAAACTTTTTCTATGAGATTATTGTAAGGAATATAAATTTGTAATATTTGTTCTAAATCTTTGAGTATTTTGAAGCAACAGCCAAAATAAAGATTTTTGGTCTGTTCACTCAGACGTATCCAATATTGCTAAAACAATTGCGAAACAAAAGATTATGCACGGTCACGCTTGGAAAAAAGTGTACAAAAACATACAACAAAGGGCTTCCTAACCATTTCACTCTACTAACTATGGTATGTAGATTAACTGCTTTATCTGCCATCCTGTCAATCTGTATCATTTTTCCTTCTCAAATTCTTTTTGGTAATTATAATGTAATTTCAATCCTAAACGAAACTTCCCAAATGTTCCCGATTTTTCATTAACCCTTTAGGGACCAATCGTACATATTTGTATGATTTGGATACCTTGCTATCTGTAATCTTGTCAATCTGTATCATTTTTTCCTTCTCAAATTCTTTTTGGTAATTATTATGTAATTTCACTTCTAAACGAAGCTGCCCAAATGTTCCCGATTTTTTATTAAAACTAAAAAGGAAATTATTATAAATAGAAGCGTGCCACTTGGTCATTGAAAAAGGCAGGTTTTGGTCAGGGAAAAGTCAGGGAATTTTATTTTTCATATGAGTGGGAACCCTGTTCATTCCATGATGATCATAATTCATTCTACAGGGGTAAGTAAGTAAGTAAGTAAGTAAGTTTATATCCTCCATGAACGGTTAGCCGTTGGGATTAGCTGGTTCAGCCCAAACGTCAAGCCATTGGGATTAGCTGGTCCGGCCCAAACGTCAAGCCAGCTATGAAATTCTTTCTTCTTCATCATCATCATCCTGATCTACAGGCCTGGGTGAATCCAGAAATTTTTAAGGGAGGTATCCCAATCACAAATGAAGGGCTCTTAAGGTGATAGGGGGTGTCCGGAGTAAAATTTTGTGGCACTAGTAAGGTGTGAAGCCTGGTTCACACAAGCATCGTAATCATAATCATAATTAGCAAGACAACAAAATATTTATTATCCCCTGGGGAATTAGAAAACAAAGACCAAAGTGTTTCCTTTTCTAATTTGTTTTGTTTTGCTTATGATTATGATTACGATTATGACGCAGTACATGAACCAGGCTTAAATCTGCAAAACAGGCCTTTTATTATTTTGTTTGGGTTATGGGAAAAAAATTGGATTTTGGGGTTACTTTTTGCTCGCTCGTTCAACTTTGCTCCTTTTTTATATGTTTTTTCTTTATATTATGCAGGTTCTATGTATCAGCTCAGAATTCCAGAAATTAAAGAAACCGTCTGTAGCAAAAGCATGTCGCCCTACTGTCCAGAAGATGGTCTATATATGTATGATAATAGCATGTGGATCAAGAGGAGTGTATCACTCAATACAGGTACATAGACATCACTCTAGGGTTGGATTCAGGGGGTGTATGATTTAATAGAGTGCAGACACTATCACCAAAGTTATTTGTTGCTAACTAGTTGTTAGTTAGTAACTCTTTGTCACTATCACTCGACCAGAACATACACTGGAGACACTAAATACACAAGAGACTTGGACCATGGACAATGACTTTAATGATTTGAAAATACGTTTTATTGTTAATATCTATTGTTTTATTGTTTATACAATGTTCTGGTTGAGTGATAGTGACAAATAGTTACAGGGTTCGTGCTACTCCTTAAACTCCTTGAAAACTCCTTAGATTTGATTTACGTTTTTAAGCCCTGGCACTTGAAAAGCACTTGAATTTTAGAAAATCAGCAAAAACTCCTTAAAAACTCCTTAATAATTATAGCTAAAGTAGGGTAAAAATTCGAATATTGAAAATTAAAGTTAAGTAAAAATTCTAGTATTGTACATCATTTTCGTAAATTCGTAAATTTTCGTATATCAAAGTTGTCGCAAAAAGTGCTTAAAAACTACTTTTTGGTCCTTGAAAAGTCCTTGAAAAGTCCTTAGATTTTGTTTACTGACATCAGCACGTACCCTGTAGTTAGCAACAAATAACTTTGGTGATATTTCACGGAAATAGTGTCTGCACTCTAGCATGTGGGTCAAGAGGAGTATACCACTCGCACACAGTGTGTAACGTCCTTCGGATAAACAGCTATCCGCACGTCTTGTAATGTGATTCAGTCGAGTCGGATTGACATGTGAAATGCACTTAGTTAATAAATCTCCTCTTTAATTCCTTGATTATTCGACTTTAACTTGATCTACAATTGTGTGGTTTTCTATGATTAATTAAATAAGATAATAGTCAGACAAATATATATGAAAAATTAAAAGAAAATAATGAAATGTTTACAATAACAAAAAAACCTACCGAACTCTTGTCAAACTCGAACTGAATAAATTAATATATAATAGCCCATGATCCTTAGCGGTGGTATGGTAGTCACACAGTGTAACCATCGTGGGGAATGGACTCCCTTGTTCAAGTGGTAAGGGTGACCAGCACTCCTTTTTGAGCCAAAATCATTTCCTTTGCATACATACTTTTGGCAGGGTTTGGCTCAAAACTCAATAAGTAACATGACTCTGACCTTTAAGGGTGATTTTATACTATCAAAACAGGTAGAGTTTCAATTGGATCGCTGAAATTTCGATCCCGAGAAAGCGAATTTTTGATCACGTGATGGGTTAAAAACTATCACGTGATCAGTCAGCAAACACGCGAAAGGGCGCTATTATGAAAAAGGGAAACCAGTTTGCCATGAAATTAGAGGGCAAATCATTGATTGTATTTTAGAGAATGGTCGTGGTAATTGTATTTCAAGATACTAACATAACAACCAACACAGAAAACAGCGCGGGAAGCTACCCTCGTGTACGTCATGTGATAACTTTTAACCCGTCACGTGATCAAAAATTCGCTCCCGCGGGCTTGAAATTTTAACGGTCCAATTGAAGCTCTACCTGTTTTGATAAAGTCCCTAGTATGTTTATTGCTACAACTAAGCTTTGCTGCCAAGAACATGCACAGTCAAACCTTTTTAATAGTGTTGAAATCAACTTACAAGGCTTTGCTAAATCTTTCTAATTTAAGTATGCATTTTAGGGCTCATTTAGGGGTCAAATGGGATGCCAATAAATCCAATAACTTAACTGCCTATCACCCCTACCACATCCTGCTGAGGAAGCCAGTTAAGAACAAAATGCCATCTAGATGACTCCCTATTTTAGGAGTTTTCTTCTATTCATACAGCCAATTCCATCAACATTGTCCATGTAAAGTATAGAGACTTGCACTACAATAAGTGGCACATAATTCTCTATTCAATAAATTTGTTTTTAGTCGTTGAAATTTCAATTCAATAAAAAGTAACAGTGCACATGTAAGTATTAAGTAAGTTTATATCCTCCATGGAACGGCTAGCCATTGGGAGTAGCTGGTCTGGCCCATACGTGAACATGGATAAGAATTATGACATCTATTTTCACAATTAATGCTATCTGAGCGGACTGGTGCCATGTGACAATTCTGTTAGACTAAGTGTTTTTAAAAATGTCTTATCTAGTGGCCAATGTTAAGGGATGGATCACTAGGTATTTGAAAGGGAAGGGGGGATTTTCTTGAGCAGGACATTTTCGCCCTTGAGGCTGTGCAAGATTATTTTCTGTGTTGTACAATATTTCTTTCGGCATTTTTTGTTGTGCACAATATTATTTTCAAGGTTAATGCTGCAGTTCTCGCATTTCTTGTGTTTGAAGCAAATTTGTAGCAAAAAGGTGCCTAATGGCATTGGTGCCAAAAATAGAACTTGTCCCGTTAGCGTGTCGTGACACAAATTTGTCATGAATTTTAGTGTGAAATATTGACATAAAAAATGAAATCTAAAAATTAATCTTTCAAAACCGCGTGGATACCTTTTTTAAAACGCTATAGCGACATCAATTTTTTTTAAAGTTTACTTTTTAAAAATAAAAATAATTTTTCATAATCTTTAGCAAAAAGCTTGAAAAATATAGTTAACTTATAGTTAAAAATATATATATCTCAGATTAATATTTCTTTTTTTTTTAAGTAACCTTGAACAGTAAGAAATATTATTTCTTTCAAATACGAACAAATACGCCTACGTCATCATGTGTAGTTTTTATGACCTGTGCACAAAAACTATTTACATGCACATATTGATGTTGCAAGAAAAATTTTTAATTTGGGATTTAATTTTAATTTTAAAAACTGGGAGCTTTGCTATTAGGTATTACCTAATTTGTATATTATACTATTAATAGTACAAACACTAAAAGTGTGCAACATAAATACCACTAAATACTGCTAAATTATGCAAATTCTTTTGTTCTCTATTGTTTAATCAACACTATTTAGTGGTAAATAGTACAAAGTATTGCACACTTTTAGTGTTTGTACTCTAGTTTGGTAACTTAAGTAAGTTATTTTTTATGGTGTTACAAATTTCATTTGATTACCTATATGGTTAATAGTTGTTGATTTTAATTTGTGTTTTTCTAGGAATATCTACCTGGCTGGCTGGCTCCAAATCTCTTCAGTGTCTACTATCCTATTATCATGTCTGGCTTTTCTCTAATTATTTGCTTCTGGGCTGAGGTAGGATAAAACACTAAAACCATGAAATAAAAACAAATTAGTTTAGAATTATAAACAAATGATTACAGCGCGTTATGTCTCACCATGACCAACCGATTAAAGTTTTGTACATTCAAGTTAAATTTGACTTTCTTTTTCAATTTTTTTACTGTGACAAGACAATATATTATAATTTTATGCTTGTAATATGTATGCATTATAATTATACATCTATATTTATATCGTTTTTTATATATATTTTATTATTTAATCTATAAATTTTTGTTATTATGTATACATGTGGAGTGTTATAGAATGAGTACTGATATAAGTATAACTCTATACAAATTTAATAAATTATTATTATTATTATTATATATTATTATGATAACAAATATGTAATCTTTTGTTGGTATTCTAGACATTTCATGTGGAGGGTTTACGCCTGGACAAGCCAAGATTTCTCAGCAAGTCATCTATTGGGTTTATTATATTTAATGTGTTTATATACCTGGTGCTAGCTGTGCAGATTATTACTATAGAAGTAACAGATGCTAGTACAAAGGTAGGGGTGATGACATGATGATGTGTTTATATACCTGGTGCTAACTGCACATGCAGATTATTACCATAGAAGTAACGGATACTAGTACAAAGGTAGGGGTGATGATGATAGTGATGTCATGATGATGATTATTATTATTGTTATAAAAATTATAATAGAAATGATGATGATGGTGGTAGTGACGAGTATGATGGTGATGATGATATAGTAATGATTATGATAATGATGGTGATGTCATGATGATGATGATTATTATTGTTATTATAATAGAGATGATGATGATAATGATACAATCATGAATTATCATGATAATAATGTTGATAGTGGTGGTGATAGAGGTGATGATTGTGGTGATAATAATGATGATGATGATGGCGGTGGTGGTGATAGTGATGAGTTTGTTACAATGGTGATGATGATGGTATTGGTGATGATATTGATGATAATGATGATGACGATAATGGTGGTGATAGTGATAGCAAATATATTTTGATAATAATAGCACGATGATCATGATAATGGTAGTGGAGATGATGATGATGTTGATGATAAAGATGATGATGGCATTGGTGATGATGATGATGTTGATGATAGAGATGATAATAGTGATGATGATGATGATGATGATAAGATGGTGACAATTACGATGATGGACCTGGTGATGGTGATAGCAAATATTTTTTGACAATACCGGTAGTGATAATTATAAATAAATAAATAAATATAGTGAGCAGTGTAAATGATGGTAATAATTATAGTAATGTTATCTCTCTCTTACAGGCTTATCTTCATAACATCTTCAGTGGTATCTTTGCTTCTTTAATGTTCCTTGTGTTGATATTCTTCTTGATATATGGAGTTGAGTTGTACTATATGGTAAGTAACTCAATCTGGTTACATTAGTCCCCATTGAGTACTTTCTGTGAGGTTCACTCACACCAGCCAACACTACATTCATTCATTCGTTCATTCATCAATCTATCCATCCATCGATTCATAATTCATTGATTTATTCATTGATTTATTCATTGATTGATTCATTGATTCATCAATCCATCTATCTATATATCTAACCCTCCATCCATCTAGTCATTTGTTAATTAGTTTGTTCGTTCATTCGTTCATTCATTCATTTATCCATCCAGCCATCAATTCATTCTTCCATCCACTCATCCATTCATTTGTTGGTTCGTTTATTCATTCATATATTCATACCTCCATATAAATACTTATTTGTCAATTGATTCATTATGTACCTGTCCATCTATATCCATTCGTTCGTTGGTTCATTCATTCATCCATCCTTCCATTAATTCATATAATTATTGAATGGAAACTAGTGAGTAAACTAGTATAGGCTGCATCGGTCTTTGATATAAACGATAGGTAATTTAAAAAAAATGTTGACTTAACTTTACCGACGTTTTGAGCTTTAGCCCTTCGTCGGAGTCGGAATTGGGGTTGTTATTTTTTTACTCCTACGAAGGGCTAAAGCTCGAAACGCCTATAAAATTAAGTCACCATTTTTTACGGTGTTACAAATTTCATTACATTATCATATTATTGGTACATGCATCTATGTTATAATTACCTCTTCTGCTGTCTAGGTTCGTGGTGCATTCATTACCAGACCAGCTAGCAATGTCGATTGTGCACAAGTCACCATGTCACGAATAGGACTAGTATCACAGGCTGTATTCCAGGTAGGTTAAAGTAAAGAAGTAAAGAATAGTACAGTGGAACCCCGTTAATCTGACCACCGAAGGGACAGCCAAAAGTGGCCGCATTAAGGGGGTGGCTGTATTAAGCGGGTAAATTTTATAGAAAATGTATGGGCATGCATTTCGTCGGGACCTAAAAAACTGGCCGCAATAACGGGGTGGCCGTATTAAAGCGGGTGGCCGTATTAAAGCGGGTGGCCGTAAGGCGGGGTTTCACTGTATTGTATTTCAGAAGTCCCTTCCAGATCTTCCAGATCCTGATCTTCCGATGGTGCGCTCATTTTTCTTCCCTCTCTCCGTCAGTGCTCCGTTTTACGGGTATTTAAAATTAGTTAAAGGTACACGGAAAGAAGAGAAGATGAAACAAGGATGCAAGGTCACTGGGAATCGAACTCGGGACCTCTTGCACAGAACTCTGCGCACTAACCAACTGTGCCATCCTTGCTTCTTATGTTGTTAGGTTATGATTGTTTTCCATGCCAAAGTTACTATCCAGGGACCAGTTGTACGAAGCCTGGATAAAGTTATCCACTGGATAAGAGTTATCCAGTGTATAGAATTTGTATATGTTTTATCCGTTGCATAGGGATTTATTCGGTGGATAGCACTATTCAGGCTTCGTACAACCGACTCCAGAATGTAAATTAACACGTGATTGTTTCTTGATAAGCTACTGACCACATTGTACTTGATGGGGAATGTCATGGAAAAAGGATGGAAAGACCAGTAAGTAGCAGTTAATATAAAATACCTAAAATACCTGAAATTAAATAGGAAATCCAGACAAACAAGTCCAAATGAAATGTGGTTAAATCATCAAAACTGTAACACGTACATAAGCGCCCATCGGCTCTACGCAATAAATATTGTTTCATATAAAAATACAAAAAATGTGTGTGGGCTAAATTTAGCACAAAAAAAACTGTAACTATAACGGTAAAAGGGCAATTTATTTTCGCATCACTTAATTTTCGCATTTTTTTTTAAATCGCGAAATTTAAGTGACGCGAAAATTAAGTGGCATAAAGTAGCACATATTCATTATAATTTTGTTGTTGATATATCTGTTTATTTATCCGTCTGTCTGTTTATTTGTCTTTCTAACCGGCTTCTTTTAGCCGGTTGCTTCTTCACGGTTTAAGTTTTTTTTGCTTGTTTGCTTGCCTGTTCGGTTGCTTGTTTGCTTGTTTGATTGATTGCTTGTTTGATTGTTTGCTTGTTTGATTAATTGCTTTCTTGCTGGCTTGCTTGCTTGCTTGCTTGTTTTTTTTTCCGGTTTGCTTCCATGGTCTTGCTTGTTACCTACCTTGGTTTGTTTTCCTGCTTGCTTGCTTGTTTGCTTCCTTGGTTGTTTGGTTGCATGAATGCTTGCTTGATTCCTAGCTTGTTCTCCTTTTTGATTGCTGGTTAGTTCGTTGTTTCGTTTGTTCGTTTGTTTGTTTGTTTGTTTGCATGCATGTATTTTGATTGCTAGTTTGTTCGTTGTTTCGTTCGTTCGTTTGTTTGTTTGTTTGTTTGCATGCATGTATTTTGATTGCTAGTTTGTTCGTTGTTTCGTTCGTTCGTTTGTTTGTTTGTTTGTTTGCATGCATGTATTTTGATTGCTAGTTTGTTCGTTGTTTCGTTTGTTCGTTTGTTTGTTTGTTTCATGCATGTATTTTGATTGCTAGTTTGTTAGTTGTTAGTTTCGTTTGTTTGTTAGCATGCATGCATTTTTACTGCTGATTTTTTCGTTGTTTCGTTCATTTGCTTGTTTCTTTATTGGTTTTCTCTTTATTTCGCCCGTTTGGTGTCACTTTCCTTTGTGCTTTTGTTATTTTTAACTCAAGAACCATTTTAACTTTCAGACTTCCAGTTGATATGAGAAACATGCTGGAGATATTGTTTCGAGTGTTTGAAGTGGCTGTTGCATTGTGGTTTCCTTGCTGCTTTTGGAACTGGAAAAGGTAGGATGGTTACCAGTGGTAGAAACTTATCATCATCATATCATTATTGTCATCATCATATTAATTAATCATTTAACTGCGAACAGTACCTTATCTTCTTTTCAGATTCTGAGGAAAACGAGAGAAAAATGAGCATTTAGATAAAACACGGACGAGCGGGGATTGGGGGCGTTTTATTAAAGTTACAATTTTCTGAGTCCGGAGGGAAAAGTAGGGATTGCCCGCAGTCTAAATCATCATCATAACCATCATAATCATCATCATGATTAATATTTAAAAATGCCATAATCATTGATCATCATCGTCGTCGTCGTCGTTGTCATCGTCGTCGTCGTCGTCGTCGTCGTCGTCGTTGTCGTCGTCATCATCATCATCATCATCATCTGTGGGTCCAATATCAGGCTAATATTTGCTATCTTCTCTTTTCAGTCCTCATCAACTATGGATATTAAATCCAAAGAAACTACTTCGACACGAACAAACTAGCGGGGTGAGGAAATCTGCAAATAAAGAGTCTAAAGGAAAAGAGGCTATGCTTATATAAATGGGAACAGCCCATACTAAACCAACAATTAACGCACACAAAACTCGCATTTATTTTGTAATATTTCGCATTTGTACAATAGCTAGTGATTCTTTATTCTAAGGCACCATATTATAGCGTGCTTATATACTTACTTTAAAATCTAGGTACTTATTCACAATCTGAACGCCGAAGCATGCACTCCAAAAACGGCTGAGTAGATACACCTCACTATATTGAGTTAATCATGCATTCAGGATGACACTTTATAGTGAGTAAACCCAACTCTATAGTGAGTAAAAGTGAAGTTAAACTCAATATATTGAGTGCATTGTACTCAATGGCCGTCTATATGTATGTTTACTCTTAATAATGTGTTGGGTTTACTCACTATAAAGTGTCATCCTGAATGCATGATTAACTCAATATAGTGAGGTGTATCTACTCAGCCGTTTTTGCAGTATGTATGTAATAAAAACACTTGTACTATTTCTACGATTTATTTCCTCATTGCTGATTCACAGACCATTTAAATAAAGAATATAGAACAGTCCTTACTTTGATGCGAACAATCCCCTTACTTGTCTTATCTATTTTCTTTATCAGGAAACAAGAAGATTACTGCTGCCCGATGACCAGAGACCACACTACGACACTATAGAACCTAACAAAGGTTTGTAGATATCATTATCATCATTGTCATCATGCATCATAATCATTTTCATCGTCATAATGAGAATGAGAATGAGAATGCATTTATATAGCGCACTTTCTATGTGTATATATTCAAATGCGCTTTACACATCATTTGGCATTATCGTCATCGTTATCATCATCATTTGGCATCCTTTGGTATCATTATTATCATCATCATCATGACAATCACCATTTTTTTAATCATCGTAATTATCACACTCATGATCATGATCATCATCTCCATTTCCATTATTATCACCATCAAAACCATCACCACTATCATTGCTATCACCACAAACAAACATGGATATTATACACCTAATGATTGGTCCCGAGGGAAACAGTTAGCTTTGTTTCCCGAGTCGCGAGGTCCTAAAACTAACTGTTTCCCAAGGGACCAGTCATTAAGTGCTTTGTTATATTGGTAAATTATCTGAATAAAAACCAAAAAGCAAAAAGCATTGGTTACATGATTTTAACTAAATGTTTCCAGAGGGACCAGTCATTAAGTGCTTTGTTATTTTGGTAAATTATCTGAATAAAAACCAAAAACCAAAAAGCATTGATTACATGATTTTAAATGATACTTTATTGTAAGTAATTGACCGTCCAAACTTACGGTAGTCGGTATAAAATTACAAATGTGATTTATGCGTCCAACACCTGTATGACAAAGAAAAAATGCTATAAAATTAAAATGGTTAAAAATAGCTCAACTTCACAAATGAAAACTGAGCCTTAGTTTCCCGCCTCTACTGAATTTGATTCTAATCATACTTGTTGTGTTGGGGGTGGCCTATCGGTGAGAGCGCTGACCTTACACCGTTGTTGCCTGGGTTCGATTAACTGGCTTAGTTGATTTGTTTTTCTCCTATGTCACTAAAGTATTTCTTCTGTTTATCCGATTTAATTTCCCTCACACAAAAATCGGCTCATGTGACCAAGGTTGTTACCAGAGTTAGTGAATCTCAGTCTCCCCCAATAGGTGTAGGACACATGTGTCTGGCTTAAGATCCAAGGAGCAAGGATGGCACAGTTGGTTAGTGCGCGGCATTCTGTGCGAGAGGTCCCGAGTTCGATTCCCAGTGACCTCACATCCTTGTTTCGACTTCTCTCCTTTCCGTGTAGCTTTCAGTAGCTTTAAATACCCGTAAAACGGAGCACTGATGGAGAGAGGGGAGTAAAATGAGCGCACCGTCGGCCTCAAGTATATCAGTCTATGACTGTCAGAGTTATACCGACGTTAAATAAGGTTACTTTACTTTATTTTTAAGATTGAGACATTAAAAAAGTGGTCTTTAATGCTAATGGTTTTGTTGTTGGCAGCGAGCGATCAAGAATGCTGGATATGCTACGCGATAATGAACGACTTGATGATCTCATATAACCAGCACACGCGATATATATAATCATATTCATATTTATACTAAATCCCATTATATTTGATTACTTATACTAATGGTTTTGTTGTTGGCAGCGAGCGAACAAGAATGCTGGATATGTTACGATAATGAACGACTTGATGATCTCATATACCCTTGTCAGTGTAAGGGTGATGTAGCTGCTGTACACCATGACTGTCTTAGACGATGGCTCGTTGAGGTGAGTTCTATTAAATAAACCGCACCTGGTTTTCCTAGTACAGAGGAAACCCGGCGTTACAGCCACCCGCTTAATATGGCCACCCCGTTATTGCGGCCAGTTTTTTTAGGTCCCGCTGAAATGCATGTCCATACATTTACATGTCCCTTCTGTGGCCGGATTAACGGGGTTCTACTGTATAGAGTAAGGAGTAAGGGGTATTAATCGCTTCGAAGCGCGCAAAGGATTGTTTCGTCAAAACGAACATTTCCAAAATGGCACCTCGAGATTTCGGTTACTTTTAGGCATTTGCGTTTTGTTTTTATATTCCTTTTTTAGTGCTGATAGAGCAGCAGAGAGCTTTTGTTGTTAAAATAGTTTAATTAATGTAAAGTTGCTTTGTGAAGGACGTACTTATAGAAGGTTAACAACTCTCTGGAACGACCGATTAGCTCAGTGGATAGAGCTTCGGATTATTGTGCGGAAGGTCTGGGTTCAAACCTTGGCTGCACCATTACTCAGGGTCTTTAAATAATTGAGAAGAAGTTGCTGCCTTTGTTTCTTTAAAATCTACAAATGGTTAGAACTTCACGTCCTCTCGGATAACGACGTAAAATGAAGGTCCCATCTCTCAATACTTACTGCGGTTTTCGACTTTCTGCGAACTCAGACATTCCCACGGCTTATTGTGAAACACGTTTTTAGCTGCCGTCAATCAAAACTAATTAGTCGGTACCTTTTAAATCCTTGAATGACGGCAGCTAAAAACGTATTTCACAACGAGCCGTTGAAATGTCTGAGTTCGCAGAAAGTCGAAAACCGCAGTAACGACATTGAGGGACGTAAAAGAACTCCGTGTTAGACATGGGTTGTATGGTGGCAGCTAAATGCGCCTTGATATACCTTCAACTCGAACACGTTGAGTAAGCGCTTTGGGCAGTTCTGGAAATGCGCTATATAAGAACTTGCCATTATTATTAGCCATTATTAACGTTGCCATCGTGGAACTGTTGGCGATGCGACAACAATGATTCTGATATACTAGCTGGAAGTTCGCGCGCGAAAGCAACTGGTATACACCTATTTAAAGAAAGGTTGTCATCGCCAAAAGCGATAGGCGATAGGCGATAGGTCATTCCAAGACCCAAGTGCACTATGGGTATAATCCTAAGTCGTGTAATTTTCAATCATGCCAGCTCCACTAAACAACGATCTCCGCTGGAGAGTTATATGGCTTGTCGAAAGACTGAAAATGTTTCCAGAAGACACAGCTTTTCTGCTTTTATGTGGATACATAAGATTATACCCATAGTGCACTTGGGTCTTGGAATGACCTCTCTCCTATCGCCTATCGCTTTTGGCGATGACAACCTTTTTTGAAATAGGTGTATACGCCTTCTAGGTGATTTCGCGCTCACACTTCCGGCTAGTATCAGAAGCATTTTTGTTGCGTCGCCACAGTTCCAAAATGGCGTCGTTTGTGATAGTTGTTAATGTTTCCCGAGTTAACCCTCTATAAACGTCCTTAACATAACTTTAAATTAAAACATTCTATGTAACATGGACAACAAAAGCTCTCTGCTACTCTATCATCAGTAAATAGGAATGCTTTGGATTCATTATGAGGGATATTTACATTCTCTTAAAGACTAATTGTTTCGATGTAACTTTAGTCATGTACTGGAGACAACAAAACAGCACCAAAGTGTAAAGTATGTAATCAAGAGGTAAGTAGTATGGAACTAAAGTATGGAACGAATGGTGATTATGATGATGATGATGATGAAAATGATGATGGTTATTATGATGATGATGAGAATGATGTTGATGTCGATGATTTTGATGATGATTATAATGATGCTGCTGCTGATGATGATGATGATGATAGTGATTATAATGATGATGATAATGATGGTTATGATGATGATAATGATGTTGATGTTGATGATTATGATGCTGATGATGATGATTATAATGATGCTGCTGCTGCTGCTGCTGATGATGATGATAGTGATTATAATGATGGTGATAACGATAATAGATGACAGAGATGATGATGATAACGGTGATTAAAATGATGATGATAGTACAGATGATGTTGATGGTGATGTTGATGATGACAATGATGATGTTGATGATGATGATGATTATAATAATGATGATGATGATGATGATATTTATTATAATGATGATGATGATGATGATTATAATGATGATGATGATGATGATGATTATAATGATGATGATGTTGATGATATTGATTATAATGATGATGATGATGTTGATGATGGTGATTATAATGATGATGATGTTGATGATATTGATTATAATGATGATGATGATGTTGATGATGGTGATTATAATGATGATGATGTTGATGATATTGATTATAATGATGATGATGATGTTGATGATGGTGATTATAATGATGATGATGTTGATGATATTGATTATAATGATGATGATGATGTTGATGATGGTGATTATAATGATGATGATGTTGATGATATTGATTATAATGATGATGATGATGTTGATGATATTGATTATAATGATGATGATGATGTTGATGATGGTGATTATAATGATGATGATGTTGATGATATTGATTATGATGATGATGATGATGATTATAATAATGATGATGATGATGATGATGATATTTATTATAATGATGATGATGATGATGATTATAATGATGATGATGATGATGATTATAATGATGATGATGATGATTATAATGATGATGATGATGTTGATGATATTGATTGTAATGATGATGATGATGGAGTTGATGATATTGATTATAATGATGATGATAATGAATATTCTTATGTCAACAGTGATGGTTGTGGGGATATTGTTTGTATATATGTTGATGTTGGTAACCATGGTATTTCATGTTTTCTTTATGATAGTATACCATTAAGATATCCCGTGTGTGGTTACCAAGCGGCTTGAACATCAGGTACGTTATTGTTGTTATTGCTATACACCCTATTCCAAAATGGCAACCTTTTGATCCATAGGCCCTTCTTGCCTCACTCCCATGAAAGTATTCTTTTGTCTTTTTAATTTCATGAAAACGAGACATCAAGGGCCAGTCAGCCATTTTGGAATAAGGTGTATTGTAGTTAATATTTGTTGATGGTGATTGTTTTATTTTGGTCGTTGTGTATATTTTGTTTTGATTTTAATTGATTTGACTCATTTTGACTCGATCGATTTGATTTGCATCGATTTGATTTGATTTGATTAAAGTTGATGTGATTTGATTCAATTTGATTAAAGTTGATTCGATTTGATTTGATTCCATTCCATTCCATTTGATTTGATTCGATTTAACTCGATTTGATTTGATTTTAATCGATTTGATTTTACTCAGTTCGATTTGATTTGAATTTGATACGAACTACTCTGCCTTACAACAGCATATAGTTTTAATATTGCTTCATAGGAAACTTGAAACATTATTGTTACATTCGTTGTTTCCAATGATAGATACTGGATACAAACCATCACGGTATTGGCTGTCATGGTAACGTCCCCTATTGGTGCCTACATCCTATGTTTCTCTGACGTCGTGACGGCCTGTAAGGTCCTGGTCACGGGTATCGCTGTCATAGTCGAATACCTATGCTTAAGGTAATTTATACAAACTTTTGATTCAATGAACGGGAGGGGGAGGGGGCGGGGGGTGAATGAGTAAATAAATAAATGAATGGATGAATGAATGAATGAACAAATGATTCAATGAACGGGGGGATAAGTGAGGAAATGAATAACTAAATGAATGAATGAATAAATGAACAAATGATTCAATGAACGGGGGATACATTGTTAAACCAACCTATTACTGTTCTTTTTGTAGACTGTTGGGTTTCAATATGGTTGGAGCCTATCGTCGTGCTCGTCTCATCGCCATCACTATCATTGGGCACAACAAACATACTAATCACGTGACAAAAGCTGAAGACGACACGGCTTCTACGTCAACTGCATGACGTCATCTCAAGAAATTATGGGATGTAAGGTGTTAGGGACTTTAAACAAACCTCCGCGCGTAGCTCCTCAAAATCGAAGAATTTTTGCATTTTGCATTATTACGCTTTGAACTACTTGAAAACCACGTGACTTTTATAACTTTGTCAAAAATCGTTGTCGCAATCAAAGCTACAGTCCACACTCTGAAGCCTGCAAAGGATGACGGTATTTCTTCTCTAATTATCAATTTATTCATAGCATATTTTGGTTGTACATGTTTGTGTTATATTATCATAACAATCAAAGCTACAGTCCACACTCCGAAGCCTGCAAAGGATGTCGGTATTTCTTCTCTAATTATCAATTTATTCATAGCCAAAAAGCCAACCAAACCAACTGTTTATCGATCTTTCACTATATAAAGAGGGTCCTGAAGGCGTAAAATGGGAGCTGGGATTGGCCTTATTTTTGACTGGGAAAATGGGATTGATGCACTGGGACTGGGATTTACAAATGAAAGAACAATAGAAAATGGGAATGGGATTGAAAACTTAAAAAAATTAAGCAAAACTGATAGGATTATGTGATTTTTGACTGGGATTTGGTCCAAATATAAACTGGGAAATGGGATTCGGACCCCCCCTTCAGGACCCTCTATAAATCAAGTATTTTTTGCGTTTTAAATAAGAACCTCCAGATGATATGATACAATGGAAACAAAAAATACAAAGAATACAACCAAAATATGCCATGAATATTTCGATACCAACAGAAGAAATACCGATATCCTTTGCAGGCTTTAGAATGTGAACTATAGCTATCATTTGACAGCGACAACGCTTTTTCAAATAGGTGTAAACTGCCTTAAAACATGCATGCGGTATCAACGGAGAACGTAGAAAATTTGATATTTGAGCTACGTGTGCTGGTTTGTTTCTAGTCCATTTTTTCCGACGTAGCCAAAAAAATGGCGAAATAAAACCCTCTATTCTAAGAGAAATACTGTTTTATATGTGATATATACAATATGAGCGGCCGATCTGTATCCGATATACAATATATATCGGATACAGATCGGACGCGAATATTGTATAGAACTTATGAAAGTCCAACGTTAGTTCTTTCATATTTTACTAAAATTGTCAAGATAATTGTAAATCTTCAAGTTGAAGCTTATGCAAATCAGGACGAAATCTGTATGAGATTTACAGAACTCGTCACGGCATTGAGTTCTTTTGTCAATTGCTCATTAATTATTCATGAATTTTATAAATATATTTACACTTGTTTCTAAAAGGTTTCCATGGAAACCCCTGAAGTGATCGCATGCATAGACGAAATGAATTATGGGTACGCCTTTGTATCTTTTTTTTACAAATCTACGAACATATTCAAAATGAGCTTCTCAATGAGCATTGCTCGAAACATTGCGTTGCTATGTTTCCACCCAATTCAAATCTTTTGGGAATAAGATTCTTTGTCTAGTCTTATGTATTTCGACATCACGTGGAAAATGTTTGGAGCAAAAGTTTTTATTTCCAGTAGTTTTGAATTGGATGGAAACGTGCATAGCAACACGTTAGCCGATTTGGTCTACTACACAAGATAGGGTTTACAGTATGACTAATGAAACTGGGTCCACCCAAACAAATGTTAAAATAAATCAAAGATCAAACAAAACAATAGCTGTTATTACAGTTATATGCAAATGATTTCAAACAATGGATTCAAATCGAGGTTTTCGGGCAAACCTATTGTTTTCGCCCGAAAGCCTCGACTTCAACCCATTGTTCAAAATCATTTGCATATAACTGTAATAACAGCTATTGTTTCTTATTCAATCTTTATCTATTCCTTTTACAAATAATGAAAATTATTAGCATTTTAAGCAAAAATGTCAACCATTTGTAGAGATTCTATTGTTCATATTCTCGATCTTGATTGGATAATCATGTTTTTGGCCCTGGTTTAATTTCAGTTGTCGCACTGTAAGTTAGATATGTTTAGGTTTTCAAGCTGTAAAGTATGCATATTGTTTGACAAACAAACGCCAGTTTACTTTGAAAGCCATGCCGGCAGAATTGAAGTTTAGTCTGAAAACTCCAGTCTGAAATGTCTGTACATTCTAAAACGTACGGAGGTGTAATCCTTTTCGGTCCATTTGTCCTGTCCATTGGCAAATTGAGGAGGGAGGGGTTAGAAAGTTGTCGATTAACAGCTCTGTTAAAGTATTTGATTACAGTTTTGTGCCAGTTAGGGAGGGGAGGGCAAATTCATTTTTGATTCAACATGTGCATAATCTAACGAGGGAGGGAGAGAGGCTGTTCATGGGCAAATTGAGGAGGGAGGAGTAATGAAGTTGTCGATTAAACAGCTCTGTTAAATAGTCGATTTCCTTTTGTGCCAGTTAGGGAGGGGAGGCAAATTCATTTTTGATTCAATATATATGTGCATGTGCTAACGAGGGAGGGAGGGCTGAGGAGGCTGTTGATTTCCAGCTCCATCAACTTGAATACAATCATTGTAAATACAATTTCTTCTATCAATCAAAATTGATTTGACGAGGGGGGGGAGGGGTAGAATTAATTCAATTCCAAAATATTTAATTGTATATGATCAAAAATATTAGTCTAAATCATATCTTTCTATTACAATCAATGTAAATAAATATTTCATTTGCAAATATTATCTTGTGGTGTTTTTGTTTTGGTTGATTTATACACTCTTGTAAGAAAAAAAAACCACTATTTTTTCGTTACTTTTCTCTGATCATAAAAAAATGTCCTCGCTACCCTGCAAGCAGATATTTCTTTCGCTCTTACCTGGAACTACGAGGAAAGAAACCTCTGCTGGCACCCGCAATTTTACATATCTAAGTTTCTGGATGTAAAACATTATGGGCTATCTAATTATAAACTGGTTTTAAACCATGTGATGACAAAAAATGTCACTTTCCCAAGCGTAAATGAGGCCTAGCCTCCTAAGCAGCCGCTCCTTTTTGTTGTATTGCGGGCCGGTCCCAATATCAGTTAACAACTAAATTTTAACAATACATACATACATATACTTTATTAGGCTTTCCAAACAGGCTTTTCAAAACCTATTACATTAATAATAATCTATAATGAACTAAAATACAAGATATATAGAATATGAAAATCTAATTATAAAGTTTGTCTAATAATTTACACTTTAAAGTGCTTTTAAATATGGTTTAGAGACTGATGTGAGTGCTTTACCGGCAAATACACGCACGCGCTGGCTGTAGAATGAACGAGAAATCAAATACAGCACGAGGCCAGGTGGTAGCCGAGTGCTGTATGAAGATTTCGAGTTCATTCTACAGGCAGCAAGTGCGTGTATTTGACGGTAAAGCACGAACTAGAAGTCTCTAACCCTTTTAATATTCAAACTGAGTGTACAGCATTGAAGAGACGATTACAAAATGCGATAAACAATCAAAAACAGCCGACAAATAGAGAGTTACAAATGCTAGATTAAGCGCGAGCGTTGGTTTTGACAAACACATGCATGTTAACGAGCAAAAAGTAAGGAAATGTAAGTATATTTCCAAAACCTGACAAGAAACTAAGCAAACGAAATCCTTTACAGCCCAACATGAATGTAAAATAACTTTAACATACCTCAATATAGCTGTTCCAAAATGCTGTGTTTTTCTCTTTCTAATTTGTAAACAACATGGCGTTGAGTTGAGCTGGATTCACTTGTTTGTGTCTATATTCCTTTCTAAAAGCTCATTTTCGTTTCTTCGACGTTGAGATATATCAATAAAACGTTTTGTCTTTACATTTCAACTTGAAATGATGGAGAAAACTTCAAAAATTATATGTATTTTGGTCTTACAATGTTGGTAAGTTTGTTGAAAACAGCCATCGGTTTCAACCCGCGCTTGTTCAGTAAAATTACTGGGAAGCCATTTAAAAGCAAAGCGTCGTAATTGTAAATGCATTGTAAATGACTCAAAAATGCTTACTTTTTATAAATATTTGTGTTAATTCTGAGTGTGAGGGAAGATGTTAGCTTATTACAGCATGAAAATCGTGCAGTATTAAGAGATAGTTCATAGATAGCGTGCGTATATCCAGTTCTACATGCACGCGGGAGGTTGCTAAGCACGAAAAATAGCGTAATGAGTGGCACGACGCGAAGCGGAGTGCCACTCTAGCTTTTTTGAGTGCTTAAGCAACCTCCCAAGTGCATGTAGAACTGGATATACGCACAGCTATCTATGAACTATCTCTTTTATAACATAGACAACGTAATTCTAAACACAAAGGTTTTCATATTTCAAATAAAGTCTGTTCAAATGACAAATTCTCCTAATGTTACGCACGCTTGGCGTTTTACAAACTCGTTAAGTTTCCAGTTTGACAAATTTTCAATTCTATTCACAATGAATAGCGAGTGCCGAGTCATTTTACATCAAAATAATGAAAGGAAAATGCCCAAATTGTCTTAAACATATTGATCTAAAAGTCCAGTCTCTAAAACAAACTCGACATTGTCAAAAGTGTAAGTTTTCAAACTAAAACTGAGTTATTTACTAGCTGAGGATAAAGACAAATTGAGCAGTTGTTGAACAAGGAACCAATGTCGATATGTTGTGGAGCTCTTCCTTGGACTTCATGAAGGTGCCAATTATTCTTTTGAGCTGCCGTTGCTACTGAAGGAAGTTGAGGGGAAGGCTGACTTACAATGAATTCCTGACAATAATACCTGAAGACGAACTTTGCTCGAGGTTTCTTGACAGGACTTCGCTGCAATGATGAAGCTGTGCAGTCGATGGACGAGTGTTGTAATGGCTTAAACTTTGTACACATCTTTGGCCAGAGATAGCCATTATGTCTCTTCTGGCGACTCCAGCATCAAGGAATGGTTAGTGTAAACACGAGACAACTCGGTAGCATTGCTAATTTCCTTCATCATGCTGTCTAATTTATTTACTCCGAGTGGACGCTTTTCAAACCAAACTTCATGTGAAGGCTGACAGTTTTTCTTTGGATATTGTCGAGTTTGTTTTAGAGACTGGACTTTTAGATCAATATGTTTATGCCAATTTGGGCATTTTCCTTTCATTATTTTGATGCCTCATTATTTTAAGGAGATTCCGTAGTAATAGATTTTGACATAACTTTTTATTGAAACTTTGTACAGTTATACTTTAAGACATGGGCATTTCAAAAATAAAATAAAAAAGGGGGGTCACCGTGTTGGTTTTGGCACTAGATCACGTCAAAGTTACTCATTTCGACGGCGCGCGGGAGTAATATTTCGATGTATAAAATGAGAATAAAAGGCGATTAAATGGTACTCTTTTTTGATATTAGGATTGAAATATCAGGTTTTATTTCATCTTAGCACCCCAAATCTTCATTCACACACAAAACTTGGATAGAAAAGTGAACCTGTTAAAAGATAATAGCGATAAAGCAATACTCGAAGTTACTCGAGCATATCGTTCGCGAACACCTGGGTAGCACAATATTACCACAATTCTTGAAATATCTCGAAATCTGGACATAGATTTTTATTCAAACTCAGATATGTATTTGAAAACGTGGATATCTTTAATTCAATAAAATAAAAAAGATAGGTCACCGTATTCGTTTTGGCGCTATGGCACTTTGAATATACGAATTGTGATCTTTTAGTAATACCGACATAGCGCGCGCAAGGTGCGCGAGCTGTAGCGCGCGCTCTCGCTGGTCAAAATTGTGCGCAGTAGAGCGTGCGCAATGCAAAACTACGGAATCTCCTTAAACAGACTTTAATTGAAATATAAAAACCTTTGTGTGTAAAAATACGTTGTCTATATTATAAAAGAGATAGTTCATAGATGGTTTGTTACTGAACTTGATTGAGAGTCCAAAAGTTCATTTTGTAGGCAATAATTAGGAAATTCATCCATTTTTACAAGGGTAAAACACGAAAAAAAACGCCGGGTAAAAATAGTTTTTCGCTTTGATATGAAAATTGACGTGAGCAAAAATCTATGGTATATCCAAATCTAGTTCATAGATGCTAGCCAATCACAGCGTGCGTTATATACCATCTATGTTATAAATGTCATTACAACATAAAAATTATTCTGTAAATCCCGTTACAGGGCGCTCATGAGCTAATCAGATTCCAGGATTTTGTACTGTGAATGAAGTTTGAATATTAAACTTCCTTAACGACTTTTAACTTAAAAGCTCTTTTATAGTTCTAAATCCAATGAGTTCCAAATCTTAGCAGCTCTATATAATTAAATGTTCTTTGTCCAGATGCTGAGGTGCATGTACTTAGGGATATAAAGTTGGTCACGGTTGCGGGTGTGACGGCCGTGAATCGAGGCACGTACGGTTACGAAATTTGTTGCATAGATAAGGAGGTGCATCCATATCATTCATACATTTATAAGTCATAATAGTGTCACGGTATAATAAGTGTTCCTTAACAGGGAGCCAGTTTAGTTCCTCCATTGCTGGAGTTATGTGATCGTACGTACTTCCGTGTCTTTGTTGCAATTTTGTACCGCTTGAAGCTTTTTCACATTATTTGTTGAAGTATTCTACAAACGGAAGAGTAAAGAAACCGATTAGGCATAATGAATCTTTATCGAAACTATCAATTTTCTCAGTTACGTTATCAGGTAAATTAAGGACGGGGCCTACTAATTAAAAAGTAATGTAATCTTCAAATAACTATGTGAGTTGTTTTAACCCTTCAGAGGGTTCTACAAATCTGTCTAAAAAAGGTGGGGTCACCGGACAGTTAAGAGAAATAATGAGTCTTAAATATGGCTGACGTCACGATTTTACCGGCATCGACAAACTGAATTTTTTTTTTTCAAAGGATTTTCATTGAAACATCTCTTTGATAGCGGTAAACAATTAACAAGTAATTTTCTAATAGGAATACATATTTTGTAACGTATTTTCAAAAGTTAGTAGTGAAATATGATTTTTTTTAGCATCGCGACTTGTCAGTTTACGAGGTTCAGAAAATTCGAATTTTTGTCTATTTTCCATTCAAAAATCAGTTGCTTTTTCGAAATTTTACATCAAAACCATTGTTTAACATGTTCTTAATAATTGCAGTTATAAAAAAATTGGGGTTACCGGGCGTTTTAAAAAGTTATTGCGTGGTAAACTTTGCCGCCGAAGATCATCATAAGACAATTTCTTTCCGGTCCCCTCCCTACTAAGTAAAGAAATTCGTCATCATAAGTGCATTGTGGGACTGTTTTTATAAAAACCGCTACCGTCGCGTCTACCATCGTTAGATGGTTTTTTATTTGTATTTTGTCATCTTTTGAGGTAACTTAAAAGATAGCGCGTTAAAATGGAAACTATGTAGATGCGCAGTAGCCTGCGCAGTGGCAATAGTAGGCCCCGTCCTTAAAAACAAAGAAATATTTATTTTCAAATTTATTAATTAGAAAGAAAGAAATACCAGCTAACAGTTATCCTAAAAAGACACGGAATTCTAAGTTAACAGTTAATTTTTTAGCCGTTTCTCAGTTAACAGTTTACCCCATTCAGAACCTGGCTGAGTACGTAACAAACCCTGGCCATGGTCATCGTCATTGACTGGCTGATACTAACACACTACACTCACCAGCATACCCTGAGTACGTAACAAACCCTGGCCATGGTCATCGTCATTGACTGGCTGATACTAACACACCACTCACTAGCATACCCTGAGTACGTAACAAACCCTGGCCATGGTCATCGTCATTGACTGGCTGATACTAACACACCACACTCACTAGCATACCCTGAGTACGTAACAAACCCTGGCCATGGTCATCGTCATTGACTGGCTGATACTAACACACCACTCACTAGCATACCCTGAGTATGTAACAAACCCTGGCCATGGTCATCGTCATTGACTGGCTGATACTAACACACCACACTCACTAGCATACCCTGAGTACGTAACAAACCCTGGCCATGGTCATCGTCATTGACTGGCTGATACTAACACACCACTCACTAGCATACCCTGAGTATGTAACAAACCCTGGCCATGGTCATCGTCATTGACTGGCTGATACTAACACACCACACTCACTAGCATACCCTGAGTACGTAACAAACCCTGGCCATGGTCATCGTCATTGACTGGCTGATACTAACACACCACTCACTAGCATACCCTGAGTACGTAACAAACCCTGGCCATGATCACCGTCATTGACTGGCTGATACTAACACACCACTCACTAGCATACCCTGAGTACGTAACAAACCCTGGCCATGGTCATCGTCATTGACTGGCTGATACTAACACACTACACTCACCAGCATACCCTGAGTACGTAACAAACCCTGGCCATGGTCATCGTCATTGACTGGCTGATACTAACACACCACTCATATCACTAGCATACGCTGAGTATGTAACAAACCCTGGCGCTTTGAACATTTCAAAGTGTTTATCGTTTGTCACTTGGCGTGTCTTTTATATTAAGGTAAAATTCTCGCTTTCTGATTGGTTATCTTGTACAAAACTTTAATTAGGCGGCAACGTTAAGGTGCGTCGCGATGTAATAAAATTATTTCTTACTGCAGGGGAGAGAGCCGATTAAACTAAAGGTGTTATTCTTTGCGCGCGTGGTTGGGCTTCCTGTGGTCATTGGTTTGTCGTGCAAAATCGCACGCGACCTAGTACGCGACCTCACTTTCGAACAGCCTTTCCACTTTTAAGTACAGGTTGGCAAAAATTAGAAAAAAATGCTCTAAAACGTTCAAAAACCACCCAGAATGACACCAAATAAATTTAACAACAACACAAGATTGAAATGTATTGAAATGTTGAAATGTATTTCTATAAAATATACGGATTTTTTCCTCCTATATCTCCACAGGTAGCCCAAGCTCACTGTGCATTTACTAAAGGATATACGGGTCCTTTTAAACCTTCGATTTTTTGCCTTAAAATTTATTAAAATTTAATAAAACTCTAACAGTGTCTTCTTGTTGATCGCTTTAATCCTCTGAGTTAATTTCAGCCGATTTCGTTCAGAAAAAAAAATCCTTTTCCCTGCCTTACATAAGAGATTAACAAGAAGACACTTTAAGAGTTTTATTGAATTTTATTAAATTTTAAGTCAAAAATCGAAGGTTCAAAAGTACCCATATACCCTTTAGTAAATCAACCTTAAATCAACACTAATAGTGAGCTTGGGCTACCTGTGATATCTCTACAGCTTGGGCTGCCTGTGGACAGACGCCATATATGGGAACGAGAGTGCTTTTGCTAATCGGGGGAATCCCCGATTATCCAGTGTAAGCTGCGCTTGCCGGCCATGTAACACTCTTCTTCGAGCGGGCTTCGAAAGGTAAGCCTTTCAAATTTCCTTTTTAAACGCTTCTAAATCATTGCAATCTTCAACAAAACCTTACAATTTATAAAATCAATACAAAAAGCATATTTTGAGAAATATTTAAGCGAAAATTAAGGCCCGGGCAAACGGTTTCAATCTTCGTTTAAATTTATACGCGAAGTTTCATGATGTCTTTCCTTTCAACATCAATTCAACATCGAATCAACACGTTTTAACAATGTTGAAGGTGTTTAAAAGCGTTTCTGACTTATCGACTTATACTTTTATTTGGTTATCTATTATAAAGATATCATAATTTGTCCGGGAAATCTTGTAATCCACAGTTGAACATCACAATGACAGTTGAACATGTTTCTTGATGGCGGCCATTTTGAATGATTTGAAATAATCCCGACGTAACCAATCGAACGAAATCGAACGTTCGATGCAATCGAATTCAATCGAATGATTGGATTCGAGTGTATTCGGTAATCGAATGAAATCGAATTCACAACTTTTTTTGAGCCAATCGAACATAATCGAACATTTGATTGTTAAAATCATTCGAATTTCTTCGATTTTGATTTTCTAGCGCGGCAATCACTTTGTTTTCCGTATTAAAAGAAACGAGGTTAATATTGATAGAAATATTTTCCTTTTATTAGACGAGCCAATAACAAAATAAACATGTTGTGATGAGTTCACAGAACGTACGTTGTGCACAGAGAATGAGATAAGAGATTTATAAAGAGAAAGGAGATTTATTTGCCCTGATTGGTTCAAATAAAAAATGTTATGTTTATAGCAAAGTCTGGGAACAAATACTTTGGGTTTAGAATTGTCAGAAATTGAGTTTATTTCATACGTTTGAATTTATTTTAGCATTCGACATTTGATTACCGTTCGGAAATCGAACACAATCAAGCATTCAATTGCGTTCGGAAATCAAATTTAATCGAATTCACAACTTTTTTTCCAGTGAAATTCATGGTTTTTAAAAGCCAAGACATTTAATAATTTGTCAAAAATCATAAGGGGTTTTGAAATATATGCCACATGCACCCACTGTGTGGCAGGCCTTTCAATCTGCATTTTTCTGGGCTATGTTTTTGAAGCATAATATTTTTGAATGTTGACATAAAATGACTCCAAAATCAGAACAGTTCAATTGGAGTTTAAAACATTCATACATGAATAGAGCATTGATTTTTTTTTTCAACTCCAGCTAGCTCTCCTATGAATTAAACAGCATTACATTTTGTTGCGAACATTACATGTTGTGTAATACAAATATATATTTTTTATTTTCCAAAAAATAGGGGGGGTGGTACTACCCCCAAACTTGGGTGGGGGTGTACCGCCGGGTCCTCAAAACCCTGACCCTTTCCCAGACCTAGGGCTAAAACGTTCATGACCTTGTGATGAATACTTCCAACAACAAATAGTGAAGAACTATACATGTTTATTTGTGAAGATTACTTACCAAATCAGGGAAGAATCCGAAAGTAAATAAGCAAAAATCCCCACTGAAAAGCGTTCGTTGTATCTTCTTCTTCAGTATAAAATCACTTCAGAAACCATCTTCAGCTGGAAAAAGTCAAATCGATAAACGAGCGAGATTTTAACAAGCCCGCATTGTTTGGTGGTCTGTGGAGTATTGGCCCGTGAGAAATCATCTTCTCGACTATCAAGCCAGCCACTGAACACAGGTAACCCAACACTGGGTAAGATTAGTTTCGCTGCTTATTATTATTATTATTATTATTATTATTATTATTATTATTATTATTATTATTATTATTATTATTATTATTATTATTATTATTATTATTATTATTATTATTATTATTATTGTTATTATTATTATTATTATTATTATTATTATTATTATTATTATTATTGTTATTGTTATTATTATTATTATTATTATTATTATTATTATTATTATTATTGTTATTGTTATTATTATTATTATTATTATTAATATCACCATCATTATCACCATATCACTAACAATACTATCATCACCAGCATCAATATTATCACTGTTATCATTGTGACATTATCATCATCAGTATCATCATCATTATTGCCATCATAATTATTATCAGCATCAGCATCACCATGATCATCACTTTGACTTTGACTTTATTTGATTTCAACATGAAATTACAACTACTATACATATACCCGCAAATAGTGGAGCTAGTCGAGGCGAGTAATGTTAACTTAGTATTTACAAATATATATACAAATATATATACAGCCAATCTCGAAAAGGTTGTCCACCTGATAAGACATATATACTAAAAGAAATATCACGTGACTCATTTTATAATCACTTTCCGCGCATGTAGAAAGTCAGGTAATTCTAGCGGGGGAAGATACTGTTTGTTTGAATTCACCGCCATATTAGTTTCAAACGATACTGACTTTCTACACGCGCGGACAGTGATTATAAAATGAGTCACGTGATATTTCTTTTAGTATATATGTATTTTCAGGTGGACAACCTTTTCGAGATCGGCTGTATGTATTAATAATACATCACATTATTAATTATATTACATTGTCTTCACAGTTTGTTTAAAAGACTCTGTTAGTCCTGGTTGAAGTGCAGACAGTTTAACTTTCTATCATGCCGGGATATATTCTACTAGACTTGGATAAGGAAGAGATCCCAGCAAAATACATGTGCAGTTTCTGTGGGTTCCTGCTCAGAGATGCAAGGCAGACGCCCTGTGGTCATTTCTACTGTGATGAATGTGTTGTTAGACTTGTCATGTGAGTTACAAATGAAATACATTTGTTTTTTATTGTTGATGTTGTCATTGTTTTCATTGTTATTATTAATTATCATTACTATTATTGATTAAAGTGGCTTTAGTTGTTATTTGTATAACAAAAACTAATGCAAGTAAGTTTGTAATCATTTTAATCTCCTTGACGTTTCGACGCTATCCAGCGTCATTTTCAAGAGAACAATTAGTATTCAAGAATCTGAGTTTTATAATAGTAATAAAGGTCTCATGATAATAGTCTTGTTGACATTTCAACAAAAGATCTTTGCTCGAACAGAGTCTGATTGTATGTTCTAAAACTCATTAATAATTCATTATCTCAGGGACCAATTACAACTTTGTATTTCAGTCACATGCATAGGTCTTGATACACCAATCAAACACTGATCAAGACACTGTATAAATTACATTGTACCTTAAAAGTAATTTCTCATTCATTCCATTATAATTCACTCTCTT
Organism: Metridium senile; assembly: GCA_949775045.1. Lineage (NCBI taxonomy): Eukaryota > Metazoa > Cnidaria > Anthozoa > Actiniaria > Metridiidae > Metridium > Metridium senile. The sequence goes on along the minus strand of OX459097.1, from coordinate 21,187,813 downwards.
TTTAGTCGGGCTAGCCATAGGCGGCCCGACTTAAGTTCTACCATTTCGTCAATCTATCTATGTATCTATCTATGTATCATGTCGCGTGTATTCCCCATGATGCTTTGGGAACGAACACAGGAAGCCCAACTTAGAATTGTTTAGCCTCCTGTGTTGATTTTATGACTAGCCCGACTTTACGCTCCTAGAGCGTCAAGTTTTTCTTTATTCTACGTTTTCTCCTTTTTTTACTCTTCTTTCCTTTTTATTTACGTAGTACCTATCTACCTAACTATTTGCCTAACATTTTATTTTCATTTATTTATTTATTTTATTTGGACGTCCTGTGATTCGAGAACCTCTGTCTTGCAATTCTAGTGTATTACCAACTAAGCTAATAACAAATTTGTTGATAGTTTTGGGTTAATGTCATATTTTATTGATGTTTTTATTATAGGTTGATACTAATTATTTGTGAAAAAGTTCAAAGTGTTTTATTTAGTGATTTGTTTGAGAAGCCAGATCAAAAACTTGTGCTTCATGTTTGATCAGGAACTCGAAATGGATGGAAGGACTCGGCCTACTGCCTTTTGCTTTCATCCGTTTCTCAGTGTTTGGTGCCCCTGATCAAACACTCGCACCCGTTTTGATCTATTACTTCAATGATGGTTTCATTTTCCGGATGAGTAACATCTTGTGTATAAGACAATCCATTTTTTAAGGATTAAGGATTAAGGATAGCGTTGAAACGTCGAGGAGATTAAAATGATTACAAACCGGCTTACTTGTGTTAGAAATTGTAATACAAATTACTATTATAATTCTAAATCTTTTATAACCGAGCCTGCACGTCAAACCACAAAACTTGTTTGCATTGACCCCATCTGCAATGCAGATGATTCAATAATCTTCATGATCAGTTGTAATTGTTTTAACCCGTAATTATAATTTTAAGTTCGGCATCAATAATTTCACTAGTTTTATTAACATCAATTCATGGATGAAGCACAGGCCCATGGCCAAAATGGCCAGGGCATGAAGTGAATGATGTCATGATATTGTGGTGAAAACGCTCGCTTCAACAACGTTCTCAGGAACGACTAATAGAAAGAGTTAGCAAATTAAGCCTGCGTTGTATAAAAATTATTTAAGGGAGGGGTACCTTGTACATTTATCAAATCTTCTTTTGAGCCTCATTTCTTTTAGGTATAAAGTATTATAGAGTTTTTCCACTTTTTATGCAGTTTTCAATTTATTGCAAAATTATAGAAAGTTCCCTATCCCAGTCAGGCGAGCATTTAAGAGGGATTTGCCCATATGACTTGCAAAATGATTTTTTGTCAAATCCCTTAAAATAGGCATGTAGAACCAGTTTTGAACGCTGAATCCATTGCTATAAGTTTTAGCTCGATCAGATAAATATTTAAGGCGCACGGCGCCAAAATGTGAAAATTGACGTCATTTCCGGTTTTCGAAGGTCGATTGAGTGCACTACAAAAAGTGTCAAATATCACAAGATTGAGAACATATTTTACCAAACAAATTTGCCAGCTCAAAAGTACGTACAGTAGTGACTATTCGGAGCTTTTTTTCTTCGAAGAAAGATGAAAACTGAATATTTTATAGATTTTTCAATTATTTTCAAGTTTTTACTCGATTTTAAGTACATCATATTAAAACCTCTGTATCGCCAATGGTACACGACCTAGCTCAAAGCTATTGTACATGAGGAAAGAGGGATACCCATAGCTTAGTTTTGTCAAATAAAATTTTGGGGCAAATCATTAACAACACAGCTTGGGGAGCGATGAATGTTGACCCCAATTTCAGTCATATTTGACCTCAATTTACTACGCGATATGTGTACATTGAACGATTAAACTTACCGAAATCATGCCTCTATCCCCTGTAATTCACAAACAAACATCTCCTTGCCATAATACAATACTTTATTCATGATTTGAGCGGGTACATTCCGAGGAAATGTCTTGAGAGAAGCTTGGAACCAGTTGAATTGAGTACGATCATTATGCCAACCGAAGCCAAGGTATTAGCTATCATTCTTTTGAAGTCAAAATATTAAAACTACCAGCTGTATCCAAGCTTTATGTTTTACCTGACCTTAGTACGTGAACTTCAGAGTGAAATACTGTTATAAGAGTAGAGTATTTCACCGCCATTTGACTATTAGACACGATCGATGATACAACTAAAGGCTTTCAGACAAACATACAACCGCGAAAGAATGCGTGACATGAACACAGGAACCCCAAAGCGGCCTGATTATAACGCAATACTGAGAAATTGAGACAAATATTTATCTTAAATGCTATATTCGCATTTGTTTACATGGTTGTACCTGTCTTTGTAAATACTACAGTAATTCTGTTGTAACTAACAGATATATATACCTGGTATACTCTTATATACCTGGTACTGGATATTATATATACGACTTATTCGTGTCATAATGTACTGCGGCTAATCTGTAATCGGTAATCTAACCCAACCGTATCAAACAGAGAAAAGGCGCACAACAAAACTGTATTGCAACGATATGATATTCATTATTTATATAATTATTTTCAATTTTCTTCATTTTTTCATTCTTTCTATTCCCATTTTCTATTTTCTTTCTTTCACCCTTTCTGTTTCCATTATTTATATTCCCATTTTCTTTTTTTCAGCATTTTTATCATTTTCATTCCATTTTCTATTTTCTTTCTTTCAGCATTTATTTTTATTGTTTCTTTTCCCATTTTCTTTCTTTCAGCCTTTTTTCATTATTTCTTTTCTTTTTGTCTGTTTTCTTTCGTTCTGCATTTCTTTTTTTTTCTCTATTATTTTTGATTCTGAGGATTAGTTGCAGGCTCTGTCCGTCTCTTTTCTCGAAGTATTTTTATAAGTCACTTATCAGTGTGCCAATAAATTGAAATATGGAAAAAGAACAATTATATGTACAGATGTAGCCTCCTTTGATCAAAGAAAACGCAGTCGTCAGTCCTTCAGTCCATTTATCATCGAATGATAATTCTTGCAATTCTTCAAAAAACTTTCTGTTGTTTTACAAGTAAAACGCTCGCAGATTTGTACTTGTTTATATGGTAGAAAGTTGTCTCAGACAGCCCTAGCTCCCCCCGAGTTACCCTGTGCGAGTTTTAATACATCTCTTTGTAAAATTCCACATGGGAATAATTTCTCATCTCCGTTGGGCGAGACAACCCCGGGGGCGAGATATCTCGTCTCGGCTGGTAGGGTATAGTATATGATGGGTATATAGGGTATCATACCCGTTATATACCCTACCAGCCGAGAGACGAGATATCTCGCCCCCCGAGTTGAACTTTAATTTCTACCTAATTTCTAGCGTTTTACTTGTAAGACAACATAAAGTTTTTTCAAGAATTGCAAGAATTATCATTCGATGATAAATGGACTGATCGAGGACTGAAGACTTCGTTTTCTTTGATCAAAGGAGGCTATATATAATTGTTCTTTTTCCATATTTCAATTTATCGGCACATATAAGTGACTTATAAAAATACTTCGAGAAAAGAGACGGACAGAGCCTGCAACTAATCCTCAGAATCAAAAATAATAGAGAAAAAAAGAAAAAGAAATGCAGAACGAAAGAAAACAGACAAAAGGAAAAGAAGTAATGAAAAAAGGCTGAAAGAAAGAAAATGGGAAAAGAAACAATAAAAATAAATGCTGAAAGAAAGAAAATAGAAAATGGAATGAAAATGATAAAAAATGCTGAAAAAAAGAAAATGGGAATATAAATAATGGAAACAGAAAGGGTGAAAGAAAGAAAATAGAAAATGGGAATAGAAAGAATGAAAAAATGAAGAAAATTGAAAATAATTATATAAATAATGAATATCATATCGTTGCAATACAGTTTTGTTGTGCGCCTTTTCTCTGTTTGATACGGTTGGGTTAGATTACCGATTACAGATTAGCCGCAGTACATTATGACACGAATAAGTCGTATATATAATATCCAGTACCAGGTATATAAGAGTATACCAGGTATATATATCTGTTAGTTACAACAGAATTACTGTAGTATTTACAAAGACAGGTACAACCATGTAAACAAATGCGAATATAGCATTTAAGATAAATATTTGTCTCAATTTCTCAGTATTGCGTTATAATCAGGCCGCTTTGGGGTTCCTGTGTTCATGTCACGCATTCTTTCGCGGTTGTATGTTTGTCTGAAAGCCTTTAGTTGTATCATCGATCGTGTCTAATAGTCAAATGGCGGTGAAATACTCTACTCTTATAACAGTATTTCACTCTGAAGTTCACGTACTAAGGTCAGGTAAAACATAAAGCTCGGATACAGCTGGTAGTTTTAATATTTTGACTTCAAAAGAATGATAGCTAATACCTTGGCTTCGGTTGGCATAATGATCGTACTCAATTCAACTTGTTCCAAGCTTCTCTCAAGACATTTCCTCGGAATGTACCCGCTCAAATCATGAATAAAGTATTGTATTATGGCAAGGAGATGTTTGTTTGTGAATTACAGGGGATAGAGGCATGATTTCGGTAAGTTTAATCGTTCAATGTACACATATCGCGTAGTAAATTGAGGTCAAATATGACTGAAATTGGGGTCAACATTCATCGCTCCCCAAGCTGTGTTTATGATTTGCCCCAAAATTTTATTTGACAAAACTAAGCTATGGGTATCCCTCTTTCCTCATGTACAATAGCTTTGAGCTAGGTCGTGTACCATTGGCGATACAGAGGTTTTAATATGATGTACTTAAAATCGAGTAAAAACTTGAAAATAATTGAAAAATCTATAAAATATTCAGTTTTCATCTTTCTTCGAAGAAAAAAAGCTCCGAATAGTCGCTACTGTACGTACTTTTGAGCTGGCAAATTTGTTTGGTAAATATAGATTACTTCATGGTTAGTGAGGCGTACGATTTTTATTCACGAGTTGTGAAGAATTTCAAACGAACGAGCGAGGCTCTGCGAGCGAGTGAGTTTGTAATTCTACACAACGAGTGAATAAAATCGTACAAGCGAACTAACCATGATGTAATTTTTTTATTTTATAAGTACTGAGATTTATTTTCAACATTAATGACAACATGCATCAAATATACCATGAAATGAGTTCTATGGTTAAACGATTCAATGATTAAGAAATTCAATATTTTCTTTCAAAATTTTAAACAACGAAAAGTAGCAACAAAATCATGAAAAATACCGTTGTAAAAGGCAAATTTACTTATCTTCAATGCTTTTTTAAAAAAAAGCATTATTAAATGGTTAAATAGTCTTGCATTGACAACGCTTCGGCAGTAGCTGAGCGAGATTCCTCTAGTGTGAACTTTGCCGACTGATTCACTATATTTATAGTTGTTTCTTTTCCTTTTTTCTTTAGCTCTTTCTGTTTGGAAAGAAGGACTTGTCTTTTCAAATAGGAGGTCCTTCATGTCACTTGTTTTCTTCATATGTCGCTCTAAACCAAATAATTAACTTCAGAACTTAAAACCGAACGATTTTTACGTCACTGGAATTTTATACATAAATCTCAGTACTTATGAAATAAAATATGTTCTCAATCTTGTGATATTTGACACTTTTTCTAGTACACTCAATCGACCTTCGAAAACCGGAAATGACGTCAATTTTCACATTTTGGCGCCGTGCGCCTTAAATATTTATCTGATCGAGCTAAAACTTATAGCAATGGATTCAGCGTTCAAAACTGGTTCTACATGCCTATTTTAAGGGATTTGACAACAAATCATTTTGCAAGTCATAGGCGACCCTATTGGCAAATCCCTCTTAAGCACTAATATTTTCCACACAGGGTTACGCTAATAAGTTGTGCATGTTCACTTTGCACTGATTGGCTAGCTCCATTTGAAGGATTTACCTAGTAATTATTACTATTGTTATCATAATTTTGATAATTAATATCATTTATTATTGTTTTCATTGTTATCATTATCATCTTTTTCATCACCATTGTCATCATCATCATTTTCATCGTCATCATTTTTATGACAATTGTCACCATCAGTTTCATTTCCATTTATATCACCATCATTGTCGTCATAATCATTTTCAACACCATTATCATCATCATCATTTTCATCAACCGTTTGATCACTTGTCACAATCATAACTTCCATCTTCATTGTCATCATGGCATCATTTTCATCATCATTATTATCATCATAACAGTTTTTACAATCAATTGTTAATTTGTATAACTACCCTTGTCATTATCATCTTGTGGACTCATTGTAAACATCATCAACGTGGTTTTTCAGTTGGCCTTTTCCAAAACGAGTGAAGGTCTGGGTACTACTTTGCCTAATTAATGTAATTAAGAAATGAACCGGCCATAATTAAATAGAGCACATTAAGATGTGTAAGATTCCTGAGATTTGGTTGTATTCTGACCAAGATACAGCCTCATAAAAATGCCTAAAAATAATGGAAGGAAATGTATGGTTTTCTTTGTAATTTTGGGCAGTTTTGGATGGATTTAACTCACTCAATATCTAACAAAAAGAAGCAAAACTCAGGAATCTTACATATTTTGGTGTCCTCTTTTTTACATTAATTAGGGAAACTAGTACCCAGACCTTCACTCGTTTTGGAAAAGGCCAATTATTTTATCTTCAAACGTTCTTTCGGGAAAGAGGAGCGAAAGAAAGTTTGTTTTCTCAGGCTATCGTCATACATGTATTTTTGTGATCTTAAATGTTTTTTTTTTTCTTTTAACATTTATTGTCTTTTAGTGATAACACTTTAACCTGTCTGGAAGATGGCGAACAGTCCCCCATTCATCAGGTACAACTAAGTGTAGAAACACTACCGTATTTACTCAAATAAACGCAGCGGCGCTTCTTGATCAGAACTACGCCGGAATATTGGGAAGAAAACTTAATGGACGAGTGGTGAAATATAATCACTTTGAATTATAAAATAAAGCTTTTGATGAAAATTTATTTCCAATGCTGTGCTAGAGTAGCGTTTAAAGTGTGGCGTTGTTTCGAGGACGGCGCTTATTCGAGGAAATACGGTATTTATAATAATAATAACTTTAAAGATATTTTATGGAACATCAATTCCTTAGAGTTCAACAACGCTTTACGTTTAAAATATTAAGTAATGCTGACAACATGACGTTTCTTCTTATTCCTTTCTAAATTACCCAAACTAACAATGCCTCCACGGTTCAGCGATGTCCTTCGAGACACCATCTAAGGTCTCTTCTACACGAATCCGATCCGGCTGAAACCGCATAGAAATATTTGCGTCCACACGAATCCTGTTGATCGTTTCCTATTCAAAAGTATGCGGTTTCGGTGACCGGATTCACTGGATTCGTGTGGACGATAGGCCGATTCGCATCAAAAAGTATGCGGTTTCAAAAGTATCCGGATCCGTGTAGCCGGGGTCTAAGGTCCAACCGTCCACTGAGCCAATAATACCAATGTCAGTTTTTTACACGAGCTGAGATGGCGTCCCATAAAGCAGCGTCTACAACACAAAAGGACTCTGTTAACATTTAAATTCCTAAATACTTTAGCACCCAAATATTTGAGCAACAGATTTGTCAAAAGAAGCAGCATCCATCAACGCAACACTTGAAACGACAATGACCTGAACATCCCAAAATATTGCACAGCAACATGCAGGACAGAGAACGTTCCTGTACAGAACAACAAAGTTATGGAACCAATTAGACGATTCTTGCAATCAGACAACAAAACTCTTTCAAAAAAGAACTAAAAAATCATTAAAAAGACAGTTTCCATGATAAATAGTACTGTATGATACATCTTGTTTTACCATTTTATATCTCGAACGCTTTTTGCTGCGAGCGAAGCGAGAAGCATACTAATCATGACGGGTACCCTGTGTTGTATATGAACGAGAAGTACTGGACATACTAGGTGGTTAAAATCTCGATCCTTTCCTTGACACGCGATAATGGATCGTGACGTCATAAACACGAAAGACGCGTACTTACACGAACATCCGGCATGCATCACGTGCGTATATGGCCAGCCGTATATTTTAGTCTTGTTTTGTCTTGAACCCCGGACAACTATAAACACGAACGTCCCAAAACAATAGAGATTGACGTATTACAGAAATCATTTCAGTGTAGTTATGTCGTTTATAAAGAGCCACGGCCAACTATAAACACGAACGTCCCAAAACATTACTGATTGTCGTATTACAGAAATTATTTTAGTGTTGTTTTGTCGTTTATAAAGAACCCCGACCAACTATAAACACGAATGTCCCAAAAATATATATCCATTGTTTTCTTTTGTTTATACAGTTATTGTCTATTACATCTATTACGGGTTTATAAAACCGACTCTGGCAGTTAAAGATGTACAACAAGACTAATGTTTTATTAATTTTTTTAATTTCTTTTTAAATTTTTCTTTAATTGTTTTTTTTTTTAATTTAATTGTTTTTTTCCATAACCCAATTAAATTTTAAAAACTATCGTGTAATCAAAAAAAAGAGAATGCCATATAATTGTTTCCATTAAAACTAACCTGAAGCCAACTTCGCAGCATCTCACTTTCAATTTGAAATAACTAGTATAACTATATATCATACTTTGTATTTTTTTTATATGGAAATAACTATTTGTTATCATTGTAAATTATTCTTGAAAAACCTTTTAGAGGAAGATTAATAAAATGTATGTATGTATGTCATTTGTTTGGACTGTCTTGAATTTATCAAGCGATTATTTAACGATCTGATACCTAGCTAGAATATATCTTTAGACTTGGCAAAAAATGTTGTTTCGTTTAACTGTCGTCTTTGACTTGTTTTTAAAATGCCTAGGCAAAAACTTTGTAATGGAATCGGCAGTTTAAACACTTGTGTCTTATAAGTGTTTTTTTTTTATTGCTATTCTCTCCGTCAACCTTGTTTAAAATTGGTGTATTTAATATACAGGTTTATCCTGATAATTTTGTACGCCGAGAGGTCCTATCATTGGTCGTACGATGCATCAATACTGAGAATGGATGTAAATGGAGGGGAGAGGTCAGACACGTGACGGTAGGGAACTGACTTGTTTAACTAATTCATTGAACCTGCAACTCATCCATACGTTCTTACGTTCTTTCATTCATTCATTCATTCATTCATTCATCCATTCATTCATCCATCCATCCATTCATTCATTCATTCATCCATCCATCCATCCATCCATCCATCCATCCATCCATCCATCCATCCATCCATCCATCCATCCATCCATCCATCCATTCATTCATTCATTCATTCATTCATTCATTCATTCAATAACATATCTTGTTCATTCATTCAATAACATATCTTGTTCTCTATCATATCTAGAACCATACGGCAAACTGTCCGTACCAGAAGATCAAATGCGACCATCCAGGCTGTGATGTTATGTTACTAAGAAAAGATCTACCAGATCACATACTGAAGGAGTGCGAATACAGGCAAATCAGATGTGCGTATTGTGGTATTGATGTGTCATTAGCAGACATGCAGGTGAGTACATTACTAGACCAGTCTAAATAATAAATACACAGCAGGCAAAATACAGGGAACGTAAACCTTGACAAACTGAGGAAACAAATCGAAGAGTTGGACGACCAAGTTGATTATCTAGAAAACCAAAGTAGAAGAAACAACGTCAGAATATCAGGAATTCAATGAAGATCGGAATGAAAATTGGGAAGCCACCGAAAAGAAAGTGAAGTGTAAACTTTGTGGTTACGATATACTTTATCTGCTTTATTAAGTGATATCTCTTCAAGGGTAAGCCTGTAAGCTTTTCTGTGTCTTTCTGGGAGAGACGTATATCTCTATATCTTGACCTAAACCAGCCCCAGAATCCGCTCTCTCCAAGCTTGACCTAGCTCTTATACTCCTTACATTAACCCAACCCTCAAGGGAATCCTAAACACAAACACATTCACATATACAAACATACACACGAACATGCACACACTCATTCATGCTACAGAAGGATTTACTCGAATCCCGCATTTCGCACGTGCATATTTGCCGGACGAGTAGTTGCTATGTGTCACATTTGGAATATTTGCATGCTGGTTTTGTGATCACGCAATCGTCATTCCTACCCCACCATTGTGAGTAGTGATAACAAATGAGACGCGTGTGGTCCCCCAAGGGATTGTCTACTTGTTGGGGTCAGAGATGGTTCCAAGCACTATGCTAAACTTTCCACCCTTGTCTGTATATAAGCCTTTAGGTGTTCAACGGAATCTTGTGTCATCCTGAAATCATATAGGGACATTAAATGATCATCCAAAACATGTATTATTGCAGAAATATAGGAGACATTTGTGTTTTGAAGGAATTTTATTGAAGACAAAACTATCTAATCAATATTCAATCTTGACACACAAACGTGGAGTAAACCGATCATCAGTGAGTCTCTAAGAGTGGGCTCCCTGTGATCTGTCCAGGCTATAATCAACCGAGTCAAGGTCTGACAGAGGATGGAAATATTGTTAATGATGGTTAATACTAACGGTCAATTTTCAAAATCAGTATACACTAGAAGGGAGAGCCGTATCTGCGAGCATAACATAACATCACGAACTCCATCACTTGAAGATATATGGTCCAAGCTAAGTAGCTTACTGTATTTTGTTATAAATAATGAATATCACTTTAGTAACATACTTTATCATTATATAAATTTAATGATAACTAGTTTATGTCCTTTTAAAATAGTTTTTTTCCCGCACTTTGATATAACAATTTATATTGTACCATTTTCTTTTCCTTCTAAATGCCGTTAAAACAAAATAATCGTAAGTTTTTTTTTTTATTGCAGTAAGCGACTTTATGCTAATTCTATAACTATTTAATGTTCGTATTGTTGTTGTTTCTCTCACGTTAAGTGCTTAAACAACACTTCAATTGTTAATGAAGTTCATTCTTTTGACAATAATTTCTTTTGCCATAAATGCATTGTAGATGCACTACCTTTTATGTCATTAGAAGAGAATGAATTCCATTCAGCATTATTTGAATTACAACACGGCCGCAGTCCTCATTGGGATTTAGAAACAATCAATTATTTATCTTTTCATCCTTTTAAAGTTGGCAACTGCTTAAAGTCGAAAGCAAACTTTGTTGATAATTTCTGTGATCCAGGTGATCTGAACATGCATTTACCAAAATTGACACGATGACTGAAAAATGTAAATACTTTGTTGAGGATAGTTTCAGTTCCCTCATAAATAAGCCTATCCAATTTTCCTTGATTTATTTTAACATATTAAGAAGCCGTAAATATTTTAAAGATTTAGCTTGCTATCTCACCTCACTTATTTTTCATTTAGACGTACAATAATACAATACAATAAAATTTATTGATACTCCCCAGAAGGGATCTTCCTATCAATTTACAAATATAATCAAATATAATATATGATATGATATGATGTGATGTGATGTGATGTGATGTGATGTGATGTGATGTGATGTGATGTGATGTGATGTGATGTGATGTGATGTGATGTGATGTGATGTGATGTGATGTGATGTGATGTGATGTGATGTGATGTGATGTGATGTGATGTGATGTGATGTGATGTGATGTGATGTGATGTGATGTGATGTGATGTGATGTGATGTGATGTGATGTGATGTGATGTGATGTGATGTGATGTGATGTGATGTGATGTGATGTGATGTGGTATGGCATGGCATGGCATGAGATGGTATGGTATGATATGATATCTGATGTGATGTGATGTGATGCTAACAAATCCATCTATTCACGTAATAGTCTTTAACATTCTTTTTAATTTTTTTTTCGCTGATTTGGCATTTTTAATCTCCTGATCGTTTGGCTATTCGTTTTGCTAGATATTCTGGTGATTAAGTTGTTAAGGTAGTTCGGGCGTCATAGATTCTATCGTTAGATCTTTTTGAAACTTCTCATGTAAAAAGAGCAAACTAAGTTAAGTTCAAAAATAAAATAAAAATAATGGGTCACCGTGCTCGTTTCGGAGATAAGGACGGTAGACAGGGGCCCATTTTGGTCATTTTTTGTGACAAAAATTGTCGGAATTTGAAACATAAAACGCTATTTATTCTATTTTTCCCGATAACAAACTTTTTAACAAGCATTTGCAAAAGAAAGACACTTTCCTAACAAACATATTATTTGCCATGTTTTACTCTAGAAAATCCTTTGGGCAAAAAAAAATACTGCGAAAAGTACGTGCATGTCGAGAATTTTGATGCAAAAATAAACTCAAAATGTGAAAAATACCACATTTTGCGCTCGAAAACCATATCATTTTTATTTCACGGAATGAAGAGTTCTGATAAGGGAAATCCATCTATAAAATAAAAATGGGGTGACACCGCGCTCTTTTCCGAGTTATAGCACGAAAACAATTTAAAATGTATATTTCGTGAACCTGTTTTTTGTCCGTGCGGGACTGGTAACTAGTTCCCTATAAGATTATCGAAACAAACTTTCACATTTTTTGGTCCGCTAATATCTCTAGAATCGATGTAAAGCTAATTATGACCAGTTTAATTCTTTATTCTTGCCCATAACACTAATTTATGTGACGCATTATAGTTCCAAAAATCGACACTAAAACGACACCGATTTGAACGCGAAAAAATCATGAATTTAACGAAAAATCTTGATTTCTCGTAAATGCGGGTCTAAATTCAGGAGATTTTTTGCTGAGATGATGTGCTTGTCTTGTGAATGCATAACGTTCCCATGATATTCAAATCGGAAAATAATAAAAGCTAAAAAACGAAATTATGTGATTACGGCTGGGTCCCGAACTACCTTAAGGCATTTGAACATTAATACAGCATCACGTATGCGAAGACAATCCTGTACAGGCAGAAGCTTGAGGTTCTTTAGCGTGGGCGTTATGTGGTCGTCATCGCTTTGTCAGAGACTTGGCTTAAAGAAAAAGACGATCTTAGTTCGTTTGCTCTCTCTGGTTATCACGAACCAATCATTTTGAACAGACCAAATGAGGATGGCGGTGGTGGCTTTGCACTATATATACAGAACAACTATAATTATAAGGTGCGCGAAGACCTGAATCACAATAGTACTGAATCTCAGTTTCTATTTGTAGAAACTGAGAGAAATAATACCACTACGCTAGTAGGTGTTTCATATAAGGTGTTTCATCCAACAAGTCACTATTTAACGTCCCCGCCATCAAGACAAGTACATACGGTCAAAGATCTTTCTCCCACGCTGCAGCAAGTCTTTGGAACAAACTTCCTGAACAAATGAAATTAGCTGAATCGCTGTCGACATTTAAATCGAAATTGAAAACACACTTATTCAGAAAAGCTTACTTCAGTGACTGTGTATGAACACCCAACTTTGATAAACTATTCAATATTCAATAATTTATTATTATATATATAAAAACAAACATTTTAACATAGTCATATTGTAAATATATATATATATACAGCCGATCTCGAAAAGGTTGTCCACCTGTAAAGACATATATACTAAAAGAAATATCACGTGACTCATTATATATATTCACTTTCCGCGCGTGTAGAAAGTCAGGTACTCCTAGCGAGGGAAGATACTGCTTGTTTGAATTCACCGCCATATTACTTTCAAACGCACCTGCCTTTCTACACGCGCGGAAAGTCAATATATAATGAGTCACGTGATATTTCTTTTAGTATATATGTCTTTTCAGGTGGACAACCTTTTCGAGATCGGCTGTATATATATATTAGCATATAATTTAGAAACATTTTTAAAAATTTTTTGTAACCGCATTGAGCATTGTAAATGCGGAGAAAAGAACGTCATATTATTATTATTATAAGCCTCCTAACATAAATATAGATAACTATTCAAATATTTTTTTGAGCAACTTGATAAGTTAGAAAATTGTTCAAAAAACATCTACATAGCTGGCGATTTTACTATTGATCTGCTAAAAAGCGAAAAAAAAAAACAACAAGAAGCAAATTCATTCTTCAACAATCTTTTGACTTACCTTTTCCCCACTATATATAGTTGTTTTGTTTGTTTATTTATTTGTCACAATGATACAATTTTCAACTAATAGAGAGTATATACTTGCGACAGGAGATGGAAACAGAACTTTCGTCCCAATTGAATATCCTACTCCTCCTTAAATAGAACTAATAATAGAATTATACGTACAATGCTAAAAATATACTAACAAATACAGTATCTAGTAAAACTATCTCTTCCTCTTTGCCTTTCTTGAGTTGCATCAGTTATAAATCACTTGATCTTTTTTTGGCTTGAGATCTTGCTTTTTCAACGTCACTCAGCAAAGCTTCAGTTTTGCATGCTGGCCGTTGGCTCAAAACGAGCTCTTCCGTCCTTTGACAGGTCTTATTTTTCGTGCTGCTGGGTGACATGCCACCCTCCTCACTAACATAATGTTAGTGGGGGAGCCAGTTTAGTCGCCGACAACCCGACCATGCGGCAGGTGGTACTGGGTTACAATGTTACCAGTAGCAGAGTCACCAGTAGACACTGACCTAGTGAAACCAACTAGAATTACTCCGCATAGTGCCACACTAATTGATAATATTTACACAAACAGTTTTGACGCAGTTGATAATATAGGTCAGGTATTCTATACACAGATATTTCAGACCACCTCCCTGTGTTTGTTCTACAATATGGTATAAAACATATAAAATGCAATTCAAAAATCGCAAAACGTGTTCTCTACAGCTGGAGAAGAAAATTTCTATAGCGATTTATCACTCCAAGATTGGTCAGATCTTTATGCAAGTAAGGATTCAAACGATCAATATTTGTGTTTAATTGAAACAATTACAAACTTGTATAACAAACACTTCCCAGTCAAAACTATTAAAGTCAATCGCAAATCTAAACAGAATAGCTGGCTAACCCCAGGCATTCTTAAGTCAATTAAAAGAAAAAACGAACTTTACATGGCGAAACGTACAGTGCAAATACTTCAATCGAGGCCACTTGAATAAAAAAAACTAGCCAATGAGAAAACAGTAAATCCAGACAGATAACAGTATTAGCCAATCAAATGACAGTGTTCTCACGCTCATAAGGATCTTGAGCTAAAAGCTGCAATATGATTGGTTAATGATCAATTTATCTGAGTGGCCTCGGCTGAAGTAGTTGCACTGTAAGAGACCAACAGTAAACAATATCAACAAATTTTGTCAATACCGTAACAAGCTTAATCACTTAATAAGATTTACCAAAAAAGAATATAAGTTAATGCTAGAACAAGCGAAGGGAATATAAAATAATAATAACAATAATGTATATAGCTTATATAGCGCTTATTCAAGTCTGTTCTAAGCGCTTAAAATAAAAATACAAAAATACAAAAATGGATATGATTACAATGAAAAAGCTAATTTAAAAAAATGAGTTTTGAGTTTAGACTTGAACGAAGATACACTTGAAATGACAGTAATTGAAGGAGGTAGAGAGTTCCAAAGTAGAGGAGCAGCGACTGAGAAAGAACGTAGACCATATGACTTGAGATTGTATGACTTTGAGGATAGCAACAAGTGAGAAGATGAGCGGAGATTTCTTGCAGGTTTGTGAATAGTGATGAGATCTTGAATGTAAACAGGCGAAAGACCATGGAGTGCTTTCAATGTTAGAATAATTATTTTAAACTTGATACGGTCAGCAACAGGAAGCCAGTGCAAGTCAATAAGGACAGGAGTGATGTGATCATGTTTTCGAGATAAAGTGACGAGACGAGCAGAAGCATTTTGAACTGCTTGAAGTTTGTCGATGAGATGTTTAGGGAGTCCAAAGAGTAGAGAATTACAGTTATCAAGTTTTGAAGTTATGAACGCATGAATGAGAGTCTCAGTGGTCTTGTGGGAGATAAATTTCCTGATTCTAGTGATGTTGCGGAGATGATAGAAGGCAGATTTGCATGTGTTGTTTATGTGAGGAACCATGGATAGATTAGAATCAAATACAACACCAATGTTTCGTGTATGAGATGAGGTAGTAATGACGTCAGAGGCAAAGTGGAGAACAGGAAGAGTGTGTTGGGGATTATGCTTGGAAGAGAAAATTAGAAAGTCAGTCTTGTCTTTATTCAGTTTCAGTTTGTTCAAGGTCATCCAGTTATTAATATCAGTTAGACAGTTTTCGATTAGTTTCATAGCTTCATTAAGCGAGAAATCATCATTGCAGGAAAAAGGTATATACAATTGCGTATCATCAGCATACAGGTGGAAAGACATATTGTGTTTACGAAGGAGATCAGCAACCGGTGAGGTGTAAAGTAGATACAATATAGGGCCAAGAACAGAACCTTGAGGTACACCACAATCCAGGTGAAGAGTTTCAGAAGAGGCACCATCAATAGAGGCAAATTGTGTTCGATTAGATAGGTAGGATCGAAACCAGGAAAGAGCATTACTATGGATTCCAAATTTAGAGTGAAGACATTTAAAAATAATTTTATGATCAACCGTGTCGAAGGCAGCGGATAAATCAAGAAGTAGCAAGGCAACACAGGAGCGATTATCTATAATTTGAAGAATGTCATTTTTGACGCTAAAATAAAAATAAAATATAAATATAAAAGCTACATGGTCAGTCATTAATGAAATACTAAATAAGAAAAAAACTCTCGCAACAAGTATAGATACTATTCTGAATAATGGGAAACATTATAACAAAAAAAACTGATATAGTTAGTATTTTCAATAAATTCTTTGCAAATGTAGGACAAACATTAGCAAATAATATTCCACCCAGCAAAAACAGTTTTAGAGATTGAATGAAAGTGACATGTTCTAATGATCTTCACTTACCTCCCATTTCGCAATTTAAAGTTCTCGACGAACTTCTTAGTTTAGATTCTACTAAAGCGGGAGGCCATGAAAACATCCCTATACGATATTTTTTAAATGGCGCTGAATCTATTTACTTACCGCTGACTTCTTATATTTTCAATACATCCTTATGCACTAGCATTTTCCCAGATCAAATGAAAATTGCTAAAGTCATTCCCTTATTTAAAGGGGGGTGATAAATCCTTAGTGTCTAACTATAGACCAATATCGCTTCTTCCTACCATATCGAAAATATTTGAAAAAATTATATGTATTAAGGACGTTCGAGGGGAATGCTAGCGCGCATCGTACAACGCGCGGCGAGGAACGCCTGGGTGATTTTGCTTCTATAAGAAAAATAAGCAAACGAGCTGATTTTCGATGTTTGAAGCACAATAACTCAAAAAAACGAAATAACTACTAAAATTGAGTCTTCGTTTAGTTTTTGAAAAAAATGACATTTTTTTAACCCACATAAATTCGGCTTTTTCCAGTTTTTTTAAGCCCTCGAAAACGACAAAAAGCGGCCATTTTGTTCGAGACGTACAGTCTTTTTCTCCAAAAAAAGTATATTTTTTTGTGTCAAAAAATCGCTTTATTTCGAAATATTATGAATTTCAAAAACATTTTATGGCCTTTATTTATTATGACTGGCATTTTTTACTAATTTTGTTTCTTGTTTTTGCCACCAAGACATTCCGTCACGATGCTTGCGAAAAATGCCGAAAATGCCGACTTTGAGTCCATTTTGCTCGAAAACAACGACGGTGACCCCCAATTTGTTTTAGCTTACTTGATGTGTCTAATTTAGTTTTATCAACTAGCAAAGTCTCAGGAAATTGACATTTACTTTGCTTTTTCCCGCGAACGTCCTTAAGTCTTTAACGAATCACTTAGATGAAAACCATCTATTATCTGACTTTCAATTTGGTTTTAGACAAAAGCGAAACACTACTTCAGCAATTCTTGACTTTGTAAATAAAATTATTGATGCAATTGCTGGTGGTAATACCGCCATAGGTATCTTTTTAGATCTGTCAAAAGCATTTGACTTTGTTAACCATGACATTTTGTTAGACAAACTTTCCTACTATGGTATTAAGAACGATACTCTCAGATGGTTTGAAAGCTATTTGAAAAACCGTCTACAATACGTTTCCATTGACAATGAAAGTTCAAGCTATTTACCTATAACTTATGGTGTTCCGCAAGGTTCAATTCTTGGTCCTGTATTATTTCTTATCTATATAAATGACTCTCAATTTGCCACAAAATTCGCTCATCTCGTATTATATGCAGATGAAATGAAATTTCCTTTTTTAGCCATAAATCGGTTAAAAAAATCGTCTTAAACGAATATTTCTTTTAAATTCTTTTATTCACAAATAATACTTGTAAGTATTATAAAAATACAGTTGTTATTATTTACAATTAAGGAGGATAAAACCTTAGGTGTTATCCACTAGAAGATCGTTTAATTAAATGTTCACATAAATAACACATAATTCTCGTTACTCAATAAAAATAAGTATGTCCAATATACACGACGTGCAACCATCCGTCAATCTCCATTTGCAAATCGCGCTATCCGTGGTCAACATTAATATGCACAAAGTGTGCATATCATTATATTCATACTAATAATTAATTCTGACAATGATAAGAAAATTGTAATTGGTCACCCTGTGCATCTCATTACGCTATCCGTGCGATCGTAAAAAAAAAACTAGCTTGGGTACCCTGTGGTAGTAAGGCATACATCGACAGGCCAGGTTGCTTGCGGATGGTGAATTTTGACGATCCGTCAAATCGTTACGGATGAGATTTTCGAAATAGACACTAAAACACATCTAAATAGACAAGAAAATATCCATGGAAATATCAACAATTCATTTAGTATTTCCTTCGTTCTTTAAAGACTCAAAAAAGTACTATATCACGTACGAACATCCCTGGTGATATCAACGATTCACTAGTAATTGCTTCGTTCTTAGAAGACTCAAAACAGTATTATATCACGTACCAACATCCCTCGTAATATCAACGATTCACTAGTAATTGCTTCGCTCTTAGAAGACACAAAACAGTACTATATCACGTACCAACATCCCTCGTAATATCAACGATTCACTAGTAATTGCTTCGTTCTCAGAAGACTCAAAACAGTACTATATCACGTACCACACCCCTCGTAATATCAAATAATAATAATAATAATAATAATAATAATAATAATAATAATAATAATAATAATGATGATGATGATGATGATGATGATGATGATGATGATGATGATGATGATGATGATGATGATGATGATGATGATAATAATAATAATAATAATAATTCTATAAGGCTAATATAGATATAATACAATCATTAATTAATTAATGTTTGAATATTGCCACATATCTAGAACTTAGAAAACTGACTATTCCTATGTAATTTTGGATGCTGAGTTCTGATTGTGCGTTATTACTCCTCAGAATGAATTCCAAGGGGGGTTATTCCAATTTCTAATTTTCTTCAGGCTTTGCTGGCATCATGCCGAAGCAACATTTTGACCAAAACATGTACGTGTAGACCCAATAGATTTGTTGACTAACTATACTTTGGCAAAGAAACTATCTCCCTGTGACTCCTGTAAGATGCTTAAAAAAAAAACCCTCCTTTTTAGGAGGGGGAATGGGGACGAATTACCTTAAAATACCCCTTAACACCATCCATCGAAAACATTTTCACTACCCATGACTCATATTTGTGACCGACTCATGCTAAGGAATCAGGAAATCAAGCAAAAATTCAGATATCTTCAATATGCTCCTTTATTCTATAAGGCTAAATACTAATTAATCCCATATTGCATGCTGGAAAAAAAAAATGGAAAGGGGATAGCCCTATTTTTCATATTTTATCTTTTTAATAAGTGCCAAGCCACTCTCTCCTACTAAGAAAACTTTGCGTTTGTCATGTTTTTGTAAAGTCATAACTTCCAAATATGGCTTAGTAGGAGAGATAGTTTATCAAATTGCTGATTCCCAAAGATCTCCCATGTTGGCCTTACTCACATGTGAAATCACCCGGCTAATATATTTTAGAAAGTGGAATCCCTGCATTTAGGCTTAATGATGCCCATCATGCAGTTACAATTGATGTAAGATGGCTGTTAAAAAAAGTAAATCATACAAATCACTGCACGGCTTCGACATTTATTTGTGATAGATTTGTTAACATGCACAACGTCTCACACTCGAGCTTAGAATTGTAATCGGTATACAACAGTTCGGCAAGTTTGCTACAATAAAATACAAAATTACAAGCATTAATAAAGGTTATGACTTCAAAAAATACGAAGGAAAGTGACTATTCTTACAAAAAGTTGTAGCTCTGTGATGGTTTTAAACGATGCACAATTAAAAATAAACTATACAAAAATACACTCTTTATATTACTTGAGCAGATTAAACAACGAAATTTGAACAAAAGACCGGATTACTGATTACTTACTGGAACGAAACTACTGACATATACAAAACAAAAGTGTTTTAGGTGTGTTAAGGTGTATATGATTTCTCGCGGTTTTTTGTTTTTTGTTTTGAAATATTTATCAATACGAACAGGCTGTGCATGAATCGACTTTATAGTTTTAGTTCCGGCGTAGATCTATTTTGAACATTTCAATGCATATGTAATGACTAACCTCCTTTATCAATATGTGAACACATTCCCACAGGCATCTATTAGCTCTGTACGTCGTTTGTAAGCGTAATTCCAGCACTTTTGACCCATGCATTTCCGATGCAAACCGTTGATCGCCATGTTTTTTTTACAAATGTACCCTTGTGGGACCCCATGCAGTTGGGGGATGTTTTTAATTATAGCCTCGATTTTATGTTAACTCTTTGATGTCACGCAATATTTGTACGTTTGTTCGGGATTTTTTTTTCAAAAATCGCTTTTAATCTACCAACTGATTTAATAGTTGAAAAGGCCATATCAAAAATATTTTTGTTTCGAGACCGCATGCTCACGATAAATTAGTAAACAAAAACATGCAATTAATAAAAGAATAAGCATTGTAGTAATGTATTTAGTAATACTTTCTTCTATTTTTTCCTCATGGTTTAAAGTTTAAATTTCTTCAAGCTTTAATTGAAAAGAAGTTTCGGAACATTCTTTTAAAAATCTTATCCAAAGCAAATTAACACTTTCAACAGAAACTGTGTAAAATGTCTTATTTAAAAGGACCAGCTGTATTCGCATTGACACCAGAGTGGTAGTTAACGAGAGTTTTGAGTGTGGCTCTAACCAGATGACGAAGCAAACCTCTATATTAGCCTTTGCGGTATTAGCTTGTAATAGTAATAAGAAGACGAAGAACAAGAACAAGAACAAGAAGAAGAAGAAGAAATTTGTCCCACTTTTTGATATGTACATTTAATTTGTTCGTATTTAGAGCCACTTTGTGTTCAATATCTTTGTATTGATTTTTGAATAAAGATAATGATAATAACCGGTTTGTTTTTTCTCTGACTTTATATAGCGTAAATTTATACAACAAAATGATAAAGTTTACTAATGTATCGTCAACACCTAAAATTATATTAGTCATGATACAACTCGGTAAATTGATTCCGAATTATTCTGCCCAATTACGTATTATAAAGTAAACGTTTTTGGATTCAATGCATTCAACAAAAAGATGGTCGATCGTTTCCGGATATACATAACATGGAGAACAAGAGGAAAAATATCATAAACACTTTCCCATTCTATTACCAAAGTATTACCTATTCTTGCATTTAAATTTGATTGACCTGTTGGTTTTTTGAATTTTCCTTGAAAAATATGATCATATATTACCTTGGTCGTTATATTTTCTATGGAAATTAATTCATCTCTTAAAGCGAATTTATTTTTATTTTTTAGATTTGATTGACCTGTTGGTTTTTTGAATTTTCCTTGAAAAATATGATCATATATTGCCTTGGTCGTTATATTTTCTATGGAAATTAATTCATCTCTTAAAGCGAATCTATTTTTTGTTCGATTTTTGATTTCCCCAATATTTTGTTGATGTTGTGCTATGTTTTTCCAAATCATTTAAAAAGCTTTTAATCCCGGCGCCATCTTTTTATCGTAAAAAAGAACCTTTTAAGAAACAGCATACCATTTCCTTTTCTTTATTGTTGTTTTACTGTGTCGTGCTGACTTGTAGCTCATTTGGTCTTTAGTAATCCATGTTTTAGGTATAGCATGATTTATCCCTGCCCATCTAAGATAGTCTTTATCTTGTACTCCGATGCTTTTTGCAAATGTCCATGAAAAAACGCCGTTATTGTCACATGAATCTTTTATTTTATTAATATTGAGTTCGGACATAAAATTATAATATATGGATGATCTGTCAATTTTAGTATAGCTATTATTCCAAATTGATTGGTTTAAAATTAAAGATAGATTTCCTTCAGGGTTTATTTTAACATAATCTGACCATGTTGAGAGTATTTGTTTTAAAATAGACGAGGCACATTTTGGTATTCTTAGACTATCAAAGTTAGTCGAAACTTGACTAAGACCACCTTTTTTTAATATTATTAAAACTACCTATTGTTTTTAGGTAAAGCCCAGGAATTAGAGTAAATGTTTGTTCTTCTTTATAGTTATTCAAAAGTTTTAAAAGATAGCTGAATTGCCTTGCTTTTAGATGTGCCTGAAAATCTGGAAGTTTTAGCCTTCCTTGGAGATAATCACCTATCTGTGTTTTATCTTTGGTTTCTTTCCATTCCAAATAAAATCTTTCATTGCATTTCCTACCATTTGTATAAATTCCGAACTTACGTACATTTTAGAGCAGACGTATAATATAACTTTGGCAAAGCAAGTGAACGTAGTACCTGAATTGGATTTTTTTGAAATGTGTTAGCACTCTTTGTAAATTATTATTGTAGTGTAGATTTTTATCATATGATATAAACATGCCTAAGATTTTTATGCCATTTCTTCGAAGTTTATGCATTTAATTCCTGTGTTTTCAATAGTATATTCCCTGTCGTTATTGCTTTTTACTAACCAGCCTGCTTTAGATTTATTAGAAATAATCTTTAATGACGAAAAAGCGGAAAACTCTTTGAGCAATTTCATTACCTTGTTGAATGAATTGATGTCTTTGAGGAAAAACGTCGTGTTGTCTGCAAAAATGAACATTTTTACGTCGTTTTGTTTCATTTTGAGGCCTTTTATTTCTGATGATTGTCTAATCATTGTCGCCAATATTTCGATAACCAATATGAATATTTATGGTGATATCGGGCCACCTTGTTTTGTCCCCCTTTGAATTGGAAAAAAGTTAGTCACTTTACCATTATTTATGTGTTATTTATGTGTTATGCTTCCCAACTGTGGGCTCCACAATCTCCCACTCTAATGACAGAGATTGAAAACATCCAGCGGAGAGCGACTCGATTTATTTGTAAAGGATCCGGTCTTTCCTACAAGGAACGTTTGGTTGAACTCAACTTGCTTCCCTTAAATTATTGGCTCGAGTATTTAGACACTGTCTTTTTCTTCAAGTGTAAATTAGGAATAATTGACTTAAACTGTAATGGCCTGTTTCATTTTTGCAGTGGGCGTTCCCGCCATGGAACCTCTGGACTTTTTCTTAAAACTAAACTCGCAAAAACTTCCCTTTATCGTTACTCATTTTTTATAACAATAACAAATTTATGGAACGCAGTGCCAGCTGATATAAGAGCCGAAGAGAATCTGTTTCACTAAGAAGTTAAAATCTTTTTTCTTCGCTCGGCTCTCTAATGTTTTTGATCCTGACGACATCCGTTCATTTAAATTAGTTTGTGTAAAATGTCGTCGTCCAAATCCTTTCAATAATTGTAAATGTTAAAAATGTTTTTTTTTTTTTCCTATGTATTTTTTTTTCTTTTGTCTCTCTTTTGTAGCACGGGGGTGCGTGTAAGTGGGTTGGGTCTTTTATTACTCTTAGGGCATAGGATAGGGTAATTTTACCTAGTAGGGGACGTCATGTTCTTTTGTAATCTTACCTACCTTGGCGAATTGTTAAATAGAATAATAATAAAATTTATTACACAGCTTATATTGTCCAGCAGGAGACGTTTTATCAACCCTGTGAAATTTTCACCAAAATTAAAATGTTCTAATACTGCAATTATAAAAATAAAAAATTAAATAAATCACTTTTTTAACGTCTCAATGTATTTAGCCAGTGGCTAATTGGGGAGACTCAGACACACACTCACTACCTCTACGTTAATTATTTTGCACATAACGCAGCTCACATGTTCATTTTTGTGGAGGGAGGAAAACCGGATAACCCGGAGAAAAATCCTCGTGGCATAGGAGAGAAGAACACATCAAACAAACTCAACTCACATATAATCCATGGCCGAGCCGGGACTCGAACCGGCTGGACCACAGCGGTGAGAGGCCAGCGATTTAACCGCTAGGTATGCTTCGGAAGGCACGTAAGGTCATTCCAGGGTTCGTACGGGTTTTGGAAAGTCTTGGAAAGTTTTGGAAATTGGTAATGCATTTTTCCAGGACCTGGAAAGTTTTGGAAAATTCCTTTTTCACCTGCTGGGCTATGGAAAAGTTATGAATTTTTTGTCGGTTGCCCAGCTCCTACCTTGCAAAGAACTGTTTTCGTTGTAATTAAAAAACGGCTGATGATTTTTTTGCCTGCCGCAATCAATGCCCGTTGGCACTTTTCGCTTGTGTGGTTTTGGAATTTTGAGTAATAGGCTTTGAAAAAGTTTTGGAAAAGTTTTGGAAATTTTCTCTGAGGATTCTGTACGAACCCTGTCATTCCACGAGATGCATGCATCACTTTGCATAACTCCATGGTACTTCCACTTTTTGATTATTGCTCTTGCGTTTGGGATGGATGCAGTAACACTAGGAAAGAGTACCTAGACAGGTTACAGAGGCGCGCCGCTGCAATTATTGAGGGCAGAAAAATCAGACAAAATGAATTAAATCTTACTTTCTCCTGGCCCAGCCTTCAGGCTCGCAAAAATAAAATGTTTTTCAATTTATTTTAATATTTCCATTTCTTGCGTAAGATCATTTCTATCCTTGTCTAAAAGCTTTTTAACATGTGTTTTTGCTTTGTTACGTTTTTCTTAAGTTAGAAAATATTTATTACTTTTCTCACCTAGTTCGTACCATTTAACCTTAGACCTTATTATTATTCCATTCGTAATATAGTCAATCAGTTCTTCCAGTTTCTTTGTTAATTCATCATGCATTACTAAATACTCTATATTCTTTTCCCATTCTGCATTATTCTCAATCGCCATAATTTCATTTTCGATTTGTTTATAATCCTGTCTTCGTTTGAGAGCTAATGTTTTAGAAAACTTTATAGAAAACTTGCGAATCTCATATTTAGTAAATTCCCTCTGTGGGCATGGGTCTCGCATCTCCAGGTCGAGCCTTCAAGAGCCGTTGAACATCCGGTGTCCGACTTCATTTTACCGAGCCTCAGTTCTCGACGAAATTTGGCAAATATCGTACGATTGCTCTGCCATGCCAAAAGGTATTCTCACGAAATTTCGGCATGATTTAGTTCAATTATCCCTCTGTCTATACCCGAAGTTTCGATGTAATTCGATTGGGGAAAGTATCGTTTTGGGCGCCGAGTTCGAGGGTGACCTTGTGGCGTGTGTCCAGCCTTGTCTTCTTATTAGTAAGTGGTGAAGTAGGTCAAACTAAAACTTCAATTTCACACCAAAAATAAGTCGTTTTTCGCGTAAAAAACGACACACATAGACAATATAACATTCATAGTACAGCATGCCACAAAGTTTGTATTTCATTCAAATTATGAAGTGAACATACTGAAGAATAAAGTGAAGACACTGAAACTGTTGTAATTCGAGTCTTTATTCACCAATATACAAGAATATTCAATGACGTAATTCAGAGCTTGGGCTGCCTGTGATTGAAAAGACAAGGCATTGATTTCAAACAAATAACACTTTTTTAGGCGATCTAATGCGATTTTAGTATGGGATGCATTTAATGATGCATTTAATGCAATCCCGCGTGGGATGTCCCGTTGGGACCAATTACTGAACTAACATTTACTAATGACGTCGATTTTTTTGTAACTCTTGGCATGTTATGGCCGGCCAGTAGAGCGACAACGCCCTTTGTGCTAAAATGACACATTATATAGTATAGCTAGTATCCCTCGCGGGACTTAAAAAAAATATTGCAAAAATTTTACATGCATTAACAAAAACAGATGCTAGCTTTTCACTGCAACTGCAACTCGGCGTTGTGGCCAAGATTTATATACGGTCAACTTTACTTCTCCATTTCTCCAAACAGTATGAATGGAACACGCTCAAACTTTGTAAGGTACTTTTACAATAATTTGTTTACAACTTGTGTTTTTGAGAATCGCTAGCATTACCATTTAATATAATACTGAGCAAAAAATAGATTATCTAGCTATTTTGAATAATGCATCGATAAATTTGTTTTTTTATCAGTCGTGATAGTGCTGCACACAGTACGTCAATTTCACTAAAATTTGGCCTTCAGACTGGGAAAGCATTGTACAACATAGTGGTGAGTAACTATTTCGAAAGCAATGATTTTATTGTGCAACTCTGTTCGATTGTTTATAAGCTATACATTTGTGTGTTCTGTTTTGAGTATTCATATTTCCTAAGCTTGCAAGGTCTCCATTGATTTGGCAGTTTATCAGACGCAAAATCGAGTGGTTTCGTCTTTCAGATTTTTAGAAATACCACACAATCTCAAAGTCGAGTTCGCGTTTGCAAGCGCATTGCTCTTACGACATCAGTATTTTTTTAAAAACGTTTAAATATCTATAAACTAGAGACAATGATTAGTTATAATCCCGATTTTTAAAGCAATCGAAGTAGTTTTTGCGCCGGCAATTTGAAGTTCAAAAAAATATTTTTTTACGTAAATAAATACTCCTGGGCCACCTTAACTACTAAAAAGATGAATTATGTTTTGAAAATATTGATATTTATCAAAACAATTATAATTATATAATAGTTACTTGTTTCTTTGCTTTGCAGGCAGTTTGTAATGGAATAATCCAGCTTTCATGTCGTTGTTTTTATCTACCTTGGGCTCCTGGCCTTGCTGATCAATCTGCTTTCTGAGAATTCGAGGATCGAGTTGGCTCGAGTATCAAATACGGTCTGATATTGACATGTTTTAGAAAACCTCTTTCCGTAAAAACGTTAGAAAACAACAGCTAGCAATTGTATAATGTCTTGAGCAAACAATTTACACAAACGAACGCTGATTTGCAAGAGTAAATCGATGTAGAAGTACGAGAAATCCGAATAAATTCGTGTTCAAATCCAAGATGGCGATTTGCTTGGGCTTCCTGTGGTATTTGAGATTCCTGTGGTGCATTACCTCGTGCTTTGAACGAGTCAGCCGTTTTTAAGCCGTGTCTGGGTGCACGTTTTAAAATTCAACGTAAACAAATTCATAAAAAAATATTTACAATGCAGTATGTTTGTTTTTGTTGTTTTACGTGTCTTTTTTTGAGTTGTTAGACTCCTCAATCATTCTGAGCATGCGCGAAAGATCGAATATCTGGTTTAGTGACCTCTTGCATATAAATAATTTCGCTTAAAAACTTAAAATTAGAAAAGATACACCATTTTTTACGTTGTTAATA
Source organism: Metridium senile (assembly GCA_949775045.1). Lineage (NCBI taxonomy): Eukaryota > Metazoa > Cnidaria > Anthozoa > Actiniaria > Metridiidae > Metridium > Metridium senile. The sequence continues at coordinate 21,160,239 of OX459097.1, read as the reverse complement.
ATAAGTATGCACTCGTTATTTGCGATTATATAGTGAAGTGTCGCACGTGGTAGGTTAGAGCGATTATTTGGGGTATAAATTTTAAACTTACACATAGACTACATAGTGAGAATATATAGCTTTGTGAGGTTAGAACGTGACCCCTATGGTAGGGTCAGTTCCAAGTGGGGAGGGGTAGTTCGTGACCTATTTACACAGGGAGCCCAAACTGGTCTTGATTGCGTCATTACACAGGAAACCCAATTGGGAGAGTGCTTGTTTGAAAGATGATGTAATGCATATACGACGGTACGCTGGCCAAAACCTTGGGGCTCAAAAGTTTACACTGATTCTCTAGTAAGTGATCGAGTGAGTGAGTGAGTGACACTTCCGGTTCAAAAGCCGCATCCCAATAACTCGCAATCTCGAGCCCAGAGTCACGTCTGGCTTTTTGTCAGCGGTCTTATGGCGCCCGACATTAGACTCTGGGGGAACGGAATTTTCAGCTCCAATTTTGGAGTTCCGGTTTGGAATGCGCATGCTTAGTTAATATTATAATGATCTGTTGGTTTGGGCATCCTGTGTTACTTAGTACGTTAATGACATTCAAAATATTGTTGACCTAGTATCATTTTAAATATTTTCTAAGCCAAAATATAAACATTTTCCTCACTAATGAAACATTTAAAGTTTAGGAAGGATGTTTAACGAGCCATCATTGCCCCTCTTCGCGGACGATTCAAAGTGCTTTCGCTTAGTTCTTGGACAGGAGGATGGTGACAGGCTACAAGATGATTTGAATAAATTATTCAGTTGGTCTTGTACCTGGGGAATGGAATTTAATGTCGTGAAGTGTAAAGTCCTTAGGGCTGTCCGTGTCAAATCAGTGATCGACAGGGACTACTTCCTGGGAAGAACTATAAAGCTAAAGCGTGTAAATGTCGAGAAGGACCTTGGTGTCTTAGTTAGACACGATTTAAATCGGAATGACCACATTGACCACATTACCTTTAAGACCCAAAGAATGCTTAATTTATTACATAGAACATGTAGAGATATATCGGATATCAAAACCAAGAACTGATTACTTTATATAACATGGGTTAGATCACGCCTTGATTATGCTAGCGTAGTATGATCTCCATATACTCAGAGAAACATTGTCAAATTAGAACAAGTTCAGCGTAGAGCAACTAGACTAATTCTAGGTAGTACTCTTTCTGAATATGAACGCTTACATAAGCTAAATTTATTACCTCTACAATATCGCAGGGAAATCGCTGATTTAGTATTTTTCTTTAAGTGTCTTAATAACTTATCTAATCTAAATATTTTTGACTATGTATCTTTCCGCTTTTATGATAAGCCTTTACGTAATGTTGATCATCTCACACTTACTGTTCCCTATTGTCGTACAAAGGCCTATATGAACTCGTATTTTATTCGTATTTGTCGTATCTGGAATAATCTGCCTATATACACCTAATCCAAAAAACGTTGTCTGGTCCGCCGCACAGTCCTCGCGCCAAGACTGTGAAAGATATTGGTTATATCTAATCAGTAATTAATTTATTTGCATGTTCACACTCTAGTGTGGTACTTTTTTCAACGAAATAGTGTTGTGCCTACTTTTATTTTCTTGTTTTATCACTCTCATCAAAATATTCACTGTGTTTTCCTTCACTGTCTTGGCGCGAGGACTGTGCGGCGGACCCGACAACGTTTTTTGGATTAGGTGTATATCAGGGAGTCATGTATTCTATCTATTTTTCGTAAAAAAACTACTCACATTTTACTATGATAAGTTTCATGTTAATTATATTTTATAGTCGACGTAATTGTTTTAGTCTTTAGTCTAAAGAATATTTTCCTGGGAAACATTCTTGGGCCAACCCAAACGTTTCCTGGGACTCAAATTGACTCATATCTGGCTGGGATGTAAGAACAGTTATAATTGTCCCAGCTGACCGTTGGCTCCTCCTGTAAATAACATTGTGTGAATCGATCACTTGTGGGTCTTTGTATGTAACAGTGTATAATATCTTTAGATAATTGTATTTTAAAGTGCTTATGGTATAGTTTTTACAGTGTTCTCTTTCTATCAGCAGTTGATCATTTCATGAAAGCTCTTTGTTGTTCTAGATGTCCCTACCGAAATCCCTAGAGTGTAACAGAGAGGGTAGGGCGGGTGGGCCTTTCCCTCTCTGCTTGGGCGCTTGATCAAATTGAAGGGAGAATGCAGTGAAAGTCGGTCTATTTATCGTCAGTTATCATTCCCAGGGGCCCCAGGCTGCGCTGGAATGTTTTACAGGGGGTTACGTAATGAAATCTGTAATCTGTAAATCAAACGATAGAAAAGGAATAAAGTCCAAAAATTCATGTCTATCATTATTATTTTATTTTTCTTCACTGAGTTACAATAACCAATTCCATATTTTCGTCTCTATGAGCGTATCAACTTTACAGCTTTTAGAAGTAACATTGTACATTTCATAATTTCTGTTAGCAACTTTTTTTCTTGAGTTTTCCCTTTTTTACGCTTGTTTTTACTCCACCTTGGCGACTATGTCCATGATTTCAATTTTCTTTTTGTCTCTATCCTGCTCCGAGTTTTCTTTTTATCTTAAATGTCATACCTGAATTTATAAAAGTTTGCGTTTTGCGTGCTTATTTCGTGTGCCGAGTTCAAACATTACCTGAATTAAAGTTACGGTCCACGTTCGCGGTGTGCTTTCACATGCTCTCAGTTAAAAGTTTGTTTACCGCGTCGTTTTACAATAATAATAGACGTATTATATATCATTTTAAAGCTTATATAACAGAGAATAAGACTGTGTATGTTGTTATATACAACAATTTTCTGTAAGATATGCTCTTCGAAAAACCACAAAATTAACCGCATTCAATGCGAGCTGTTTAAAAAAGTATAAGTCAAAACGTTCATACTGCTTTGCCGTCATTTCTTCGTTATGTCAATCAACACATATTGGTCTTCAAAACAGTGTCCAGTTTTTATGATAAAATGCTTAGTTTTAGAGTTATGGCCCGTTTTGTTATTTAACTTGAAGTTTTAACAATGAGTCGACTTTGAAACACATTTATTCAAGAACGAAGCATTTTATCGAAAAAACTGGACACGGTTTTGAACACATGTATGTGCTGATTGACATAATGCAGAAATAACGGCGAAGTAGTTGGAACTTTTGGACTTATACTTTTTTTAATGTAAGCGCTCGATTTTTAAGGTTTTAAGTGAAGCATTGGTTAAAGAAATTATTATTCTTAAAAAAACTTACATAGTCTTATTCTCTGTTATATAAGCTTTAAAATGATCTATACTTTGTCTATCTTTATTGTTAAGTGACGCGCTAAACAATTTTTAACTGAGAGCACCCCGCGAACGTGGACCGTAACCTTAATTCATACGTATCTGTATTCATTAAACAATCAAACAAAGTCAACCAAAGATATAGAACTCGGTGTTCATCTTACAACTCGTGCTTCAACGCGTAAAAGCCCAAATTGTCTTTGAGTACGGGTAATGCAAATAACTGGTTAGTCTTTATCATACGTTTCCTAGCTGTAAAAAGTCCTTTCCACATGCAAGTCATTACTGATTCAAAGACATTAGTGGCTATTCTACAGAATTCAGTGACAATGCGATTCTAAAACGCGCAGCAATCAATGCAACACTCGCGATTTGTAATAATCATTTTCTAGTTCCCTGCTGCAAACATCGGTTCACTAATACACACTATTGAACAATACATGCAATTTTCTTTATAGATGACAAAGTAGTCAATCCAAATACTCATAAGCGATCATTCTATAGGCAAAAATCATTTCACTAAGACGCTGTTCAATCATTGCAATTCTCATGACAAAAAGACAATAGTCCATGCAAACACTCGTAAACGGTCATTCCACAAACCCCTGCGGCAAAATCATTTCACTCAAAGACTTTTCAATCATTGCAATTCTCATGACACAATAGTCAATGCAAACACTCGTTAGCGATCATTCACAAACCCCTGCTGCAAAAACATTTTACTAGAGTACAAACACTAAAAGTGTGCAATACTTTGTACTATTTACCACTAAATAGTGTTGATTAAACAGTAGAGAACAAAATAATTTGCATAATTTAGCAGTATTTAGTGGTATTTATGTTGCACACTTTTAGTGTTTGTACTCTAAGATACTTTTCAATCATTGCAATTCTCATGACACAATAGTCAATGCAAACACTCGTTAGTGATCATTCGCAAAACCCTGCTGCGAAATCATTTCACTAAGAGACTTTTCAATCATTGCAATTCTCATGACACAATAGTCAATGCAAACACTCGTTAGCGATCATTCACAAACCCCTGCTGCGAAATTATTTCACTAAGATACTTTTCAGTCATTGCAATTCTCATGACACAATAGTCAATGCAAACACTCGTTAGTGATCATTCGCAAACCCCTGCTGCGAAATAATTTCACTAAGAGACTTTTCAATCATTGCAATTCTCATGACACAATAGTCAATGCAAATACTCGTTAGCGATCATTCACAAACCCCTGCTGCGAAATTATTTCACTAAGATACTTTTCAATCATTGCATTCTCATGACGATACCCTCATGACACAATGGTCAATGCAAACACTCGTTAGTGATCATTCGCAAAACCCTGCTGCGAAATCATTTCACTAAGAGACTTTTCAATCATTGCAATTCTCATGACACAATAGTCAATGCAAACACTCGTTAGCGATCATTCACAAACCCCTGCTGCGAAATTATTTCACTAAGATACTTTTCAGTCATTGCAATTCTCATGACACAATAGTCAATGCAAACACTCGTTAGTGATCATTCGCAAACCCCTGCTGCAAAAACATTTCACTAAGATATTTTTCAATCATTGCAATTCTCGTGACACAATAGTCAATGCAAACACTCGTTAGTGATCATTCACAAACCCCTGCTGCGAAATAATTTCACTAAGAGACTTTTCAATCATTGCAATTCTCATGACACAATAGTCAATGCAAATACTCGTTAGCGATCATTCACAAACCCCTGCTGCGAAATTATTTCACTAAGATACTTTTCAATCATTGCATTCTCATGACGATACCCTCATGACACAATGGTCAATGCAAAAACTCATTAGCGATCATTCACAAACCCCTGCTGCGAAATCATTTCACTAAGAGACTTTTCAATCATTGCAATTCTCATGACACAATATATAATCAGTGCAAATACTCCACTTACAGCTACTTGTTCGCGGCAAACTATTGAGCCTATGTTGTTCAAATAATCGTTGTAGAGGATCGTAGATCACCTCCAAGACTTCGGGTGGTGCTTGTTCTTCAGCAGCAGCGCTACCAGCGGGAGCTGGAGAAGCATCCATCACAGGATCTTGAGGCTGTTTTGGTTGGTTATCCATCTTGTGGCTCGCTGAAAATTCGTGTGTTTTTTACCAAATAAGTGAACCTCTCTGCTTGGGCGCTTCATCAAATTGAAGGGAGAATGCAGTGAAAGTCGGTCTATTTATCGTCAGTTATCGTTCCCATGGGTCCCAGGCTACGCTGGAATGTTTTACAGGGGGTTACGTAATGAAATCTGTAATTTGTTATATCGCGCTTTGTTTCGAGTGTTGTGAATAGCTTAGAATATCTAGAAGCTCCGACGAGACGGCTCCCATAGCGTGGTTCCGACGAATCCGACCGGAGTGTAAATCCGACCGGATGGCGCCCATAGCATGAATCACAGGGAGCCCATTCTCTCTGTTATCATCTTCATTAGTCTAATAAAGCCAGTTTAAGTACAGTAGTTTTCTTTTCACTTAGCTTGAAATTCCGAACAATACATCAGACCAAATCTAGTTCACTTGAAGTGTTTAGGCATCGTCAATACTCGTACAAAACTCTTTAGTTCATTTTCTCAGTTTAATATTATCAGACGTTTGAAGAAGAAGCCCTCATTTTGCACGTGCATATTTGCCGGACGAGTAGTAGCTATGTGTCGCATTTGGAATATTTGCATGCCGGTTTTGTGATCACGCAATCGTCATTCCTACCCCACCATTGTGAGTAGTGATAACAAATGAGACGCGTGTGGTCCCCCAAGGGATAGTCTACTTGTTGGGGTCAGAGATGGTTCCAAGCGCTATGCTAAACTTTCCACCCTTGTCTGTATACACCTGCTTGCAAGAACGTTGTCATACGAAAAAAGAACATTTGCATTTAGTGGGTTAGGAATGAATTAAAAGTACAAAAGATGAACACTGAAGCTGAACTCTTTCTTTTGTACTTTTAATTTATTCCTAACACACTAAAAACAAATGTTCTTTCTTCGTATGACAACGTTCTTGCAAGTAGGTGTTTAAGCCTTTAGGTATTCAACGGAATCTCATGTCATCCTGAAAATTTCGAAGAAATTAAATGGTCATCCAAAACATGTATTATTGCAGAAAAATAGGAGACATTTGTGTTTCGAAGGAATTTTATTGAAGACAAAACTATCTAATTAATATTCAATCTTGACACACAAACGTGGAGTAAACCGATCATCAGTGAGTCTCTGAGAGTGGGCCCTGTGCATGAATCCGACAAATCCGACCGGATTCATGTTGGTGAACTCTTGTTTACCCTCTACTGTCTATCAAATAGCCGTCGCTAAAAACGAGTTTTATTTGTTTGTGTTACGATACTGGTACTGTCACGAAACTGGTCAACATACTGTAATGGTTTCAAGACAAAATACTGTTTAGTTTTTGAGAAAATGACAATTTATTAAAGTTTGTCGAAATCGCCGTTTTAGCACCAAAATTTGGTGGCGTGATTTTAGTGGACGTATTATAAGTAAGAAAGAAATAAAGAAATAATTAGTTTATTAAAATTATTTGCAGCCCGAAAGCTGAATTACGTAATTATTAGCGGAGCTCCTTGCGGGCCGAAGGCCCGCGCAAGCGGAGCACCATACTTAAGAAAAAATGGTAACCCATATCGAGTTGATTTTTCATGGACACCACATAGGATCGCGGGCGCGCACGTTCGTACAACGTCCGTGCCCATCGCGATACTGATTGGTTGTTATATGACGCGCGCGCTAAATAGCACTAGATCAACAAAGCAAAGTTGTTCTTTTATCGACAAAAAGGTCAAACAGAGAGTTTTGAACAGAGAGTTTTGATCGAAGAAGGACATAAACTTGAAGGACACAAAAACGAAGAAATTATACTAAAGAAAAGCAAAAGACTGATTCCAAAAGATCAAGAAAACGTAGTTTCCTTCGCGGAAGGATAGATCTGACAGCAATTAAAAATTGATAAAAAAGCGACCTTGTTTGTTATGAAAACTGTCTTCAAATCGCTTCCCTCGGCACAGTTTATTGAAGGATTTTCAAACTTGGCAGTTGAACTATGAACAATAATTCAAGTACATACATCTATTCGTCAAAATATGATGAATGTCATTGAAGAAAGAAAACCTCAAGAAAATAATCACCGATAAAGTAAGTTCAAGTGTTTTTATTATCCATGGTTCAAGATTATCATTTGTTTCAAGTTTTTTTGAGACAAAACTCAAAAATTAGTTCAATCTTCAACTCGTTTCGTCGTAGATTTCGTGTAAAAGTAGGGACTGTTTTGTAGTCTAAATTAGTTCAATCTTCAACTCGATTTGTCATAGTTTTTGTGTAAAAGTAGGGTCTGTTTTGCAGCCTAAATTAGTTCAATATTCAACTCGTTTTGTCATAGTTTTTGTGTAAAAGTAGGGACTGTTTGGCAGTCTAAATTAATTAGTTCAATCTTCAACTCGTTTTGTCATAGTTTTTCCTCATAAACGGAAAACATCAAAGATGAATTGAAATACAAACATAATTTAAAATTGGTTGAATAACTCTGTTTATTTAGCAATATTGACTATTTTATGGCTACTAAACGAGCTTTTTTAGTAGTTTTTACTTCAAAGTCGTTAAATTTTTGTTTACAGAACAAAATGATGTTTTACACGAAGTTTTTCATAATAAAATACCTTGTTTTAAAATCCTTGTCTTTTCAAATCGATCTTGTGTTGGTAGAACTTATTCTTACAACATATTTACAACATTTATATTTACATATTTATATTATAAATATCAGTCAACAAGCTTTACATATTTACAACAATTACATTTACATATTTATAGTATTTAAATTGAACCATAAACATCAACATAGTAGATTGTTGTTTTGTTTTCATCTCACTTTCTATTAGAAACAGCTAGTAGTATTTATATTGAACCGTAAACAGCAACAGAGTACATTGTTGTTTTGTTTAATAATTTGTATATAGATATCAGTCAACAAGCTTTACATATTTACAACATTTATATTGACATATTTATAGTATTTATATTGAACCGTACACATCAACAGAGTAGATTGTTGTTTTGTTTACTGCTATAATAATTTGCATATAGATATCAGTCAACAAGCTTTACATATTTACAACATTTATATTGAACCGTAAACATCTAAAGAGTAGATTATTGTTTTGTTTACTGCTATAACAGTTTGTATATAGATATCAGTCAACAAGCTTTACATATTTACAACATTTATATTGAACTGTAAACATCAACAGAGTAGATTGTTGTTTTGTTTACTGCTATAACAGTTTGTATATAGATATCAGTCAACAAGTTTTACATATTTACAACATTTATATTGAACTGTAAACATCAACAGATTAGATTGTTGTTTTGTTTACTGCTATAACAGTTTGTATATAGATATCAGTCAACAAGCTTTACATATTTACAACATTTATATTGAACTGTAAACATCAACAGAGTAGATTGTGGTTTTGTTTACTGCTATAATAATTTGTATATAGATATCAGTCAACAAGCTTAACATATTTATAACATTTATATTGAACTGTAAACATCAACAGAGTAGATTGTTGTTTTGTTTACTGCTATAATAATTTGTATATAGATATCAGTCAACAAGCTTAACATATTTATAACATTAATATTGAACCGTACACATCAACAGAGTAGATTGTTCTTTTGTTTACTGCTATAATAATTTGCATATAGATATCAGTCAACATTTGCTTTACATATTTACAACATTTATATTGAACTGTAAACATCAACAGAGTAGATTGTGGTTTTGTTTACTGCTATAATAATTTGTATATAGATATCAGTCAACAAGCTTAACATATTTATAACATTTATATTGAACCGTAAACATCAACAGAGTAGATTGTTGTTTTGTTTACTGCTATAACAGTTTGTATATAGATATCAGTCAACAAGTTTTACATATTTACAACATTTATATTGAACTGTAAACTTCAAGAGAGAAGATTGTTGTTTTGTTTACTGCTATAACAGTTTGTATATAGATATCAGTCAACAAGTTTTACATATTTACAACATTTATATTGAACTGTAAACTTCAAGAGAGAAGATTGTTGTTTTGTTTACTGCTATAAAAGTTTGTATATAGATTTTTTTTGAAAAATTTAAATCTATCCTGAATATCTGGAGACAAAGAAACTTAACTTGATACGGGAAATCGATAATTGTGAACAGTTTGTTTCTATCACAACTGCGTTTTGTTTTCTCTAATATTACTTTTCCAGCGAACTATGTCCGTAAGGTTCAAGACGAAGTAGTTAAATTTCTATGGAGGAGCAAAAAAAGTTAAAATTAAATATCGAACGTTAATTAACGATTACAATGAAGGAGGAATTAGACTCCCTGATTTAGAAACAATGATTAAAACCAATCGTATAAGGTGGGCTATTAAATTCATTAACAGTAACAAAGAAAACTATTGGAGATCAGTGGGCGATTTATGGTTACAGGATATTGGAGGATTAGCACTTCTGAAAGAAAACTTTGATTATGAAATGCTTGTATCTAAGGTAGATAACTTACCAGAATTTTATACAGAAGTTTTTCGAGCATGGTCTGAAGTAAGTCAAGTTGAAGTAATTACTGTAGAAGATGTAATAAGACAACCTATATGGTTTAATAAATTAATTAAATTGCAAACTGATCGTAAAATTATCAGAGACATGACAAGTAAAGGAATAATATCAATACAACAAGTATGTATAGGAAAGTCGCCAAGTTGGAAAAAGGCTAAAGAAAATGGTTGGACAGAACGTGATTACTTATTTTGGAGATCAATTTTACATATAATACCAAATGAATGGAAAATTAAATTGAGAAAACAAAATTTACATTCGAGAAAAAAAGATGAAGAAAATACACCAAAATTAATTTGCATTGAAAATGAAGTATGCCCTCTGACAAAGGCGGAGTCTAAAACAATTTACAAAATGTTGGTTAAAAGAAAAGCATGCGCCCCCACAGCTCAAGAGAATATAGAAAGGAAATTACAAAACAAAGAAATTGATTGGACATCAGTATATAGAAGAATTTATACTAGCACTATCGATACCAAACTAAGAGCTTTTCAATATAAAATTCTAAACAACTGTCTCTATCTTAATCAAAAATTATCGACTTTTGGCCTAATTGACTCACCTCTTTGTACATTTTGCAAAAAATGTTCGGAAACAATGTTGCATTTTTACGTAGAATGTTTAAATTAAGGGATTTCTATTTTGGTTGAAGCAGTTATCAATTAATTTTCCTACATTAACGTTTGATAATGTATTACTTGGATGTAATGAAAACAGTTTTGTTAATTTCTTGTTTGTTTTGTGGAAATTCGTTTTGTACAAATTCAGACTTATGCAAAGAATTCCAGAACTAAGGGATTTCCAAGAACTAATCAGGCTTTATGAAAGGTTAGAATATAAAATAGCAAAAAATAAATCAAAAGTTATCTCACATTTGAAGAAATATGAAAAAATAAATAATTTCTTTAAATCTTAAGTATGGTTTTTAAACCATTTATTAAAATAAAATGGCATTTAGTGATAAAGAGAAATTGTATCTACTAAGCAATAGTTATAATTGGTCGTATTTGGATATATGTATTGATGTAAATGATTTGAATAATAAAAAAAAATATAAAAAAAAGATATCAGTCAACAAGCTTTACATATTTACAACATTTATATTGAACCGTAAACATCAACAGAGTAGTATAGATTGTTGTTTTGTTTACTGCTATAAAAGTCTGTATATAGATATCAGTCAACAAGCTTTACATATATTTACAACATTAATATATTGTACCGTAAACATCAACAGAGTAGATTGTTGTTTTGTTTACTGCTATAATAATTTGTATATAGATATCAGTCAACAAGCTTTACATATTTACAACATTTATATTGAACCGTAAACATCAACAGAGTAGTATAGATTGTTGTTTTGTTTACTGCTATAAAAGTCTGTATATAGATATCAGTCAACATTAGCTTTACATATATTTACAACATTAATATATTGAACCGTAAGCATCAACAGAGTAGATTGTTGTTTTGTTTACTGCTATAATAATTTGTATATAGATATCAGTCAACAAGCTTTACATATTTACAACATTTATATTGAACTGTAAACATCTACAGAGTGAATTGTTGTTTTGTTTACTGCTATAACAGTTTGTATATAGATATCAGCCAACAAGCTTTACATATTTACAACATTTATATTGAACTGTAAACATCAACAGAGTAGATTGTTGTTTTGTTTCCTGCTATAATATAATTTGTATATAGATATCAGTCAACAAGCTTTACATATTTACAACATTTATATTGACATTTATAGTATTTATATTGAACCGTACACATCAACAGAGTAGATTGCTGTTTTGTTTACTGCTATAATAATTTGTATATAGATATCAGTCAACAAGCTTTACATATTTACAACATTTATATTGAACCGTAAACAACTACAGAGTAGATTGTTGTTTTGTTTACTGCTATAACAGTTCGTATATAGATATCAGTCAACAAGCTTTACATATTGACAACATTTATATTGACATATTTATAGTATTTATATTGAACTGTAAACATCAACAGAGTAGATTCTTGTTTTGTTTACTGCTATAATAATTTGTATATAGATATCAGTCAACAAGCTTTACATATTTACAACATTTATATTGACATATTTATAGTATTTATATTGAACCGTACACATCAACAGAGTAGATTGTTCTTTTGTTTACTGCTATAATTAATTTCCATATAGATATCAGTCAACATTTGCTTTACATATTTACAACATTTATATTGAACTGCATGTAAACATCAACAGAGTAGATTGTGGTTTTGTTTACTGCTATAATAATTTGTATATAGATATCAGTCAACAAGCTTAACATATTTATAACATTTATATTGAACCGTAAACATCAACAGAGTAGATTGTTGTTTTGTTTACTGCTATAATAATTTGTATATAGATATCAGTCAACAAGCTTTACATATTTACAACATTTATATTTACATATTTATAGTATTTATATTGAACCGTAAACATCAACAGAGTAGATTGTTGTTTTGTTTACTGCTATAATAATTTGCATATAGATATCAGTCAACAAGCTTTACATATTTACAACATTTATATTGAACTGTAAACATCTACAGAGTGAATTGTTGTTTTGTTTACTGCTATAACAGTTTGTATATAGATATCAGCCAACAAGCTTTACATATTTACAACATTTATATTGAACTGTGAACATCAACAGAGTAGATTGTTGTTTTGTTTACAAAACATATTTACAACATTTATATTGAACTGTAAACATCAACAGAGTAGATTGTTGTTTTGTTTACTGCTATAACGTTTGTATATAGATATCAGTCAACAAGCTTTACATATTTACAACATTTATATTGAACTGTAAACATCAACAGAGTAGATTGTTGTTTTGTTTACTGCTATAACAGTTTGTATATAGATATCAGTCAACAAGCTTTACATATTTACAACATTTATATTGAACTGTAAACATCAACAGAGTAGATTGTTGTTTTGTTTACTGCTATAACAGTTTGTATATAGATATCAGTCAACAAGCTTTACATATTTACAACATTTATATTGAACTGTAAACATCAACAGAGTAGATTGTTGTTTTGTTTACTGCTATAACAGTTTGTATATAAATATCAGTCAACAAGCTTTACATATTTACAACATTTATATTGAACTGTAAACATCAACAGAGTAGATTGTTGTTTTGTTTCCTGCTATAATAATTTGTATATAGATATCAGTCAACAAGCTTTACATATTTACAACATTTATATTGACATATTTATAGTATTTATATTGAACCGTACACATCAACAGAGTAGATTGTTGTTTTGTTTACTGCTATAATAATTTGTATATAGATATCAGTCAACAAGCTTTACATATTTACAACATTTATATTGAACCGTACACATCAACAGAGTAGATTGTTGTTTTGTTTACTGCTATAATAATTTGTATATAGATATCAGTCAACAAGCTTTACATATTTACAACATTTATATTGAACCGTAAACAACTACAGAGTAGATTGTTGTTTTGTTTACTGCTATAACAGTTCGTATATAGATATCAGTCAACAAGCTTTACATATTGACAACATTTATATTGACATATTTATAGTATTTATATTGAACTGTAAACATCAACAGAGTAGATTCTTGTTTTGTTTACTGCTATAATAATTTGTATATAGATATCAGTCAACAAGCTTTACATATTTACAACATTTATATTGACATATTTATAGTATTTATATTGAACCGTACACATCAACAGAGTAGATTGTTCTTTTGTTTACTGCTATAATAATTTCCATATAGATATCAGTCAACATTTGCTTTACATATTTACAACATTTATATTGAACTGCATGTAAACATCAACAGAGTAGATTGTGGTTTTGTTTACTGCTATAATAATTTGTATATAGATATCAGTCAACAAGCTTAACATATTTATAACATTTATATTGAACCGTAAACATCAACAGAGTAGATTGTTGTTTTGTTTACTGCTATAATAATTTGTATATAGATATCAGTCAACAAGCTTTACATATTTACAACATTTATATTTACATATTTATAGTATTTATATTGAACCGTAAACATCAACAGAGTAGATTGTTGTTTTGTTTACTGCTATAATAATTTGTATATAGATATCAGTCAACAAGCTTTACATATTTACAACATTTATATTGAACTGTAAACATCTACAGAGTGAATTGTTGTTTTGTTTACTGCTATAACAGTTTGTATATAGATATCAGCCAACAAGCTTTACATATTTACAACATTTATATTGAACTGTGAACATCAACAGAGTAGATTGTTGTTTTGTTTACTGCTATAATAATTTGTATATAGATATCAGTCAACAAGCTTTACATATTTACAACATTTATATTGAACCGTACACATCAACAGAGTAGATTGTTGTTTTGTTTACTGCTATAATAATTTGTATATAGATATCAGTCAACAAGCTTTACATATTTACAACATTTATATTGAACCGTAAACATCTACAGAGTAGCTAGATTGTTGTTTTGTTTACTGCTATAACAGTTCGTATATAGATAACAGTCAACAAGCTTTACATATTTACAACATTTATATTGAACCGTAAACATCAAGAGAGTAGATTGTTGTTTTGTTTACTGCTATAAAAGTTTGTATATAGATATCAGTCAACAAGCTTTTCATATTTAGAACATTTATATTGAACCGTATTTCATAATCTTTAACAAAAATCTTGATAAATATAGTTGACTTATAGTCGAATATATATGTATATATCCCAGATTGATATTTCTCGTTTTTTTCTTGAGTAACCTTGAACAGTAAGAAATAGTATTTCTTTCACATACTATCAAATATGCCTACGTCATCACGTACAGTTTTTATGACCCGTGCACAAAAACTATATACTTGCACATATTGATGTTGTAAAACAAATTGAACTGGGAGCTCCGCTATTAGGTATTACCTAATTTGTATATTATTATTTGCAATTTTAAGAATAACTAGACGCTCTCAGGGCGTTTACTCGATGGGTGGTACTTTCTTGGTTAAAAAAATCAACACAGGGATCCCAAAACCACGAATTTCCGAAAACTCACACAAACGAGATAACCAAGATAAAAGAATCCTAGATAAAAACCTAGATATCCAAAGAACGTCTTCTTACTAGATAAAATGAAAGTGCAAGTATCACGAAAAATAAACTTTGCCTGAAACGATTGCTCTTAATGATTTATTTTCTAATCCAAATGTCATTTAACCAAAATTTATTTCGAAGTGCGGAAAAAATCGAAAAATATACATCGTCGAAGCCGCAAGTCAAGAAATTATGCAAATTAGCTGTGACGTAGAAGAGGAACGCTTTCGTGCGGCCGGGAGCGGCATCGTTTGTTGTCTGCTCGTTGTACATTGTAGTTTTAATAAAATCACGAAAACCTGCTCAATGCCTATGCGATGTGTTGTCCAAAATTGTAGATGCACAAAAGCAGATGATGTTTCTTTGTATAAATTACCGAAAAACACTGTTCTTTCACGTTTATGGATAAAATTAATTTGTCTGATATAGTTGTATATGTTCAAGACACTTCACTTCATCGGACTTTGTTGAGAATTCCATCAAAACATTGGGATTCAGTCCAAAGAAAGTGCACTGGTGTTTAGAATTTTTTTATTCTAATAACCTTGTTTTGTGATAGTTCGTTGAGCACAGCGTATCGATCATTTTACGTTATTTTCTTGAAAACATTTAATCTTACTTGTCAAAAGCAGGTTTTCATTAATATCATTTGATCGATCTAGCCGTATATACAAGCGTGATAGGAATTGTTATTTCTCACATTTTTTTTTTGTCTTCATTAATTTGGTTATTGTCTCTACTATCAATGAACCTACAAGCCGATGTGAACTGAAAACAAAAGAGCAGTACTGATCAGCATATAGCAGTTTTCAACGCTGCTCACACCAACAAGGGGCCATTTTGCATGACCATGCGCGAAATGCTGTCCTGTGGCATCGCAATGCAGGCTCACCACAGGCTACCCACTCGTTCACTTGTAACCAAATGTCGCTAAGCTATTGTGTTTTGTTATATTTATCTATCTTTCTTATCATTTCCATCGCTATTTGTGAGTGTAGCAGAAACACAGTCTACGTAATTCAATAGAAATAACAAAAGACTTAATTTAAACAATGAATGAAGCTAACAAAGAATACAATAGGTTTCAAGTACACACAGAAGGAGCCAAAATTCTAGGCAAAGCAGCACTTTTTATGGCAGAAAATTGAAAATTTCGCTACCTTACCCAATTTTTCCAACAAATCAAACATGATAGATCGAAAGCATAGAAACAAAGGACATAAAATCAAATGGAATTTGTGAGGTATTCTCTCGCAGAAGTTAGCCATGTAATCAAGAATAATAATAACCATATTCGCATAATCATACTGTGTTTGATGCTTCATAAAAAGCCAACAAATTAAATTGTTCGAATGCTGGGATATCGAGGATCTCCTTTCATGAATGGTACATAAACTAAATGTGACTTATTTCAGGCTCGAGTATTTCGAAGTTCAAGAGTTTTGACCAATTAATAATGACCATGTAAACAATGTTTACATCTTTAATTGGCAAAAAAATCCATCTTCCCCAATTTTCCAATTAAAGATTCACTATAAAACATTACCAATGCATATGGATATCATCATTTCTGCTTAAAACACATTGGTATTTTCACTACATTTAATAAAATTTCAAGATGAAAAATACCGAACAGCCCGAATTTATCAATTATGACATGAAGGCAATGTGAAACTTTTCGCCACCCATTCAGCAGTCGATTTTAACACAAAGTGTTGTGTTACAGTACAAATAGCATCCCACTCATCGTGTTAAGGATACACCGGACAAAACAGAGACGTTTTTTTAAAAAGCTAATAGCGCGCTCAATTTATACGCAAACCCCGACAAAGTATACATTTTTTTAAAGCTAAAAGACCAAACAGCACAGATATTGAGCATATTTTTGACAAAACCGATTCAATTTAATGGAATCCGACATTAAACAGGAACGTGGTGTCCTAGCGCGGAACGTTAACCTGCAGTAGTTTTAACGTAAATTAAAAAATAAATTTCGGCATCCTACTTCAGACACATTGTAGTTTCAAAGTGTGTTGGCATTTTCTTTTTTAACGAGTAGTTATTTTTTTATTTCATTTCAAAGTCAGACCTATGCTTTTTTTTAGCGCATCCTCCAGAGAATGGTTCATATCTGTCTAATTAATGTAAATAAATACAAATGCCAACACACTTGGATACCTGAATAGTGTCAGAGTCACCATGCAAATTTTCGCTGAAATTCATTAAAAAACTTTTGCATGTTAACCATTTGATTTTGAGTATTTTGTCAAAACTTGCTTTCGAGAAAAAGTGAGTTGAAGTTAAATAGGATTAAAGGATTATTTACTCGGCGCTGACAAGCTCAAACCAAGCCCAAGCGCTGTGAGCCAATAAGCAATAGGAACGAAATACGATCCTGGACTGACCTGGACAGCAACGTTGTTGAGCGAGTTCATAGTTTGACCTTGCGTTTGTCCGGTTGTTGTGTTCTCGCGCAAAAAAAATCGACAGTCATGAAAACAGAAGAATTAAACAAGATAGGAGGAGTACGAGGGAACGGCAGAGGAAAAGCTAGAGGAAGAGGAAGAGGCAGGGGATCCGGAAGAGGCAGAAATACAGCAACGCCAGATACAAGCACAATAATCGTAGTGAATATGTTGAGTTTGTTTATATAACCGCGCATAATAAACCCGGCTTTTTTTTAAAGTAAAGATTTTGGATTTAAATGTAGTTATTCTAAGAATATAGTTATGTATAATAGGTTTATTGAGAAAAAACAAGCAATAAAGATGATAATTACAAGTATCGATACACAATAGTTTAATATGCGTGTCAAACTTTAACCGAGTGAACGACGGAGTGATTGTCTACCGCGTATATTATAATAAACCAGTTTTCATTTTGAAAGTAAACATTTTGGACTTAAATTTAGTTATTCTAAGAATATAGTTGTGTTTTATAGGGTTATTGAGAAAAAATCAAGGAATAAAGACGATAATAACAAATAGAGTCGTTTCGATACAATTTACAATCACCGCCGTAATTTATAATGAAAACTTGGTAGTTTTTTAGCATATTATCACAAAACTTCATAATTTTCCAGTAAATCATCATCACTTGTCTTTATAACTTGGTATTTTACGTTGCTTAGTTAGTCCTTCTTCTAATATCAGAGGGTCCACAACCGTTAGATGATCATTCTTTCTGAGGTTGTGACCGACCATCATTGATCATAGCATGTTGTGGCGGTTGTCTCGTTCTATGCATGGCACTAGAACTTACGGTTTATAGCTCCCCGTGCTGCTCCTCCAATAGTTTTTTTGTTTGGTCATAGTACGACTCTAGTCTCGGTCGCTCAACGCGAGCGGCTCTGCCTTTTGAGTGGAAAATTCCTCACAGCTTCGGCGCCTCTTTCTTCGATCGATTGCGATAGAAAGGGCTCTTTCCTTCTTCGACAAGACATCCCAACCACAGATACAAAAGTGCAACGGTATAAAAACGAACTTTAAAAATCTAACTAAATGACTATATATAATACTTGAATATCTATTTCTTGTGATACAAATTTCGCGTGTTTATAGCTTCATATTGATAGTCCGTGATGTGTTTGTAATGTAGTGTGACAGTCACACTAATGTATTTTGCGTGACCCGCCTAAGATATCCTCTGACATCTCCTGTCGACAGTCCAACACCTTTCGAAGAGCGTTCGAACTAGTTTTTCTTCAATATCTCCCTTGCAAAAAAAACTTTTCGACTATTTTTTTCATAGAATTGAAGATAATTGTCTTACATTTCACTCAGGGTGATTTAAAAATTTGGAGGGTTTTGAGAAAAATTTTCTCCGGTGTATCCTTAAAAGACCTGGCATCAGATAGTCTTATTTCCTGAGTTACACCGACGGCAAAGTATGTTTACAAAGTACGTTACAGTGGCCATTTTCTCTTCTTCGCGAGTCAGCTTGAATGACTCTTTTAACATTTTTTCTCGAAACAATACTCCAATGATTTCGATTGAATCGCATATAGGACACATATTCGATATCAGCCTTATTATTTGAGTCTGATCAATTAATTACAGAAGAAGAAAAAACGGATTTCTTGAACATATATTTATGTGAGCACCTCTACTGAGAGAACGTGCTACGAACAAGTGCTATGACCAGGGCAACTCAAGCGTGACGCGCATGCGCAGAGAAATGGCCCCTTGTTGCTCACACCGGCAAACCAACAAGAAACGCCTATTCTAAACGAGAACGCCACAGGGTTAGCCAAATTTAATCCTTTTTGTTTTAGGAAATTTATCGATTTTTTTTTTTTTACAACACAAATTTACTAAAATAAATGTACAAAACGTAAAATGTCAGTTAACGGACGAAAAATTATGAATTTGTCACGCACCGAACTCAATGGTTTCTCTTCAAGCTACGGAAAATCACACAGTTTACGAAAATGATCTCTTTTCAGCATGAAAAAAATCATAAAAACAATAAGGTTATTTTCATACAGAAATACAGTGCACTGTTTGTCTTGTGAGACTGCTAAGTGAAGTTAGAAAAGTAAAAGTACACTGGTACAAGAACGTCAAACACGGCCGATAAGCAGCTGGGTTCAGGTTTCACCCTTTCAAAACAATTGCATTTATTATCAAAACAATATTAAAACTGATCATATATAAGATACACAATACCAGATATGTCTAACCTTTGTACAACATTCTAAGCTTTTCAAAACAGTCCTGAACGAATGGTACTGTTCGTCTAAAATGTAATTTTGAGCACGTTTTGATTTGTCGAAAAGACTGAAAAACGCATTAAATTAAAACGACAACAACTCCATGACAGCAGTTACATTTATTATAATTTTCTACTTACAGAAAAGTAATATCCATTGATAGTTTATCCATAAAATTGTTTTTAAAATCGTTTTTTTGAAAAAACTGTGTCGATGACAAACTTTCTCTCAAATCCGCACGAGTGTTGTGTGACAATCGTTCCTCTCATACGTCACAGATACGGAACGTCATATGACCTTGAATTTGACCTTGGCAAATACGCTCGATTTTTTGCGCAAAATAACATTGATTTCGATGTTTTTTAAATTTTTAAAATGATATTAGGTACAAAGCAACCACTTTTCGATCTAATGGTGATAAAATCAAACCACTTATTTTTGGTGATACTTGCACTTCAAATAACTGTATCGGTAAAGTGCATGTTTATACTGTCGCTATGCAAGAGTTCGTTATTTAGTTGCTTGGATAGATGATTTTATCAGGCATAACAGATCACCAAAGTTAAGCTCACTTGCATAAGGCTAGTACTTGCATGGGTGACCGACCTGACATTTCACAAATTACCCATTGTTTCTTCCAGAAAAAAAATATTTGATCTCTTGTCTCAGTCACGTTTATTGATAACATTGATTATATTGACACTTGTTCAGGTGACTCCAACATAATTGGAAGCGTATTTGATACATTTTTTAACTCGCTCGTAAGTAGAGGGCAAACAAGAGTTCACCAACATGTGCTCCGTGGGAGCAGGGGAGACATCCCATCGGAGCCACTCTATGGGAGCTGCCCCGTTTTTTTCATTTCCTATTTTTTTCATTTCTGATTTCATTTTTTTTTAATTTCCGAATTCATTTTTAAGCTTACGATTTTTTACTCGAGATTTATATAACTTTATAGAAGGTTTAAAAGATTTTTCCCAATAAAATGAAGTGCCAATGCCGAGGCTCAAAACCAACCACCATATGATTTGGAGACCAGATCTTTACCATTACGCTAAACCTTCTGGGTACACCAGAATTTACCATTTGACAAACATGATAAAAATTTGTATTAAAAGGGTACAGCAGTCTTTATATATCTATATATATATTCTAACAACTACTCCATTGAATCGTCTGCACTACTGATCTCACTTTCATTATCTTGTAGATATTGGGAAACCAAATCATTCAAAAGAAATTTTCTTTGATGGATAGTAAGTTTTGTTGCTTCAAGCCATCCATAATCTCCAGTGTCCAACAAGTCTTTTCTGGTATTCATAATCTTTTGAAAGTATATGAGTCTTTTTTAATTTCATGAATCCATTCCATTTTTTCAGCTAATATGTTTCTCAATTCTTTTCTAACGGTAGGAAGGATTTTCTCATTAGCTGTCTGTTTGGCACCTGCTTCTGTTGCACCATCAGATGCAAGTTTTTCAACCAATTCTCTTCTTTCTTCCTCATGTCGTTCAACAGCTTCTTTTACTACAACTTGCCAGCACCATGACAGCTCATCGGTTTCAGCGTCAGAACCATACTCACTTTCAACACTTGAATCATCATTTTCAGAATCGTTATTTTCCATGGATTGATCTTGAGAACTTCTGACTTCGCTGAGCTCTTCATCTTCGGCACTACTGTCATAGTCATAGTCAGCTCATTTATTCTGCTCAGTTGCTCAACATATGAGGGGAACACTCTGCATCCGGATGAGCTATTTTTAGCTTTTTTGGTTTCTGATTGTTATTTCATTCCTTTCTTTTACTTTTTTAAATTTTCCTGATTTTTGTTTCATTTTTTTCAAGTATTTTCTCTCTTTGTTTTTCAAATATTGTTTTTTTTTCTCCTCGCAATAGTATTTAAAACGAAATAAGATATGACCTAGATGGAATTCGAACCCATAACCTTCCGATCTGGAGTCGGATGTGATAACCATTACACCACAAGGTCATTTCACTATTTTGGGGATCTTATTTCAGTTATTAGACAGACAGTCATTTCACGACCGACCGACCGACCGACCGACCGACCGACCGACCGACCGACCGACCGACCGACCGACACTTTATTAGACACTTCATTAGACACTTTATTAGATACTTTATTAGATACTTTATTAGATACTTTATTAGATACTTTATTAGATACTTTATTAGATACTTTATTAGATACTTTATTAGATACTTTATTAAATTATGTACATTGTAGCCATTGGCTAAATTACGTACAATAGGAAATACTAGAATACTAATACTATTCTGCTTAACATGAACAGCCAGCATGTATCTCTTCTAGTACTCTTGGATTTAAGCGCCGCATTTGATACGGTTGATCACAGTATTCTTCTTGGCCGTCTAGAAACTTCATTTGGCGTTGCTGGTGATGCTCTGAAATGGTTCGGCTCATACCTTTCTGGTCGAACACAGCGTGTTGTTGTTGATGGAAAACTGTCGGAGAGATTCCCCCTGTCATTTGGCGTGCCACAGGGATCCTGCCTCGGTCCCCTTTTGTTTTCCGTCTATGCGAGTAAGCTCTTTGAGGTAATAAAGACTCATCTGCCCCAGGTCCATGCATATGCTGACGACACCCAATTGTACCTCTCGTTTAAACCGGACAGCGCGACTGATGAGACAGATGCCAGGTGTGCTATGGAGCAATGTATCAGGGCTGTGAGAGCGTGGATGGTCGTGGACAAGCTCAAGATCAACGAGGATAAGACTGAATTTTTGCTAATCGGAACTCGTCAGCAACTCACTAAAGTAAGAACTGATAGTCTGTTAGTTGCTGAAACTGATGTGTCACCTGTTAGTGAGGCTAGAAATCTTGGCGTCTGGTTCGATAGTAACTTTCAATTTAAATACCACATAAATAAGACATGTCAGCCTGCTTTTTATTCAATATTTAATATTAGACGCATACGTAAGTTCCTATCCGTTGATGCTGCTAAGACGCTAGTACACGCTCTCGTAATTAGTCGATTAGACTATTGTAATTCGCTTTTGTATGGTCTACCAGCAATTCACATAAACACACTTCAGCGCGCACAAAATGCAGCAGCAAGACTTATCACAAATACGCCACGCTTTTCTCACATTACTCCAGTAATGATAGAATTACATTGGCTTCCTGTGAAATTTAGAATTATTTATAAAGTTATTTTATTTATTTTTAAGGCTATGCATGGTACCGCACCTACATATTTAAATAATCTGATATATTTTAAACATTCTCGGTATAACCTTAGATCCATAAGTAACAACCTTTTAGCTAGACCTGAAATCAAATCAGGCAAGACAACGGGAGACCGGGCCTTCAAGGTCGCAGCTCCAATATTATGGAATGAACTCCCTCTTAGTGTAAGGTCTGCAAACAGCATTACAACATTCAAGAAGCTATTAAAGACTCATTTGTTTAAGAAAGCATATTTTTAGATTTAGTTTTATTATTTATTATTCTGCTTTTTCTGGAACTTTTTGTTTTGTTTGACAACTATTTCTATTTTGTCCTATTATATATTTAAACTAATTTTTATTCAATCAATGTAAATATTTAAAATGTAAAGTAGAGCTTGAATATCTTATAAATATTGTAGTATAGTTTAGCTTAGTTAGGATTTTTCATGTTGTAAATTGTAAATTTTATAAAGCGCATTAGATCATATACTTTATAATGAATTTTTGCGCTATAGAAACATTAAAATTATTATTATTATTATTATAGAAGTTAAGATATAAAAATTATTTACAATACAATAATTATTTACAATATAATTACAATATAATTGTGTTAATTGAAAAATTATAATTAAACTATGAAATATACTGTAAAATTTGATTCTTATCTAAAAGGCTATTTTCATTATTATTAGTGAGTCTACACTGGTGAGTTATAAAACTGTTCTTCGCCCTGTTGGTCTTAAAGTTAATGTTAAATACTCGGGCTTGCCTAAGAGCGTACCTTGGATTGTGAAGTGGAGGCAATAAATGATGTAATCTATGCTCTTTATCTTCTAAAATTCTGTTAAATAACGAATTACAAAGTGACGTGTGGTGGTCAAAAAGCGAGTGAATATTTAAAAGGGCTAAGGATTCTGTATAATTTAGGTGAGGGCAAATTATAGCAAACGCCCTCTTCTGTACACGTTCAAGATCGTTTTGTAGGTACTTCTGTAAAGATGAATGAAAAACAGGTACTGCGTAATCGCAGACTGACCTAATGCAACTAGTATAAAACCTTACTAAATCAGGTGTAGGAACGTTTGCTCGCTTGAGCTGTCTAAGGAAGTAAAGTCGTTTAGACGCTTTCTTTACGGTTTCGTCCACATGTAAGTTCCATGAGATATTATTCCATTATTATTCCATATTATTTCACCCTTCCATCGTCGACTGATGTACTCTTTAAATATGATGACTGGACATCTGCTACCACCGGTAGCAAACATTCTCGGTTGGAAATCTCTACCTTTAAAGTTTAGACCGCCTTGTCTTGTTTTGGTTTGACCCTCTGCAAACTGGACATACTCAAGGCCATTGTCAGCTTTGGTGATAAGAAAATCTTGCATCTTCATGCTGTGGTGCTCTTGACGACCCCTCAAGCCAAAATGTTGGGTGAGTAGCCACCATACTGTGTTTATTAGACATTGAGGACTATTTTTCCCGAATTTTTCCGACTCCCATAGCTCTTCTTCTTCGTCAGTCGCTAGTTTTCGTGCTTTGTTGGGACGCTTTCCGCGGCCATTTTCTCGCAGTTGCTTGGCTTTTCCCTCTAAAACCATCTTTGAGGAGTAAAACTCCCGGTCTCTTATCAAAGATGACTTGTAGCCTTGATCTTTTAATTTAGGTGTCTGTCCAGTGCTGCAAGCATCACTTTGAGGCTGTCAGGTTCGTAGTCATGGCCATTTTTTGTTTTGATTTCGGCATAAAATCGCTCGAGTAGCGTATTCAACTCCGTCGGCTCAAATTCTTCAATTTTCTTTGTAATGTTGTTGTGGAAACACCACTGCCGCCAGACAGATAACCAGAAAGTCGTACTTTTACTCGTGTTGTTGTTTTTTTAACCATCTTTTAAGTCTTCAATAGTTTTTTTCTGTCACTTTTTGAAATCTTTCAAAATTCCCGTCCATTTTGTTTACCAAAAGTTTCCGGCAAAGTTACTTTATTTTGTGTTGTCTGATTGGCTGTCTCTATTTTGAATTGTGTTTTAGCCAATCACCAATGAGTAATACTTGCACTGTATTACGTCTTTTTGCACTGAAATACCTCTTTTTTTGCACTGTTTTTCAGCCAATCAGAATTGAGTAATTTTTTCATGTATATTATTAGCATATTTATTAAGCGGTAAAATTGTTTGTATTCCACAATACTTTTCATAACAACACTGAACAGAATTCTTGTTTTCTCCATCATCAGAGTGCTTGGATGCTGAACAGTTGGCACAATGTTCAGTATTTGTTTTTGTATTTGTACATTTAGTCAACATTTCAGTTCATAGTTTGCTCATATATTTCAGTGCAGATGCTCATAGTTTGATCACAGATTTGCTGTGATTTTCTCTTCAAGTTCTCGGAACGACCCAGATCGAAAAGTATGCTCGTCTTCAGCTTTTGGTGGTGGTGATCTACCTCGAACGTTGAGTGCGGTTGTATGTGGATCAAGCGCTTTTGGCAGAGCTGGAAGCATCTTTGTCGACAAGGAGTATAAAAACTTCTTGTAGTACAAACTACGTCAACACTCTTGCATCAAGAAATCATCGAGGAATCGTATCGGTCGAGGAATGAGGGCAATTACACATTTGGATTGGGATACCTGTGGGACTGCAGCGCATGCGTATTAACTTGTAGCGTAAGAATAATAATGAAACAAACAGCATGTAGGTAATTTGTCTGCGCATGCGTTGCGGAAATCATTTTTGTTTAGATAGCCGCTGACACACAACTATTCTGTTTAGTTAAAAGTAAAACATAAACAGGGCTTGCAATTACACGAAAAGCGAAGTTTACTCTTCTATTTCATTTCGTTTTCAATTCTATAGCTACCGAGAAAATGGACAGCATACTAAGGTTTGAATATAACGCGAACAATAAAAGTTATACATTTTATCCACGAAGATCTTCTTTGTTTATGGCTTGACACAATCACCATCGTTCATCTGGATCGAATGAATTGAAGATCTTTCAGATTCCTACACGATATTTTGCACTATTTTAGAGTCTTTAGACACTTTTGCTTAATCTGGAAAAATTATTAGCGAAAACCGAAATTTTGTTACAACTTTACTTGTCTTTGACAGTGATTTATAAAAGCCACCAAATATAAATGAACAAGGGCTAGTACATCAGCAATTTTATTTCACAATTTTATTTTTCACAAATTTCATCAGCAATTTTATTTCTCTACATGATTGGGAGTAGTACTCTAAGAAAAATTAATAAGTTTTGAAATGCTATTACAGCGGAAATCGTTGCATCGCGACCAGACATGCAAACCTCCGTTAGGATTTTGGGTTTTTCTGATCTGCCAATCACATCTCGGGGGGCGGTACTGCCATTGTCTGCAAATTTTTCCTGGAAGCGTCGAGAAAAACGTCCACTATTATCAGGTTTTCGCGAGCTGTTGTTTACCAATGAAATTCTAAAATATGGAAACTGATTTAGAAGAAACTGTTATTTCGATAGAGCTCCCAGACCTTGAGGAGACCCAAATTTGGGAAAATTCTAATGACACGGTAAGTGATAAAACGCGTCAAGTTCATTGACAAATGTACCTTTGGCCTTATTAACATGTAAATTGACTTAATTTCTCCGTACCGTAAAAGTGCTGCTTGGGTTCTCACTAAATACACTCATTTTTTTTTTATATAGCGAGAAGTCGCCTTATATCTGGCTACTAAAGATGGAAAAGTAGATGGGGCGGAACACGCGCCGTTTATTCTGCCGTATCGCTGGACGTTCAACACACTAAAAAATTGCATTGAAGATTACATCGTAAATCGTCTTGGCTATGAAAACAAATCAATTGCGCAGATATACTATAAAAGAAGTGGAAAAAGTCGGGGAGTAGTTGCCATCAACTCCGACAAGGATATCCCATCTTTGCTCGGTGAATACCCCTTGAAAACGCTTGGCGGGAAACGCTCTAGAAAATCAGTGATGGTACTAGCAGTTGATCTCTCTCAAGAAAGTGAAAAAATTACAACTCCAAAACACGAGAAAAAATATACAAATGTTGGTAAGAAAATCTCCCTGTTGTTTGCTTTAAAATACAAATAGCGTAAAAATATACTGACCTCGACAATTTTTGTTTAGGTCAGCAAACCCCTCGCCGTTCACCAAGACTATTAGAAAGAAGTTCAACATCAACAACAAAAGTAACACCATCATATATGGACGTCTTCTTATTTGTTGTCTCAAAGTCTGGTAAAGGGGAACCAAAATTGTCAAAAACTGCCAGTGTTATTCATAATGTCTCAAAAGATATCACTCTAGTTGAATTGAAAGAGCTTGTAAGGGCACGTGAATCTCAGACATTTATGTTTGTGCCAGTAAGTGGATTCTATTGGTTGCGCAAGGGCACCAAACAGATGGTAGATCTGAAGAATGAGGCAGACTTTCGGCATTGCAAAGATGAGTATAAAGATTCTGGTATTCGTATTGCTTGTTCAACAATCGACATAAACTCTGGATCTTCAGGTTTGTGGTGAAAATATAATATAAATAATACAATGACCTACAAACAGCAGAGCGCAAACACTTCAATCACAATACAAAGGAAACAATACTTCATTATAGCTTTACTTGTCTAAACTATAGGCACTATAATAGTCACTAAATAAAAACGATTTATTAGACAGTAACAAATATAATTTATTTCATTGATTAAGTGTTCACGCTACTACTTCAATACTAGATTATAATAATGTTTATTTTTATCTTATTAGCACTATTTTGTGCTAATTATCACTATTGACTATTCTTAAAACTATTCTTAAAGTTACACATGGATACAAGGGTCAAGCCCGCCTGCACTGGAATTTTGAAAATAGTCAATTTGTTTCACAGGTTTGGTGTGGAAGGGACTGATTGTTAATTATTTCACAGGGGAGGGGGTGGGGGTTTGGTAGGTTAGGCAAAAAATGACAAAATTTGTAAAATTATAAACAAATATACAATTATTTCTGAGGTGCTGAAAAAACTTCAAAAACTTCCCTCTAAATCTATGCTTTCCCACTTTAATCTGACCTTTGAACTATGGCTTCGCTGGAAAGCACCAAGCATTTAAGTAATGATGTGTGTTAGAAGTAGGCAACTCTCTATTGTTCTGCGGCAATAACGACCTCCCCACATAAGAATGTCTTAGTTTTCAGACTGAAAGTATATCAGCCTAGCATATAGGTAACACATTTTAAAAACCTCTGTTCTGGAACAAAGTTTCTTTTGTACTAAAATATCTCGTCCAATCATAAGCGCTCAAAACAATAGCCAAAAGATGTTTACAATTTAATATGTTCCCCACATAGAAATTTTGATATATAAAGGCTCAGGATGTCTTAGATGAAAAGGGAATTAGATATCAAATAAAATATTTAAAAAAACCGCTTAGTTTTGAAGTTATGGCAGATTTTAGTGTTTTAACCAATGAGATGGATTAGACAATGCACAATTAGCACCTTTCTGCATTCCATTGCTGTTTGCCTGCCTAGTTCTTACACACATCATTACTTAATAGAATGTTTAAAATCAAGTGTAATTATTAGAATATTTTTCTAACAATTTACTCCCATAACATACACAAATAGGTATTAAAATATCCTTGAAATTTCAGGTGCTAGTGCTAACAATAAGCAAACAAAAAGGAATCTACAGTATTCAATGTCTACAGACGCGGATTCACGTGAACTGGAACTTGTAGATGCAGTCACAAAGCCAAAGCAACTCAAGACATCTAACGATGTTTGGAACGATATACATGTTGACCTAGTTAGAGATCTGGAGAAAAAAGGTACAATCAGCAGGTACAGTGTCCGCCACCTTAAACTATGGACTGAACTTATCGTAGAGGGAAAGTCAGCAGGCCTAGGAGATGAGCCTGATTGGGAAGAATTTATAGATGTGATTGGTGTCCCCCCCAAGAGGAGATCAAGTGAAAAAATGTCTACTCCACAAAGCCAAGCTGAAACTAGTACTGATCAACTCTTAAAAGCTATGATGATTCAAAACCAAAGAAATACAGAGGTATTTCAGACTTCTTTACTGGCTATATTGGCAAACCAACAGGTATGTAAGACATTGTAAATGAGGTAAAGTCAAACATAAGTCAAAAATTATAAAATCATGTATTCATCATGTTATACTTTTATTGGACATGCTCTGTATACAGGACCAGGTAATACTTAGTTATGGTTTATTATTTAAGTACTATGTTCAAAGACACCATAAGATTATCTTATTGCACTATGCATAGTATGCATTTTATCTTTAATGGCTCATTGCTATTTTGACAGAAAGTCATTTCAAACTCACAACCAATGAGATAAAAAATTCAAAGGTTTTGTTAAGAAATAGCTCATGATTCAAACTTGTTTTATTGAGTCCTGATGTAGTTAGTTACAAGTATGTAGTAGAAACAAACTCTAAACTTATATTGTTAAGAATTCATACAAATTATGGACTTTTCTGTTATTAACTTCAGTTGCAGAGCCCTGTGGCAAATTCAACATTCAACCCAAAGCTACTTAGTTCAACACCAAGATCCACTTCAGACACTTCATCAACCAACAGCAGTTTCTTCGATTATGTGGAAAGAGAAAAAAAGAAGAATGTTGCAGGTTACTCCTCTAAAGAATGCATACATTTTCTAGAGGCAAACGACCTTAGCAAATTTGTCCCTAAATTTATTGAAATAGATGTAGATGGTCCATTGTTAGCCAGCCTTTGCCATCCAAGCTTTGGCCATAGCATCCTAGAGGGAATGGGAATCAATAGGGACGATGGAGAAGTGATTGTGCAAGTAATCGAAAAAGAAATGCACTCTTAAAAATACTGTTACAGCAGTTCTCAGTCACACTTTCACCGCACGCATAAAAAGCACCGCTATAAAACGTGAAGTTGGTGGACGTCAATCAAACTGTGTTTTCAAGACGCACTGTGTTTGCTACTTCAGTCGGGTTCCGAAACATGTCTAAATCCGACGAAGAGGATTTTCGACAGATTCAGACATGTTTCGCAACCCGACTGAAGTAAAAAACACCATGTGTCTTGTAAACACACTTTGATTGACGTTCACCAACTTCACGTTTTATAGCGGTGCTTTTTATGCGTGCGGTGCACGTGTGACTGAGAACTGCTGTAACATTGTCACTTTGTTGTTGCTGTTCAGTTAGAATTTTGTAATTTAACATGTTGAAATTTGGTATAGACTTACAGTGCTGTTTATCCAACCAGGGCCAATCAAATAAAACCAACCAAAAACAGTAAAACTGATATATAGTTATAGTATTCTCAAGCTCATAAGAATCTTCAATTAATAAATTTATGTGGCCCTGGTTGAATTAGCAGCAATTTAAGTTACCTTGAAAGTTGTTGTTATTGCTGGTTACTAAAAGTAACCACTGTCTCCAAAGAAACCTCTGCACTGATCTGTTGTTATCTTTAAAAAATCAATGGAGTGCACTTGGTAAACATGCATTAACCAGAAGTACAATGTATATTGACTTCTTTGAATTCTGGTAAAGTGTGCTACATCATTACAAACTGACCATTTTACTTGGAAAAATTGCTATGGGTTACTAAACTGTGACAATAGATTATACCACTTTTCTGTTAAAATATAATTATAATTTTTGTATTTGTATATACATGCAGTGCAAATCCAAATACAGTGGGCAGACAGAAATATGTCTAGAATGTTCTATTGTTCTTTAACCAATCAGAGACAGCACACTATTAGACTCTAACCAAAAGATAACAACTATATGCTTCTGATTGGACGAGAAACATTCTCAACATAGTTCTGTCTGTCCACGGTATTTGTATTTGCACCTTAAAGAAATAGAGATATTTACATTGTTTTAAAATTTATAGTTATAAAATCATTTCAACCTCATCAAAACATGTGATGACCAATGTGTAAAACCTGGGGTAAAAAAATAATGACCTGAGTGGGTATAGTGTTCATGTGAAAATGCAAATAAAGATATTTTGTGAGAACTAGTGCAAATTAAGCTCAGTTACAGCACACCAAAAGTTAGTCAAACCATGTATATTTTTGTTTTCACTGCTTTCTCTGAATCTTTTTTCATACTACATACAACACTGTATACCTAAAAATGTTGAATTTGCAGCCAGAATTCATATTAAAAATACAAATTGGTTAACAATCCGGAAGGTCTAAGTGTAGATCGAAACGTCTGAATAAATCAAATCAAAATTAAGCCAGTCAAACCAATTTGTATTTTAACACTATATACCTGTTGTAATGCAATTTCAAAACACCACTTTGGGTACTTAATGCAGATGTCTTGATTCCTTTTAAGCCACTGTTTTGCACAGCCAAAAGCCTCTTCTATGGGGTTTAAGTCGGGAGAATAGGGTCTAAAGTATGAAAATGTAGGATAGAATATTTGAGGTATAGATAAATGGATATAATCATAAATATTTATAATATTAACATATCCATAATTATATTTCAATAATTATAAACAAACAGCAGTGTTTTTAATTGAGTATAAAAACTCAAGCACATACCAAGGTATGTGTAATTTCTTTATATATAAAGAAGCTGTCGGAAACCACTTACTGTGTTTTATGTGGTATATATAAGGTCATTCACGAGTTTTTTGTAAATGTACATACTCACGGTAGGAAAATCACAATTCCACCTTTCCTTCTTACAGCTGCAATAACATTATCCGACGTGTGGATAGCACAATTATCCATTATAACCACAGAACAGGCCTCCTGTCTAGCAACTGATCCCACACATGGCAATACAAAAGTGTCCATTGCAAACTCAAACTGGAGCTGGTTGTAGGCACCAAGAATTGTATGAGATGCCTTAACTCCTTGGTTACTAATGGCGCTTAAAACACTGTAGCGACTACCTCTGGTGAAATTTCCTTTAACAGAAATTCTTGAACCTTTCAGACCTCTACCATATCTCCTCTAAAAAATAAATCAGACATCTTCTTTTGAGGGCAATATAAATATGTGTAAACATTTAGCTACAATAGATGGGATAGTTGTTCATATTTATTTTGCTTAAATCTTTATGAAGGGGACATTTTTGGGGGGGGGGGGGGGGGGGGGCGGTTCAAATCCCGCAATACCCCAAAAAATAATTTAAGATTCCCGCACTACCGCAAAAAAGTTTGCAAATACCACATACCGCACAACATTTAATTAAAATCAAAGGTCATTAAACGTTTTCAGTTTTTTCACCATCCATACGTACCAAAAAAATACAAAAACAAAAACCGTTAATATCGCATACCGCAGGAATTCTAAATCCCGCATTACCGCTAGATTTTGCTTATTTCACCGAAATACCGCTTAAAAAAAGAATAAATATCGCATAACACAGGTATCCTAAATCCCGTATTACCGCAAAAATGTATTCCTTTTACCGCAATATCGCATTAAAAAATGGCCAATACCGCAATACCGCAAACCCCAATGTCCCCCTCCTTTATCCATACAATCTTGTGTTTGGGCTTCCAGTGGCCTTTATAGGAAGACACCATCCCGAAAATACTCATTACATTACGGATTGATTTTTGATATTTCATTTACCTGAAACGTTCTTTCATCTTTCGATGACTCGTCAATAAAGAGAAATTGATGACTTCCGAATAGCGCCATTCTGTGGCGAAAAGCTGCGCGTTTTTGATCGTTTCTTTGTCTAGCAACAATGCTGAGCTGTTTTACAAACAAAAATACATATTTGTAGGCTAGTGTATGCACTCTCATAATTATATCTAACTAGAAAGGCTTTTAAAGCAAAGTATTCTACCTTTCTTCGCGTCCATCCCATTTTACTTAAACATCTCGAGATAGCAGACACAGAAACAGTTCTTCCAGTCAAATATTCTATCCACTCTTGAAGCTCATCTTCGTAGGCCTCTGGGTATTGTGAGATTATATTTTTTAAAAGCAAAATGTCTTGACCTGTCAAAATAAATATTACAGAAAATTGAAAAACAATAAAAGCTAATATTAAAGCTCATTTTTGTAGATCAAAATATATATTACGCTTACTGAAAGAACCGACTAATTAAGTAAAACAACTGAAACACTTACCACTTAGTTTTCGAAGTTTTTTCGGTCTTTGTCGATATTCAATTGACCTGTTTTCGTGAAACAATTTTCTTATCTTTTTTACAAAAGTTTGCCCGACGTGCAAAGTATTTGCAATGTCTTTTGTACTCCGTCCTTCTCTAGACATATAAATCACCCTCCATCGCAGTTGTAAAGAATATTCTCTAGTCATTTCAAAGCCGAATTAAGTAGTACTCTGATAACTTAATAAATAATCATCTAATCGTGAAATATTTACATAGAAGGTTCCAGGAAAAATTTGCAGACAATGGCAGTACCGCCCCCGAGATGTGATTGGCTGATCAGAAAAACCCCAAAACCCAAAATCCTAAAGGAGGTTTGCATGTCTGGTCGCGATGCAACGATTTCCGCTGTAAATGACAAAAAGAGCAATAACTTCATATGTACATATAATAATATTGGGAATATTAAATGTCTGTATCAGTTCAGAGTTTACAGCTAGCACTGAGGCTGAAATTAAAAGGGAATTCTAACACAAAACATAATATTGTTTTGCAATACTTAAAGTTTGATTAAATTTTTATTAAAGAAAGAGCTTTGTAGTCTTGTGATCTGGAGACTATAACTATAAATGACCCGTGACTATACACCCCAAAGACCCCAAATGATGTTTATATACAATACACATATATCAATATTTTTAAAGAATTAAGATCCATACAACAATGAATTTTATCTTTGTTTTATGAGGATATCATTGCACATTGGGCATTCATTTTGTTTTCCTAATTGAATGCTCAGATGAAAATGTCATGTTTCTGTAGAAAGTAAACATTTCTCCATACATATTACATCCACTACTAGCTTTCATCTTCCTGAAAACAGAAAAAATAATGTTAAGCCACTTTATTGGAATACTTCATACTTTGACAAGTTTAATGAACAATAATCCAACAACAATAATTGCTAGAACAGACAAACAAGTGTTTGAAACTACTTAATTATTCCAATAAGTACACATTTCAGAATGGTAATTTTGCTAAGCAATCACATGCACTTAATCACTTCTAGTATTAGTGTAATAAACTAAGAACTAAGAATAAAAGTATATATGTGATTGATATATACTTCATCACCACCACCAAATATGAATTATGATAGTGCACAAACAAAGATTATATAATCATGCAGGTCATATTCATGCATTATTTTTAATAGAAGAAGATATATTATATTTACATAGAATAGAAACCATTATGAATTTATCTACACAAGATGATGTGAATTACTCAGATTATCATTGCTGTTGTTGCATTACAAATTTTAAGCAATTTTAGACATTTGGTCTTGTTGGTCTCTGTATGTATATACTTGTAAACATCAGATCAGTCCTCAAGATGGCTGACCCAGGGTTCTCGTGCACTCAGTTAGGAGTCACCGTGCAGAGCCCGTCCAATTTTGCAAGACAAAATAACAAGTAAAATATATTCTATAATCTATCAGCCGTGAAATCATAAAAAATCAACTTGGGGCAAAACCTTTATCATAAGTTATTTCACATTTTTTTGAAACGAAGTAGCACTTAGTGAAGAAGAATTTAACTGCATAATGATTTACACATTAGAGCAACAACAGCTCGAAAATGCAATGAGATACTGAAAATTAAACTATTGATGTGAATTTTTAAACATTCAAGTTACCTTATAAACTGTGTTTCGACTACCAAACACATGAGGATCTTGTTATACTATGCCAGTGAAAAACAATAACAATCTGACGATTCTCCGAGGTAGATAGTGTGATACCGACAATTTCTTTAAAATCACATTGTCGTCCAATTTTGTGGAGCAAATGGACTGTA
This sequence comes from Metridium senile, assembly GCA_949775045.1. Lineage (NCBI taxonomy): Eukaryota > Metazoa > Cnidaria > Anthozoa > Actiniaria > Metridiidae > Metridium > Metridium senile. The sequence continues at coordinate 21,125,234 of OX459097.1, read as the reverse complement.
GTACTAGAAACTGCTTTGTACAATAGCAATTTTAATTTTGGGGCAAAAATATTTACTCCATGTAAAACGGTTTTGAATTTGAGTAAAAAACAGATAAAAGCCGAATTTCACCTCAATATAATATAACATAGAATCAGGTTTAAAATATAAACTATAATTTGGCAATTTTAAAACAATATGTGATAGTCTCTTACCTTCAAGCAACGTTTCTTCAAAATACTTCTTGGACGAATAAAAACACAGCAACAAAAATTGTCATTTCTCGAGGTTTACTCATTTTTAGCCCACTTTGACGAATGTTTTTTCTCATAATTAAAACACGATCAGCATATCCATAAGCCTAAGTGCTAGCCCTTCGCCTGTAGTGTACATCTCATTCAAAATATTCGATCAAAAGCCTCTTGGTTATCTGATCGTTAAGTAGAAAAACCCAGATAATCGTCTTTACCAACAAAATGGCAAGCTATACCTTATTTCTGTCATGACCTCGCGCATGCGCATTACAAATTACCCATATGCTGAAACAAACAGCATTTTATAACTCGATGGGACCACAGGTAACCCATCGAGTAGTTAAGAAAATATTTACAATACAATATAACATTATAACTTTATATATATATATATATATAGGAATAATCTTTAAAATACATGAAATATAATAATAGAAATATAGTTTGAGGTATTCGCGGAAAACGAATAAAGAAAAGTCATCGCTGGACATGATAGGTAAAAAAACTATATAACCGTTAGTGATCGAAAATCAGCCACACATGGCCAGGATGAACGAATTCTTTGCTCGTTTTGTGCGCACCGGCGGAACTTCATATTTACGTTTGTTTCGTATTATATTTGATTACATGCCTTGCTGGTAAGATGTAAAAAATTGATGTAAAAAACGATTAACAAAGACAGTTATGATGGACCTCTATCCCTTTAAGTAGTCCCAGTCTTTCAATCCCACTATTATAATCACAATGCTCTTTTATATTATGACGTATATTTCTTAATTTAATTAATTAGGAAAACTAGTACCCTTTCCTTTGCTTGTTTTGGAAAAGGTTCATTGGTAAAAACTCTTTCAGTAAGGATGCTATTTGTTATCTTCACAGAAACATCAAACCATTGAATGCGTAAAGATGCCAATAGTTTGCCCCAAATGTAACACAGAAGGAATCCCCCGGGACATGGTAAGTATACGGGACGGGACCACAGGAAGCCCAATGACATGCGAGGAAGGATATGAAATAGATCATGTTCCACTGGAGAATAATCCATGGTTCTCCTAGAATAAACTTCAGTCTCAATAGCTTATAATATATTGGTATATATAACGTGGAAGTTTGAAGTATTTGAATAGTCCCCTTCACAGTTCCCTTCGCCATCTTGAAGCTAGCCGGGCTTTTGCAGAGAAGCGAGGTGAACGTTGAATTTGCAATGAGAGACCTTTTTAATACCTTGCCGGACAACTATTCACGTTTCTCTATTATTGCTAGCTCAACGTTCGTCTCGCTTCGTTGCAAATGACTTGCTACCTTTAAAGATTGTGCAGGGAACTGTGAAGGGATCCGGACTATTGCATCGTTTGATAATGTGCCCTATCAAGGCTGAGGTTGTGGATGAGAACTCTGAAAAGGTGTATTCGGCGGCCGGCCTTCAAAATTCGCAAACATTTTGAACGAATAACAAAATCCTTTGTATATCTTTTATTGTAGATGCCTGTTCACTTGGACCCATTCTGGGGTGAATGCCCTGAACTAGAGGGACTGTGTCCATTTTCTACCCTTGGATGCCCAGCCAAAGAGGTAATAGAAAACGTTTTTCACCATATCATATAAGTATACACCTATTTCAAAAAAGGTTGTCATCGCCAAAAGTGATATAGACGATAGGCGATAGGTCATTCAAAGACCCAAGTGCACTATGGGTATAATCCTAGGTCGTGAAATTTTCAATCTTGCCAGCTCCACTAAACAACGATCTCTGCTGGAGAGTTATATGGTTTGTCGAAGCACAGTGAGCCCAAGCTCGTTACTTGTGATGTTTTACAGTAAATGTATGGAGTCGCAAAATATCCTTTCGCTGTGCCTCAAATATACAATAATAAATACTTTTTTGACGTAGATAGTTGTGTATAATTGTTTTCTAGTCTGTGCACAGGCAGCCCAACCATTCTCTTTGAGGATTTTTTTTTAATGACAATACATATTGAGCGCGCGGTTGGGGTTCCTGTGGTGTATTTGTTTGAAAGCTCACGGATGGGATTCCTGTGGCTTTTTTTGCAAGCAATTTTTCGGTCGCGCGGAATCGCATATACGACAAAAAGATCGAAGAAAGTAGTATCTTGATACAAGGTGGCGTGGATGGATAGATGTGCGCCGCAGATTGCTAGGTCACGGAAATCTCACGGAAATTCAACGACGAGCGCCGAAAGTTCGCCGTGAAGCAATCGACTGACTCGCCTAAAAAAAATGTTGTTAAAACTTTTCTTTCAAAACAAAAAATGTTGTTTTTCTCATAGGGATTTACACTGAGTACACTTTTAAAACCAACAAGAACAAAGAGATCAATATGTGAAATTTATTTCCATGTTTATTTGAAATATAACTTTAGTTTATTTGACAATGTGAAGAGATTTTCATTCAAAGTGTATTTATAGAATCCGTAAATGTTGTGTTTTAGCTAAAGTTTTTCGGCAATATATAGCTTATAAAATACAATTATAAACGCTTCACACTTTTAAATCATATTTTCTATTCTTAGTGTTGGAACCGCTATAACTAAGTAAGTGTTCACAAAATAAAGTTGAGCTTTTTTCAAGCTTGAAAAACTTCGCAAAGCGGCCATCACAAATTCACTGTTTAGCTCGGCTGTAAGTTGGTTTGTACAAGACAATATCAGTCGTTTTGACATAAAAACTTCAACTCCAATCATTACCTGCACATACCAAAACTACTACAAAAACTTTCTCCAAGTTTTCGTAATAGTGAAGAGCATCTGTTACTTCAAAAGCATGACTTGAATCAGCTGTTTTGAGTGTTAAGCTAAACTCATTTTAGCTAGCTAGCAGCAAATGCAGTGCAAATCACGATCTTTTCGACTTTCCCTTCGCCAGCCCATGATTTCCGAAATAAAATACATTCTCCTGTATTGTAATTTTCAATTTAAAGTTATTTTAACAATCCGTAAGTTAAATGCTAAAGTAATCGACATCTTTTTCTGTGAATGTGGTATCTATTTCACAACACCGCCGCTCGATCGATATTTTCACGATTGCTCCACGATTGTAAAAATCCGACTGAAACCGGAAGTCCCTGCCCTAGCAACCTGCGGCGCACCTCGGTTCCATGTTGCCTTTTTTATAAATTAATTTTAACCCCTTTGCTGAGGTCGGAGATTATCATACTTTTTACTGTAGTTGAAGATCAACATAAAGTTTATATAATCGGAATAAAATTAAAATTTTCTCCCATGGCTGATTTACTACGTGCGAAACTAAATTTGTCACGTGACCGAGTTTCATACCTTGTCAACACCGCGCGACTTTGACGAAAAATTGCTTGTTAAAAGCCACAGGAATCCCATCCGCGAGCTTTCAAACAAATACACCACAGGAACCCCACCCGCGCGCTCAATATGTATTTCGCTCGGCGCGCGGTTAAAAATAACTTTATTGTCAAAAAACCTCAAAGAGAATAGTTGGGCTGCCTGTGGTCTGTGACCGAGTTTTAGCTCAATTAGAGCCATTTGACTGGGGTATATTTTCGTCAAAATCGCTCTAATTGAGTCTTTATTATTGTAAATTTGAGGCACAGCGAAAGGATATTTTGCGACTCCATACATTTACTGTAAAACATCACAAGTGACGAGCTTGGGCTCTCTTTGGTCGAAGGACTGAAAATGTGCCCAGAAGACACAGCTTTTCTGCTTTTCTGTGGGTACTTTAGATTATACCCATAGTGCACTTGTGTCTTGGAATGACCTATCGCCTATCGCTTTTGGCGATGACTCGCTTTTGGCGATGACAACCTTTTTTCAAATAGGTGTATACCGCTGTTCGAGAAGAATAAATGAAAACTACCACGTGTATTTGATGAAAATTGCGTATTTACTAACTCTCATCAAATACATGTAATATTTCTCATTTTTAACGCAGAGGTAGTGAGTGTGAGTGTGTTTCTCATAATAGTTCCCTTAACAGTTCCATGCGCCATCTTGCAAATGTAGCCGGGCCTTTGCATCGAAGCGAGACGAACGTTGAGCTTGCAAGAGACATAAGAATAATTGTTCCACAAGGTACAAGGGAGCACGGCAGACTGTTGTTTGTGGTTTGGATATATTCGATCTTTTGAAGGTTTTAAATTACAACGATCTTTTCAACGTTTTAAATTACATCAACAGCTAAATTGGTAGATTAATGGGACTATCCGCTAGCAAGGGAAAAATGCGGGCGCGCCTGCGTCTGCGAGCGAGTCCCGAAGGGACGAGGGGGGAGTGAAGCGGTGGAATGATCAGCCAATCACGAATCGAGAATAGACGTTTTTGGGGGTGTGTCTCCTCCTGATGCTCGTAGCAGTTTCCTTCGAAACGAAAATGAAAGCGGAAACGATTAATGTATGAAATACAAGCCTTGACCTTCTAGTTGATCTCTTCGCTGATGACCCAAATGTTTACGTTCGGATTTTTAATGGAATTTCGAGTTGTTATGGTCATATTGTAAGCTCAAAATCAATAAAATAATATGAACTTCAAGCAGCAGTACTCCAAAAATAGGAGGAAAATGTCTAGTTTAGTTTAATAATTCTGATATCATGCGAGTAAATATAACTGTGAGTAACAGTATACGTCTTCATGAAATGGAGCGCAATACGTGAGATGGAACAAAGAGTTTCCCTGCAGCCACGGACGTAATTCAGCTTAATAACTTTACAAGGATACTAATACAGATCTTTTTTGCCATGCGACCTTCTCTTCTTCTTTACACATTATTATAAGGACATGAATGTAAGGAACCACAAAAAATCAGTTGTAATCCCGGGTTTTAATAATATATATTCAAATTTGAAAATCGTTGAATATTCAAATAAGTTAAGTTTGTTATGTAAATCTTGTTCATGTAAATCTTGTTCATGTAAATGCGTCTTTCCCTGTTCGACCTGTTCTTCGTATCTGGTTTTACGATACGTGCTACGAGCATCATACTGCAGAATTTCAACGGCTTCATTCCCCCTCACCCCTACGGGGCTCGCGGGGAGTTACAACTCTCGGGTGACACTCGTACATTGCTCGTCCCTACGGGACTCGCTCGGCAATGATATTTGTGCCCGCATTTTTACTGGTCAGTCGATTGACGAAATAAGCCGTTTATGTAATTTAAAACTTTGAAAAGATGGTTGTAATTTAAAACCTTTAAAAGAACGAATATATCCAAACCACAAACAACAGTCTGCCGTGCTCCCTTGCAAGGTATTAAAAGGTCTCTATCATTGCAAGCTCAATATTTGTCTCGCTTCGATGCAAAAGCAAGGTAACCTTTCAAGATGACGCAGGGAACTGTGAAGGGACTACTAGGGCTCTTTTGCAATTGTCTGCCTAAATAAATTGAGACGTTAAAAAAATATTATTTATTATTATTTGTTTCTCTTTATACGAGTTTCTGAAACACTCCTTTTCTGCATTTGAAACAGCAACAATACAAAGGGAAAAGTTCCCGGATGTGTGAAATTTATAAATGGATTAAGAAAAAAAACAAACAATCAAGCAGCCAAACAGAATCGAGTATTTTATGTCGAAGTAAAGAAGCCTAACCTTAAAAACTAAGCACCACCGTCAGAAATATGTATTTTTAGAAAGTTTTATTGATATAAATATAATTCAAGTGAAGCTATAGGAATCAACATGTTTGCCTCGTTGTGGTGTTTTTCACACTTCTCAATATTTTTTTTTTGTCTCAAACTTATTACTACCGTTGTTGATGTCATTCTAATCTATAATTTTGATGTAGTGGTCAATACAAATATGAGTTAAACAAATATGGTAATAATGTGGCGGCCATATTGGCATACGGTCTATTATCACTATCGTAATCCAAGATTTTAATTGACTGCTGTGATTATACATTAGGTCATGAACAAAGAACGCCGAGCCAAGCATATGAAAAACGGTACATCTTCCCACCTGAGCCTGCTTCAAAAAGATTACCTAGATCTCAAACGCGAGCAGGGGATAAGTAATTTAGCAATGGCGGATATCGAGATTGCCGTGCGTGACCTCTCCCTTGTCACTTACAATGGCATATTAGTTTGGAAGATAGATCAAGTGGCACGAAGAAGAAACGACGCCATAGCAGGACGTGTCACTTCCTTCTATAGTCACCCATTCAACACCAAACGCCATGGTTATAAGATGTGCGCGCGCATCTATCTCAACGGAGACGGCATGGGCCGAGGGAATTCGATCTCGTTATATTTCGTGATCATGCGCGGTGAGTACGACGCGTTGCTCCGCTGGCCATTCAGACATAAAGTCACACTAATGCTCTTGGATCAAGATAATGTGGAGCACGTGATTGACGCGTTCCATCCTGATCCGACCACCCCATCCTTCCAGAGACCGCAAGCAAATATGAATATTGCTAACGGTTGCGCTCTTTTCTGTCCGTTGACTGAGCTCTCAAAGCATGCATATATTCGAGACGATGCAATGTTTATTAAGGTCATCGTAGACCCTTTTGAGAACGAGTGAGCAGTGGCGGATCTAGGGGTGGTGAATAGGGTGGCTAACCAACCCTCCATTTTGCTCCGTTTTCTGCTTTTATTGTGTTTTATCAAGAGAGGATAAATAAGAGAGCGAAACTCCTATATTAGCCCGCGCGCCATGCTAATTCACATCCGAGCTATTTTTAGTAGCACCAAAACACCTAACACTTCTCCTGAGCGTGAAAATTGGCGTGAAACTTCCTCAGCTTTCAGTTCCCCTCAAGACTGAAATTACGAAATTAAAAGATGAAAAGTACAAGAATATCCACGGCTAGCGATAGCGAGGAAAGTTGTCATGTATCGCCACAAAGTTTTTTCATCAAAAGAGGATTTTAAAAACAAGTTTATGGATAAACTATCAACGAATGTTACTTTTCTGTAAGTAGGAAATTGTAGTAAATGTAACTATGCTGTAATGGAGCTGTTGTCGTTTTAATTTAATGCGCGTTTTTAGTCTTCAAATTTCAAATCAATTTGGTAGCCTTTTTAACAAAAACGTGCTCAAAATTACATTTTTGACGAACAATTAGTTTATCCATAAACTTGTTTTTAAAATCCTTTTTTGATGAAAAAACTTTGTGGCGATGACAAGTTTCCCGCCGCCGGTTCTTCGCCATCGCTGATCATCGCTAGCCGTGGAAAGTCTTGTACTTTTCATCTTATAATATTAGTACTAGTCAAATTTCAGTTTTCTTTGCAATGTTTTTTCTTTCGGCGAAGATCGTCCTTTTACTAATGTTTTGATCGGAAGTTTACGGAAATGGTCGGAAGTTACAAAATCCAGCGCACGGGAGTATAGTGGTGGGAGCCAATTTTTACGCTCAGGAGAAGTGTTAGGTGTTTTGGTGTTACTAAAAATAGCTCGGATGTGAAGGAGTTTCGCTCTCTTATTTATCCTCTCTTGGTTTTATTTGATGAGCAACATATGAACAATATACACAAATACCACTTATATACACCACAATATACGCTTCACATTCACCCCCCTAGAATATTCCTAGATCCGCCACTGGTGAGAGATCACCAACACGTGAAGATTGCATTTGTATCTCCAACCACCCATGTAATCTGTTTATTATATAGATATCAATGAAATGCCAGGATTTATTTTCTTCCGCCGTGGTTTGTTTTGGTCGGGATCCCCGCCGTTTGTGTCATTTCCTTCATAAGACTGTTTAACTTGTTTACTCCCATTGCATGGTTGAGCTTAAAACCATTTGGAATCCTTTGCCAATAACTCAGCTTGTGATTCAAACCCATTTACAGCCAATTAGAAGCCTCTGGCTATAACGTAGTTTGTGGTCGTTTTTCTTTGTATATTTTGTAAACTTGCACAGGGTCACGATCAACAAAAACGGCAACTTTGTTGGCGTACATTCTCGGTTTGACCTGGCGTTGATTCCGTGGATTTTTCTCCAGTTCTAGTTTTTGTTTGCCGTTCACAGAACTCATGAGATTCCATTCCTTTGATGTCTGTCTTCTTGTAAGCATAATCACCTTTGCTCTGTGCATCCAGGTAAACCAAAGTGAATCATGTTGTTTAGCCAAACTGTGTTCTGCAAAGCTTGAGATTATTCCGATTGTTTTTATTTTTCTCAAATACTTTCTATCTGTACTCTCTGTTCAAAGATTAATATCAAACTCAGGAAACATGTCAGAGTTCTCGTTCGAAGTTGAAGCTGCCATTTTTACTGACTACTGAGGGATGAAAAGAAACCGTGCTCGAAGGCCTTATGTATGATTGGTTGATAAGAAAGTAGTCATGGCAATTTTGATATCTTCACATGTGAAAGATATGATATCTTCACTGTGTAGAATGTATGAAGACGTTTTCAACACCGAATAAATCCTGGTATTTCATCAATATCTGTAGAATAAAAATAGATATTTGGATGGTTGATATATCGAGAAAGAGCCTGTACGAGTAGTTGATATAATAAACAATCTTCGTATGCGTCTCCGTTGATGTATTACGATGAATTAACGATTCGCTAAAATACAATATAAACAACTACATTTGTTGTGTAAATACTTTAATAAAAACGAACTAAATTACTTACAAGTTTTGTCGCCTTCTTGCTCAACTACTTGCACGTCATGTAAATATTAATGATCAACTGTATCCGTGATTGGTCAGCGGTAACTATTCTTGGCGCTCAAGGCCCGTGCAAACGCACGCAACAACATGCAACTTTGTTGGGCCAACATTGTTGTGAGTTTTTGCGCGATGTTGGCGGGTGTGTGCAAACTCTCGCAACAAGTCCCAACATGTTGGGCGCTCCGGTGATAATCCAAAGGATTCTGGGACACAAATACCTACAACTCTCTACAAACCACTGCTTGTTGGGGCGCCATGTTGAATAATGGCTGACTATCTTGCTCACTGTTCAATTTCAAGTCGTTTTTTAATGTTGATTTTATTTATATATATTTTTCAAGCGATCTTTATTTTTCTTTTGAATTTCTTATCATTTTTTGTTTGCTTTAAAATTATTTTTTAATTTTTCATTGTATTTTTTTTTATGGAAAAATTCCATATTAGTTTGATTTTGCTGACATTTCCCTATGATAACGATGGGCCACCATAGTGTAGTGCGCGTGCGCCAGCGCAACATAGTTGGATGTGCTGTGCAAACGAACGCAACATTGTTGGGCTACGCTTCGATGACCGAGAAACAAAAAAAATTGTTGGGACTTGTTGGCTCTGAAGTTTGACCAGTTTCAAACTTCATAAGTTGTTTTGTTGCCTTACTTACTTTGTTGATTTACTGGTTTACATTCGTAAATCGTAATTTCCACGAAACGTTTTTGCTAAAGAATACTGTGCAATATTGCGAAATTCGCGTTATAATCGGCGCATAATTTGCGATTTTTGGCGCTTTATTTGCCAAAACATAGTGCATAATTTGCTGAAAAAAATCCCATAATCCTGGGAGCCCTGATTCTATCATAAAATTAGAGTTGTTTAGCCTCCTGTGTTGATTTTATGACTAGCCCGACTTCACGCTCATAGAGCGTCTAGTTTACTTAAGGCCTTGGAGAAGCTTATTGAATTCCACCATAGAGGAAATCTGTTTATCATTCTCATCTCTTGAAATACTTCCCCAAAGGAAAAGGCCTTTTCTTATAAAGGGATGGTGGGGAGAACACAGCTTACCACCCGGGGGGAGAGGGACTCCCTTACAAATTGATAGGGGTGCTCGACGGACGGTTTTGAAAATGACCCTAAAAGGTACACATAAATTAACTCAGATACCGATTTCCGACCCTAAATGGTACGACCACATTTAATTCGGAATCTGACCCTAAAAGGTACGGTGCCAGTTCGAGACCCTAAAAGGTACGCGAGGGTCTTATTTTCGACCCTAAAAGGTCCGTCCGTCCATTTTCTAAGTGAGTCCCCCGACAACAACAACAACTGTGACAGGCAACAAGCAAAAGTGAAGAGGCAAAGGGATTGGAGAAAGCCGATATAAGGTAGTATTCACAAAGAATTGTAAAACCTGGGTCGCCAAACCAATGTTAGAAAATCAGTCATATGCCTTTAGGACTTAATGAATGATGCATGAAGTGATAGAGAACCACAACACAGGTAAAAACAAGTTAATGAAAGTCCCAGCCAACATCACTAAAAACATTGCACCACTCAAAAGACCACCAAAAGAGAAAGTAATCAAGCAACAGATTCCAAGAGAGGCAAAGAAAGTACCAAAGGAGGAGGAAATCAAGAAGCACAACTCAAGAAAGGCAAAGAAAGTACCAAAGGAGGAGGAAATCAAGAAGCACGACTCAAAAAAGTACACAACAATTAAGAATGGCATAAAAGAAACATATGCATACAAGAAACTGTGTGCAAACAAAATGTTCAAAACTAAAAATAGGTACATTATGTATGTTTGCACTTTTTATCTCTGGTATATAATTCAAATAATTATTGACAATGCCAATCAATTATTTAAAAACAGAGACAGAGAAGTATAAACAAGACTGACTCAAGCATGTTAAGGCCTGAGATTTTGGGAAATCTTTAAAAAATGATTTCTCATCACACTTTAATGCACAAAGCTGAAATTTGGTTTTCTGTTCACAATTGGGTTCTTCGAAGATTTGGTGGTGATTTTGATGACAGAAATTGGTCACGTGACCATTAAGGCCGAAAAATAGAAAATTAAAAATGGGCCGGTTAGAAACATTTTCTTTAAAAGTAAAAACTATGTTAAAACCATGACAGGAGGGTGGAGGTAGCTCCAAAGGTTTCTTTAATAAAGCTAGCCCCGGTACAGTCATTTACGACAGTGTGACGTCACATAGCAACCAAATCTCACACATGTCCAGTATTACAACTAGACTCCAGTGGTAAATCGTATTTACCAGTTGACTTTATTGGTGAATAGCCACAGGGATCCCAAACAGCATATACTTTCTACGTGGGGAGGGGAGACAAAGGCCATTCATAGACAGATATAAGTTGACATTGGGAGGGGAGGTCAAATTCAGTTTCTGTTTTGGGAGGTGGGAACCCTGTGTTGAGCAGCATGGGCCAGCGAGCCACAACTAGTTGTCAAGTTGAACTACTAGTAAGAATGGAATTCAACTGGTAGTCAAGTAGTGAAAATCTCATTATTTTGTTTTGGGTTTCCTGTGGTTATGTGCTATGATTTTGGGGGGTGGGAGCCCTGTGTTGAGCAGCATGGGCCAGCAAGCCACAACTAGTTGTCAAGTTGAACTACTAGTAAGAATGGAATTCAACTGGTAGTCAAGTAGTGAATATCATTACGATATCGATTCTCGCACGCGGCGTTCGATGTCAGTACTCACAAACTATTTACTTGAGTATTCAAACTACAATACTCCTCATGTGTTATTGCGTCGTTCTGTAAAGACAACAACCATTTAATTATTTAAAGTTCGATTCTCGCTCGCGGCGTTTCGATGTCAGTATTTGAGTACATACTCACAAACTATTTACTTACAAATACGACTCATGTCAGTGTTATTGCGTCGTTCTGTAAAGACAACAACCACTATTATTTAAAGTTCGATTCTCACTCGCGGCGTTTCGATGTCAGTATTTGAGTACTCACAAACTATTTACTTACGTAGAATACGACTTATGTCAGTGTTATTGCGTCGTTCTGTAAAGACAACAACCACTATTATTTAAAGTTCGATTCTCGCTCGCATGTCAGTATTGGACAACCCTCAAATCGTCCTTAATTATTAATGAGTTTTTTAATAATATTTAATATTCAAACTTCATGCACAATACTTTTTATAGGCTGATGTCATTCACATTTTTACACATAGATGACCAGGACATAGTTAAGTTAGGTCAATGAAATATGAAATCAACACTAAGGCCTGGTTTTCACTAGCAGCATAATAAATAAACGATCGAGCAGGAATGTTTTATCAGGATTTAAAACCACGAGGCGAAGCCAAGTGGTTTTAAACCTGATAAAACACGATCTGCGAGTTTATTGAACGACATCAAAAACTCCAACCTATATTTTGTGTTTTTGTAAAAAAAATCAAGGATTTATGAAAGTTTATTAGAGAAAATTCAGGTTAAAGTTTATGTAAATTAGGGTGAATCTATATCTTCAGTTAAAACACTCGTCACGGGTTACGAGTTCTTTTGTCAATTTCTCATGAATTATTAATGAGTTTTTGAATGCAATATATACATGGTTCGTGGATGATTATTCAGTACTCCATGAGAGCTGTTAGCTCAACTATATGTATGGTTCTTCATAGAGAATTACTTATTTTCTCAATAAAATAATTGTATGTATTGTAAAGATTTAACTTCACATTTTTGGAAAGCCTCTATTTTAAATGATTTAAAAATCTTTACACATACACATACTGACAACATTTCATTTTAATATAAAAATTAAGTGAAGCAAATTGGCAGTTCAACTGACTTGTTCACTTGTCCAGAAAAAAATTCCAATGGCATTCCCATTTTCTGGGAAGTTGGTTCAATTCCAACAGGAATATGGACAAGGTCCTATGTTGGTTATTCTGTCATACAACAACAGAATAAAATATAACATATGTTATAACATATTAAATAAATGTATTCTCAATAATAAAGAAAACAATAATAATATCTACAATAATAATTCACAACAGTTGAATAATTTGAAAAAGTGAAAACTGTAATTGTCTAATTCAAAAATGCAAATAATATTGTAATCACTGTCCAACATAAACTAAGGTTTGGTTTCTTAAGCTATTTGGTAACTAAACCAAACACCCGGCCCCTGGCAAAAACTATTTATAAATAATTTGTAATGTTTGCCTGCAATAACCAAAATACTTTACTAACTACTTTGTCAGTGAGCGAAACATCTTGCAGCTCATAGTAGCTTTGCTATTTTTATGTTGATTACATTATAACTGGTTTCAAATCTGAGCTACTATACCAAACCCTAGGGTTAGGGTTAATTCGTAATCAAGTTAATACCATTCTACTCAAAACTATCATCTGAAAGCAGCTCTTGTTATGGCATACACAAATATGACATTTGTTTGTCGACTGACCACGCCCATCATGTGATCTCAAGCTATTTCTGTCAATCAACAAATTTTTCAAATTGTTCTGATTTGTTGATACACGTATAACTATGATTTCCCAAATAAAATTACAGGAGTTTCGCTGAACAAGGCAAAGGATTGATGGCGTCACTTTACTAGGGTGGGGTTTCTGACTATATATGTCAATCATTTTACTAAATACTGGTGCCATCTGAAAGCTCTAGGTATGGCATACACAAATGTGACCTCGGTTTGTCGAGTGACCACGAAAAGTGAGTTTTTCAGTGAAATTGGTTTCAAATTCCAGCTATTAATAAGAAATGTATAGGATACAAACCCTAGGGTTAGAGTTAACTCTTTAAAATTGAACTATGAATTGAGATGCCTTCGGTGTATAAGTGAAATACAGTTGCATGAGAAAAATATCATATGCCCTCGGACCTTGTGGACTAGAAAGCCGAAACCATGTGATTCAATTCCCACTAAGGGCATATATGATATTTTTCTCATGTATCTGTATCTTAATTGAGCTTAGGGAGCATTCATTTTTTAGGACCAGGGGTGGGCCGGAGGAATCCCTTTGAGCAAACATGCATGCTATTTCTCCTGGCCTCCCTTTACATTTATCCTAATAAGATATGACCCTCCCCTATGAATCACTTGTATATATTATGCCCCCCCCCCCCCCCCCCCAGGGAATGAATTACCATTCCATTCTGTTCTGTTCAATACTCTGACAAAGTTATGCATAGCATTGTTGTATTGAAATGCATTGTGCCTGTTTTGTCGTTTACAAAAGCATTGTTTAACTATCATTATGACTACATAATACAATACCATGCTATGCATATATACATTTTTCAGAGTATTGGACAACCTCATCCTGTTTCTCATATACTTTTTAACTTGAAGAATACCTCAACCTCCAATTGCCCACTCTTCTGCCATAACGGTTAACCTTTTCCACTATAGACATTTCTTCTTCCTCTTCACTGTCATTTTCAACTGAGCTCCTTTCATTTTCGAATTCTAGTAATAACTCATCTTCGCTTTCCGAGTCCTCACTGATGCCACTGACATCATCTTCTGACTCAGTGTTGTAATAGGGATCCTATGTAGATTCAGTAGCACTTTGTGTCAAGATCCTTTCACACAAACCTTTGCTGATGTGAGCTGACAGAAGGTCGAGTTTTTCTGATCTGGACATTTTTCTTTTTGTCAAGTTATGGTGATGGATATATTTATCAAGCTCTAAAACCTTCAGTTTTTTTAACGTTCCTGATTTGTAAAGCTCCTCCCAATTATAGTCATTGTATCCTTTTGTTTCTTCATCTTTATTTGTCTGTTTCTTCTCCTCTTTGCAGATATTTTTCTTGATTTCAATATTGGTGAGGTGTTCAAGGTATTCTTCACTAGCTCAGAATTGACAATGTACTTCTTAGCAAATTCTTCAATTTTGTCATTGTCGCCACAATTGATGTTCCCTTCAGCAAAAAGTTTGCGTAACTGTGCTCGAGGTTGGAAATCATCAGGTTCTCTATTACGTACAGGGGTGTCACCAATGGGTTAGGAAGGAAGCTGCGTGGCATCTGGGTAAGGGCGTGGAGTACGCTTCAACTATTCTTAACCTAACCATCCATTTTCTTTGCATGTGTTACACAGTTCTCCTTTTCTTATACAATCCCCTTTCAGAAATTCAATGTAAATATAAAGCTTTCCTTTTTCATAGTGTCACTCAAAAAAAAAAAAGACTCAACACTATTAAAATAGGCATGTTCAGGTATTTTGTGTTGCTTCGACTTTGAAGTGCTGTTATATTTAGATAGATATTTCTTGTTGTAGAAAAATTCTTCACCTGGCCTTTCTGAAACAATTTGCATGAAGAAACCCTTTTGGTGCTGGCTCACCATCTATTCTCAGTCGAACCTCTTCTGCAACTCGCCAAGCATTTTTCATTATTCTATCGTCTTCTAGTTCTTCTAACTCTTTTTTCGATTTCTTTTTCAAATCTTCTTCCTGTAGGCCATGATACTGAAGAAATTTTCAGGGGATTATTAAAGTCATCAAAGATAGAGGCTGAGGCATTGCAAGAGGCAGTAAAGTCAGATAAGAGATTCACTGAAGCAGCCAAAGCCTATATTTATGATTCCCTTCCAGAAACCCCAGCTGGCCTCATCTGATAGTGAGAGCAACAGTAGTAGTGACTCTGACACTGATCTGTGATTGTAACATAAGTACCAAACTTTAATTACATTTATTGTTTCAGCATTGTTTTATTGTTTTTGGTGCAAGTTAGCTATCTAATAATAAATTCAGTTGGAATTTCAAGGATTGTTTAATATGAAATGCAGATTTGATTTTAATTCTGTACAGTACTGAAAGACTATGCTACAATCATTTCTATGAGTTCAGATAGATAGATAGCTAAATAATTATATAGTTTATTACAAAGTAATAATCACATTGCAGTATATTAATTTTCTATCAACCTGATAATATGAAAATGAAGTGACCCCCCTCTATGCAGTGTAAAATTTATAGTGACCCTCCCTTTTTGGTTAGAGAAAAAATGAATGACCCTCCCCTGGATTCCTCCGGCCCATCCCCGGTCCTAAAAACTGAATGCTCCCTTATACCATTAAATCATATTAGATTGCGAATTTTCGACCGGTAAAAAGATCGACCTGGACATGCTGTTCACACGGAACTGATCAATATCAGGGACGGATATTTTTGTGCCTTTCATACTGACTGAATACAGGGTTTTGTCTCTGCAAAGTTTTCCGGCCCACCCTCCGGGCCCCCCTTTCTTTGATTCCTGTGTCCGCCCCTGAATATTTTCGTTCTGTTCAGACGAGACCATCAGAACCGGACATTTGTAAGGTTTGTCAGTACGTGGTTTTAACATCTGTTCATGCGCACTGGGCTGTTTATGCCTACTATACATTTACACGGTACCGGACGAATATTTGACTGGTCAAACTGTTTACACGCTACCGATGAACGTTTTGACTGGGCTGGCTGAAAGATCGTCCTAGATTTTGCAGGTCGAATATTTGACCGGTTAGGGGTCCAAATTATTGCACGTTTAGCGCGGTCCCGTGTGAACGGACCCCTTAAGCGGATGTTTTTTTTTTTTGACCGGTCAAAAATTCGTCCAATACCGTGTAAACCTAGCCTAAGATAATATTGATGATGATGTTGATAGTTGCGGCCGCAGCGGAGCGAGCCTGAAGCGAGCGAAGCAAGGCAGCGATCCTAATTCAGACAATAGGTAAAATGCTGGAAAAATCGAGATCTTCACTAGCTTAGTGACCCACAATGCAGCTCGTCGACAGTCTAGAGCAATAGATTTCTTTGTTGTCGCCATCCCAGAATGCACTGAGCAACTTGTACAATATGCAGTTCGGCCGTTGTGACTATAACAATTTATGGCAGCACTCAATAACTATAAGTTAGACTAGTATTGATAAAAGTTACAATAATTATAATAGCGACGATAAAGATGATATGTCACTGGAGACTAACGATTACTTTTAAAAAGTTTTATATAAGGATTACATATGCTGAATATCATTGAGTTTTGTTGTTTACTTGTAATTGTAAGGAATTCATTTTATAAAGAAAATTTGCACAATACTAATTTCATGCCGATCAGAGCAATTTGAAAAATGAGTTGATTGACAGATATAACTTCATATCATGTGATGGGCGTGGTCAATCGACAAACCAAGGTCATATTTGTGTATACTATAACTAGAGCTTTCAGACGATACCAGTTTTTAGTGGAATGGTATAAGCTAAACTCAATTAAAAGTTAACCCTATAACTCAAGGGTTTGAACCCTATAGAGTTCATATTAATAACTGGGGTTTGAAATGAGCAATTACTGAAAACCTCACTTTTCAAAATAGTCCATTGAAATGAAAACAAGTGGTATCATTTGAAAGATATAAATGAGACAGTTGTGAAAATGTGATTGACATAGTCAGAAACCCCACCCTAGTAAAGTTATGACATCATCAATCCTTTGCCTGGTTCAGCGAAACTTCTGTAATTTTAAAACTATTTGGTAAAACAAAGTTATATGTGTATCAATAAATAGGTATAGCTGTCAGCTTTTACACAATACCAATTTCATGCTGATTAGAGCAATTTGAAAAATGAGTTGATTGACAGAAATAGCTTCATATCATGTGATGGGCGTGGTCAATCGACAAACCAAGGTCATATTTGTGTATGTCATAGCTAGGGCTTTCAGACGATACCAGTTTTTAGTAGAATGGTATAAGCCAAGCTCAATTCAAAGTTAGCCCTAACCCTACGGTTTGAAGCACTATAGAGTTCATATAAGTATAACTAGGGTTTGAAATGAGCAATTACTGAAAAACTCACTTTTGAAAATAGTCCATTGAAATGAAAACAAGTGGTATCATTTGAAAGATATCAATGAGACAGTTGTGAAAATGTGATTAACACAGTCAGAAACCCCACCCTAGTAAAGTTATGACATCATCAATCCTTTGCCTGGTTCAGCGAAACTTCTGTAATTTTAAAACTATTTGGTAAAACAAAGTTTTATGTGTATAAGTTAATAGGTATAGCTGTCAGCTTTTAAACAATACCAATTTCATGCCAATCCGAGCAATTTGAAAAATGAGTTGATTGACAGAAATAGCTTCATATCATGTGATGGGCGTGGTCAATCGACAAACCATCATATTTGTGTATGCTAGATGATATCAGTTTTTTAGTAGAATGGTATAAGTTAAATTAGGGCTTGAGTTTGAAAGCTAGCTGTACTAAAAAATAGTTAATGGTATCAAGTGGTATCATTTAAAAGATATAGAAAAGATGAATTTCAAAAAATGACAGATGTTCAATGTCATTGACCACATCATAGCAAAGTTATGACATACTCAATTCAAAAACAGCACTATCAATATTATAATTATAAAATATTATCCTCATTAATTTTCATTGTAGCTATAAGTAATTAAAGTTTTTATTATAATTCAATAATTGAAATTTTCGATAATGTTTTTAATATAAATATTATTATGATAGCGATTCGATGTTTAGACGCATCGAGCATCATTTTTCAAGAATGAAATGAGAATAAAGTATAAACGAGTGATTATAGGACAGGACTTTTCGGTTATTAAAAAGTGCTGAAACCCGTTTGACTGCAAAGTGTATGAGATTTTACTCATTAGAGCACTTAATCCTGCTCAAAATGTCCAAAGTGACTCCATCAAAGCTAAAGGGACATTGTTGACTGTCTAATTTATATTCATGATCACTCATTTATACTGTATTTTCATTTCATTCTTGAAAATGATGCTTGATGTGTTGAAACGTCGAATCGCTATCATAATAATATCTATACATATTATTTATAATAATTAAGAATACCATTCACTCTTAATTAAGAATACAGTAACTAAATATGTTTTATAACTTTACAGAATAACCAACACAGAACCTTGTCCATTTTCCTGTTGGAATTGAACCAACTTCCCAGAAAATGGGAATGCCATTGGAATATTTTCTGGACAAGTGAACAGGTCAGTTGAACTGCCAATTTGCTTCACTTAATTTTGATAATAAAATGACTATGTAGTATTTGTGTATGTGTAACGATTTTTGAATAATTTAAAAACTTTGAGGACTTAGCAAATTGGATAAAAAGTTTTAAAAAGGTGTACAATCACAGTATTTGGAATGGACAAAATTATCTTGTGAATAAATTCAAATATCTAGGAACAACCATATATTTAGTTGAGCTAACAGCTCTCTTCTTGTATAAAGTTGAGTTAGAGGAGTTGGAACAAGTACATTGTAGACAAAGAGAAGTAGCTTGCACTCTAATAGCTTCCATTTGACTAATGTGTAGACATTGTCAGATAGAAATTCCAATCAAGTAGATTACTTTAGCAGCACATACATAGATTTGTTCCAAGCTGTCCAAAAGGGTCTTTCCAAGATCTCTAGATGAGCATGCCCTACAAGAGACTCAAGAATGATTTTTCAGTAAAAATCAGCTTTAACTGCTGATGTTCAAACGTATAAGGACTTTAATATAGATCGAGTTTCAGTGAAATAATAGATTGAGTTCCTGTGAAAATGATATGATGTCTTTTTACCCTTTTCTAATGCAATTTTCAAATGCTTTTCTTGTTCCCTGATTGGCTGGGACTCTAAGTTCTCAAATCTCATTGGTTATATTTCTCAAATGTTAAAATATACCACATTAAATAGACTACTACTAATAATATTATTAGTATTATAATTATCATTATAATACATGGGCATGCATAGATATGGGATTGATCTTCAACCGTTTAATTTTGAAAACTCCAACAAATTCCATATCTCAAAGCATTCATGTATTATTCTCGACTGGTTAATATCTACCTCACCCCAGCTGTATTGCCTTCAGTCTTATGCCATTTGTCAGTTGTCAGATATAATTCTGGCCAATTGTTCTCTATCAGTTGCAAATCATTGCAGCCATTACCTTTCTAGGGTAATCTATATGTAACAGGTTCCCATTTAAATCTGTACTTATGCAAATTGTGTTGATGTGTGCTAATCACACAGATCATCCAATCAGAGTATATTATTTATGAAGTAAACTTCTCTGTTTGGTTGATCTGTGTGTTTAGCACACATCAACAAAATTTGCATAAACTTGTACAAATTTAAATGGGAAAGTACAGATTTAAATGGGAATCTGTTATGTTTATTTCCCCGTTGCTTTTTGCTAGTTAATACAACCAGGCATGTCTTATGTATTCGGTAATAAATATACAATTTATCTTCATCGTGGATTATCAAAGATTGTTAAAGAATGCTTTCATGTTCAATATTATTACAAAATTTCAGCTTTGTTTGTGTCGGGTTGTTTCAATGATGCGAACTTTCAAATTCATTTCTTACAAACACAAATGTATATTCGGCAGCACTCACTAAGCGTCAGTTAGGCTAGTTATAATAACATGATAATGAGCTTCCAGCTGGGGCAAACACATTAAGCATACACAAATATAGTAATCTTGTTATTTCGTTCTATCTGATTAGTGAGCAAAATCTCTTTAAATATTCATTCTCATACAACAGCCGGTTCTGATACATTGATTCTTAATTTTTGACAAGATTGACATATAATTCATGCAAGCAATTTGTGATAAATATGTGTGGTCACCCGTGCGAAATTCATAAATTAGCATGATATTTTACTTATTAGCATACTAAAATGCATTGTATGAAATCACTCTAGTAGGTAATTATTTGAATACATCTTGACTGTATAATCTCATGGATAGGACACCACATAACTTTTTCTCAATTTTTCCTAACTAAATCAGTTGAATAACTATTTGACTCCTATGTTAATTAAACTTGTATTTCTTATACCTTTCAAAAGCATTCGTTATTTAAGATATAGGTAAAGTCATTACTGAACATGTAATAATTTATAGCTCCTGATAATTTATATTGTAATTTCCTTAACTACTACCCTGGTCACCAGAGGCTTGACTAACTCTCTCCTTGCCACTTATCTTGAGCCGTTTGCCGCTTTGCGGCTTTAAAAAAGAGTAAAACAGTTAGAGTTAATAGTCAAGCCTCTGGTAACCAGGGTACTTAACTACTTTCTAAAAGCCATAAGCAAATCATTCTACATATATTGTAAGTATAGAGCTCTACTTATTTTATCATTTATTCCAAATAATTATTTTACATCGGTTATTTTATTATAATAATAACGTAGCAAAAAAATATGTATATATATAAAACAAGAAGGAAATCTAGAAAAGTCTTTAAAGACTTGCTGAGATTTTCATGCCATATAATATATTGTATTAAATTGCATGACAAAAAAATAGGCGATTAAAAATAAGGATTATTATTATTATACTCGTGTGAATTTAATAAAAAAAAACTGTTGGATCAAGGTTTTTTCTTTTAAATAGTTGAATTTTTTCTCACGTTGATCCATAAGTGTGTATAATATAGGTCATAAACATGTGGGTCATGAACATGTGGATGTGAAACTCGATTTATCTTTTTGAATCGATTGATATACTTCTATGAGCGAATGTTCAAACCATTATTATCTGTATCAATGCAATATACAATTCACTGCACGGCTTCGGCTTAAATTATAATCGCTTCTAAACGGTACCAAATTATTCAGCACGATCGATTGGTTATAAGTGCAATAAACACAAAATTAATAAAAATCAAGTACTGACTTCAAGAAATAGGGAGGAAAATGACTATAATTACGAATCATTGTAGCTCATAAACGGTTAACGGACAAAAAAAACTTACAAAAAGTATGTATTTTTGTATAGTTTGTTCGTCGGCCACCGTGGACGAACAATAAACAAATACAAAAATATATAACTTACTTTTTGTGAGTGGTTTGAGTATCCAAAGTGTTCATCTCTTACTTTATATCAGGTTCTTCTTAACTTACTGTCAATTCCCTGCTAGAAGGCTATTCGTAGTAGACGAGGAACTTGAGGTAGACAATCAACAAGTTCGTTGATATTTCAAAATGGCGGAAAATAATACTCGTGTTTTCCTTTCTCCTCTCCTGAGTGTTTTATTTTGGTTAGGTCCTCTTTGCCACGGGCTTTTGGTCACCTGTTTCCTGGTTGAGCACTTGCTTTATAACGAGTGATTTGATTGGCCATACAATCCTGGTGACGTCAAAGGTAGTCAACGCCATGGAGTAGTCGCTACCACGGTACACCCGACGACCGCCATCTTGAATTGGAGACGGCCGAGAAGGCCCTGGGGACGAGGCTGGGTCGTCAATACCGGCCACACCACGCTGCAGCCACAGAACGAGGGACAGGATAGTCTCCCTCCCCGGGTCTCCCTCGCAGCCGCCAGAAAGCCCGACACTAACAACGGCTGCGAGGGAGACTAGGGACAGGCTGGGAAAGGAATGTTTTTGCGACTCTTCTTGGTCGAAAGGTAAGCCCTTTAAGTTTCCATTTCAAACGCTACTAAAATCATTGCAATCTTCAACAAAACCTTACAGATTATAAAATCAATACAAAAAGCATATTTTGAGAAATATTAAGCAAAAATTAAAGCCGGGGCAAACGGTTTCAACCTTCGTTAGAATGGCAAATTTAAACGCGAAGTTTCAATGCTTTTAACTCTTTCAACATCAATTCAACATCGAATCAACAGGTTTCAACAATGTTGAAGGAGTTTAAAAGCGTTTCTGACTTATCGACTTATACTTTTATTTGGTTATCTATTATAAAGATATCATAATTTGTCCGGGAAAAGTTGAACATCACAGTTGAACATGGATGGCGGCCATTTTGAACTAGACGCTCTGTGAGCGATTACTCGGGCTACTCAACAGAAGGGATTCTGAGGGATTGCAATTCATAATGTATCATACATAGATCATGCACAATACATATTCTATTAGGTGGTCACAATAAAAAGTCCCAAATCTATTCCTATCGAACCTATACCTATTCTATACCTGTATTCATCAGCCAACCTCTATTAAGAGGCCACTTTGGAAAGTCCCGAGGGTGACTGCTTAATAGAGGTACCACTGTATACATAGAAACTAACTGATGCAAATTCAGTTAGTCATGATAATGCAGGCATATTATACGTATAGAAACCTATCCTGAGACACAAATAGGAAAACGTTATTATATCCAAGGAGATGACAGAGCCAGAGTTGTGTTTTATCTTAGGCATTTTAACCCGCTTTGTGTTTTGATGCATTGGTTGGTACTAGTTAAAACAGCATTAAAAATGTTTCATAAATTCACATATTTACACAAAGCTATCCAGAGGCACTAATAGGAAAATGTGAAGAAGGACTAAATTGGTTGATTAATGTTAACAAAATGTTTGAAATGTGCACAAAAATAAACAAATAATCATTTATGACTTCCCTGCTAGCAGAGTCTTCCACAGTTCGATTCTGACGAGAGAAAGGAAGACTCTGCCGAGCGAGACTGCTTTCTTTGTAAAGCTGCCGTCCACAACCGCGGACGAACGAAACCAGTTTTAAAACCGGTTTTTACTGGTAATTTTAGATGTGCACGAGCAAATTATAAAAACCGCTGATTCTTTCCATGCCCACAATGTTAAAATGGCTTCGATAGATGAGTGTATTAATTTCGCTTCATCTAAGCATCATAAACCAACTAAATTACAATGAAAAGCTATCAAATCTTTTCTGTCCAAGAGGGACACGTTTGTTTGTCTTCCAACTGGCTATGGAAAGTCATACATTTATCAATTTAGCCTGCTAACGGCCAAGTAAATGGCTGCTAAAGCTGGCGATTCGAGCCCCGTAAAACTATAAGTTGAGACACACAGCAACTAACAATAGGGAATGTGTCGCCGATCATCAGTCCAAAATATATACTGCTTTCTGCGGGATCAGAGTTAAACGAGTATAACGCAAGTCGATATTCGATCTAACAATTTACTCATCATTTTCACAATGACTCGTCTTCATGTTATCCAAAATAATGACAACGCCAATCATCGTCAGTCTCGTCAATCACATCACAAATAAAAACAAGTTTTCATTTCAATCGATATTTATTCGTTTGTATTAACCTTCGGTCAGCGATCGTTGCTCATGCGCTCCAATTTGACGATGACGATGGCGAAGAATCGTTTGCATTTTTAGACTCAAGCTACCACAGGTAGCCCGAGTAATTATTTGAAATAATGAACTCCAAAGGAGACCAAATAGTCCCGTCAATCTACGTTTTTGGGGGGGTTCAGTCCAAACAATTGCAAAAAAATTTTTCTCACTGTAATTATGTTATGATAGGTGTCCTAAACAACATACTAAAATCCCCCAAAACAACCTCAAAATAGAATTTCAAAAGATTTCATCATCTCACCACAGGGACCCCACAAATGAAAAATTATGACTAAGCTGTTAAATTATGTCAAATATTTAAACAATAGAGTAGTTGAATCAAGGGCATTATACGGTGATAGTTGTACTCATTCGAGGGTGATTTGTTTTGAGGAACATCTAGTTTCCAAGGGCAACTCACAGCATTATATATGCCCAAGATTTTAACTGCTGTGTTGTTTTTATTACTCAACAACAAAATTTGTTTTCTCACTCAGCGGTCACTATGCGCTGATAGTATCCCTCCGCAGTGGGCAATGTCATGTCACATGATTGCCCCTTGACCAATGGGATCGGAGGAAGATTTGTTGTTGAATTATAAAAATAATTGAAGCATTTCCATTATATTATGATATCTAGAATATAGATCTATATATATGTTTCTCCCACATGAGACTGAAATAATGAAAATTTTAGGTTTCACTTGGCCATATCGGTAATACAGCTATCCCAAAACAACCAAAAAACAACTTTCTCCCATTCCATATCTATATTAGCCTTATAGAATTATTATTATCACCATCATTATCACTATCACTAACAATACTATCATCACCAGCATCATTATTATCACTGTTATCATTATGACATCAACATCATCAGTATCAGCATCATTATTATCATCGTCATTATTGCCATCATCATCATCATAATTGCCATCATAATTATTATCAGCATCAGCATCACCATTATCATCATAATATTATTATATTACATTGTCTTCACATCTAGTTTAACCTTCTATCATGCCGGGATACATTCTACTAGACTTGGATAAGGAAGGGATCCCTGCGAAGTTAATATGCAGTTTCTGTGGGTTGCTACTTAAAGATGCAAGACAGACACCCTGTGGTCATCTCTACTGTCATGAATGTGTTTATAGCCTTGTCGTGTGAGTTACAAATGAAATATGTTTGTTTTTTATTGTTGTTGTTGTTGTCATTGTTTTCATTGTTATTATTATCATTACTATTATCAGGGCATCTGAAAAAGTGTGAGGGAGCGATTCCACACTATTTCCCGAAAATCGCACCGAATCGCACTATTTTATCATTTTCCGCATTTTTCAACATTTTCCACACTTTTTGCCAGAAAATTACAGAAAAACTTGCAAATCTGTTGACAATGTTCTTGAATACACAATAATTCTTCAAATAAGCAAGTTTTTAATCGGAATTCAACTCATTTTGGGCTGGAAATCGACTGTAAAACATTTTCGTTCGCCGTTTGACGATAATCTACCAGGCATTCCTCGCCGTCAGTTTTAGTTCTAATTCTATAAACACTTTTGATTGGTCTAAAAAGTACCGCATCACATGCCTCTTTAAAAAATACAGTAAAAATAGCGCAAATTTCGCAGAAAATTTCTTCATTTTGCATCAAAATTCCGCACTCTCCAAAGGTTTTTTTTTCACACTTTTTCAGATGCCCTGTTAATTATTGATTTAAGTGGCTTTAGTTGTTATTTGTATAACAAAAACTAACGCAAGTGAGTTTGTGATCATTTTAAGTAACGATCTGCGTAAGTAAAAACAATAGCAGGAACGGAATGTGCAAAGGTGATAATTGTAGTATTGTTTAAACTGGTCGTCTGATTGGTTGAAACATGAAAAATTGAGATAATTTTGTGGATAATCAAATCAACGTATTTCTTGTTTTTGCAATCATTTCCTTATACATTGTCAAATAGTTCTACTAAGGTTAAATTATAGAGGGGAACACTGCAAATTGTCTACCTTCCCTTTCTTTTGTCTCTGACTCCTCTGATTGGTTTAAAACTTTTAACTCCATATAAAACTTTACAGAAACACGTAAACACAAATTATTCTTCCAAAACTTACTGTGTATATGTCAATACATCCCATTAGAAAAATCTCACAATTTGGATGTGGGGAAAGTGAAATACCGCAGAACAAAAGGAAGTCATATTGTTTTTATAAGAATCATTACTTCATCTCCTCGACGTTTAGACACTATCTAGGGTCATTTTCAAGAGAACATTAGTATTCAAGAATCTGTTTTATGATAGTGATAAAGGTCGGGCCATGATAATAGTCTTGTTGACATTCCAACAAAAGATCTTTGCTCTAACAGAGACTGATTGTATGTTCTCAAACTCATTAATAATTCATTATCTCAGGGACCAATTACAACTTTGTATTTCAGTCACTTGCAAAGCTCTTGATACACCGATCAAACACTGATCAAGACACTGTATAAATTACCTTAAAAGTTATTTCTCATTCATTCCATAATAATTCACTCTCTTTTTTTTCTTTATTATCCACCGCTTTCTCCTTTTTTACTTGTCTTTCCTTTTTATTTACGTAGTACCTATCTACCTAACTATTTGCCTAACATTTTATTTTTATTTATTTATTTATTTATTTTATTTGGACGTCCTGTGACTCGAGAACCTCTGTCTTGCAATGCTAGTGTATTACCAACTAAGCTAATAATGAATTTGTTGATAGTTTTGGGTTAATGTTATATTTTATTGATGTTTTGCTCATAGGTTGATACTAATTATTTGTGAAAAAGATCAAAATGTTTTATTTAGTGATAAAATTGTTTGAGAAGCCAGATCAAAAACTCGTGCTTTGGCCTTGTGCTTTCATCCATTTCTCGGTGTTTGGTGCCCCTGATCAAACACTTGCACCCGTTTTGATCTATTACTTCTATAATGGTTTCATTTTCCGGATGAGTAACATTGTATAAGACAATCCATTTTACCGGAGCATTTCTTAAGGATGGTAAAATTGTTAGTCAAGTCGGGTACTACCGTTAGGTCATGGGCTGACTTCAGGTGTTTTCCGATAGTTGAAATGCGGTGTTCTTCTATTCTCTAATGTAAGCAACGGCGT
The DNA here is from genome assembly GCA_949775045.1 of Metridium senile. Classification (NCBI taxonomy): domain Eukaryota; kingdom Metazoa; phylum Cnidaria; class Anthozoa; order Actiniaria; family Metridiidae; genus Metridium; species Metridium senile. The sequence goes on along the minus strand of OX459097.1, from coordinate 21,098,136 downwards.
GTATAACCAACATAGTATGCATCACACAGACCACATTTAAACAAATAAACAACAGATTGTTGGTTTACCAATGGTGGTTTCATCTCATCCTTAAGAAATGCTACGGTAAAATGGATTAATTGTCTTATTCACAATATGTTACTCATCTTGAAAATGAAACCATCATTGAACATACAATCAGACTCTGTTAGAGCAAAGATCTTTTGTTGAAATGTCAGTAAGACTATTATCATGGGACCTTTATTACTATCATAAAACTCAGATTCTTCAATACTAATGTTCTCTTGATAATGATGCTGGATAGCGTTGAAACGTTGAGGAGATTTAAAAAATGATTACAAACCGGCTTACTTGCGTTAGTTTTTGTAATACAAATTACTATTACTATTATAATTATAATCATTCTCGGTAAATCTTTTATAACCGAGCCTGCATGTCAAACCACAAAACTTGTTAGCATTGAGCCTATGTATATCTGCAATGCGGTGACGTGCCAAAATTAAACATACCTCAATCCAAAGCTCCATGTGGCGAGATAACTTTGCCCTAAAAACAGAGTAATTTTTGAAGTTTGTGGAATTAAACTTCAGAATTTGCAAGTGATAAACAAGGCAATAATTTTACAATTGACATATTTTTAAAGTGCACCTAATGCCCTTCATGATATTTTGCAAATCTGTTGTACACGAGGTGTAAAATACAGTACCGGCCACGAGTAAGGTACCATTCACGAGCGAGTACGAGTAACAAGTGTCTACGGTCACTCGCGCGTATGAATAAACAGAATATTCATAAGCAAAACCACTGCTTTTATTAAACTTGTGGCAATGACACGGAACATTGGCATATTTTTGATTTCTTTTCTAATTCAAAATCTCAAGATGTCACGTTCAGTTTATCTTGATTTACTGTATCATTCAAATACTTGTAAGCCTCGCGAGTAGCGAGTAACGAGTCAAAACGAGTGCTATTGTTCTCGGCAGACTCAATAGCGTTAATTAGCACTCGCACTCGAGAGTAGCAAGTTGGAACGAGTACTCGTACTCGCTCATGAATGGTACCTTACTCGTGGCCGGTACTGTAAGTGTACTTAATATTTTTTTGTGTCAACCTCTCCTTTTTATATTAAGATATGAACATTTGAAATTAGAAAATGCAAATGAGGTGTCGTCATTCCAGGCCTCATTAAATATACAAAAGTTCTCTGAAAATAATTATAGCAATTTTTTAAAGCTCAATATCTGTATTACTAATATTCACACTACCATTGACATTTTTACTACTTTACAAAAACAAGCTTGCTGTCAGCTCTGAAACAAAACTTTGACAAATTCCTGGAATGACATCACCTGATTTGCATTTTCAGATTTCAAATGTTCATATCTCAAAAAGGAGAGGTCGACATCAAGAAATATTCAGTAGATTTATTGTACACCTCATGCACAACTGATTTGCACAATATCATGAAGGGCATTAGATGCACTTTAAAATTAAAATTACAAAAAAAAATTTAAGCGAACTTCTTTCAAACAATCATTAGTTAGGACTTTATGCAAATATCGTCTAATTCATTCAATAATCTTGTATTTTTTTAATCCGTAATTTTAATTTTAAGTTCGGCATCAATAATTTCACTAGTTTTATTAACATCAATTCATGGATGAAACATAAGCCCATGGCCAACCTGGCCAGGGCATGAAGTGAATGATGTCATGATATTGTGATGAAAACGCTCGCTTCAACAACGTTCTCAGGAACGACTAATAGAAAGAGTTAGCAAATTAATCATATCCATTTTGTAATCACTAGCAAATCCTGCAATCTGATTGGCTAAAAAGTGTGCGATTAAAGCATTAATTGCACTATGTTGGATCATTAATAGCATCATTTTGAAATCTTGCATCATTTTTAAAAACAGCCAATCACAAGACAGACATGTCATTTTTTAACCAATCACAACAAAGAATCAAAGAAGCCATTTGGATGTTACTATTGGTGAAAAAACTGCCATTTTGAAGGAGGAGGGTTTTGGGGAGATTTTTAAAGAATTTTTGGAGAGGAAAATTCGTCAAACACAATTAACAAGACTTTCTACCGTTGTGAAATTGTTCAGAGTATCTTTTTGAACATCTTTGAAGGACCTGCATCAACAAAACAACAATAATTCACTGAAAAACAGCGGAAAAAGACTCAAATCGCATATTTATTTATTAGAGACTGTTCATGGACACTTGGCTTCTTGTTTTAATTACTGTGAATTTAGAGGAATTGCCATTATCAAGAACATTTTTGAAATGTCAGAAGATTTGGTGAACTTATTTTCTCTATTTCAAGACAACCACAGGATTTATCAAAGCATAATGTTTGCATTTTTGGATGTTTTTGAATTCTACATACAATATAAATGTGATGACTGCATGATTAAAACGGAGAAGAAATTATCTTTTTTTTAACAAGACTATTTGGACACCACAATTTGCTAGTAAATGTAAGTAGAAACTATTGTTTATCTCAATTTTGTACAGAAAATTGTCAACTCGAAATGAAAAAAAAAAAAAGATTGAGAATTTGTGTGTTCAATTTTCCAGCGTAATTTGTTTGAAGTTTGTTGAAATCCTAACTAAATATTCTTGTATTAAGTAACATCATCAGAATTTCATAAAATAAAATAAATTATTCTGTGATTTTAGTGGTATCTTTTAGCTTTATTTGTGTGAATTTGTGAAATGCTTGATCACTCATAATGATGGCATGTTTATGTTGCATGTTTGGCTTTTCAACAAAATACTCCAGTTTGTGTTTATTCAAAAAGATTACAAAATGGATATGATTAAGTGGTAATATAACTTTGTGTCGTGCAATTTTGGTCTGAAATCATACTTGTGATTAACAAATTGCACTCCCGCTATGCGGTCGTGCAATTTTGTAATCACTCGTATGATTTTAGACAAAATTGCACTCTACTCAGTTCTATTACCATTATTAAGCCTGCGTTGTACAAAAATTATTTAAGGGAGGGGTACCTTGTACATTTATCAAATCTTCTTTTGAGCGTCAAGTTTTAAGATTTTTATGCTTTTAACTTATAAATTAGCCTCATTTCTTTTAGGTATAAAGTATTATAGAGTTTTTCCACTTTTTATGCAGTTTTCAATGGATTGCAAAATTATAGAAAGTTCCCTATCTCAGTCAGGCGAGCATTTAAGCACTAATATTTTCCACACAGGGTTACGCTAATAAGTTGTGCATGTTCACTTCGCGCTGATTGGCTAGCTCCATTTGAAGGATTTACCTAGTAATTATTACTATTGTTATCATAATTTTGATAATTAATATCATTTATTATTGTTTTCATTTTCATCATCATCAGTTTCATCACCATTGTCATCATCACCATTTTCATCATCATCAGTTTCATCACCATTATCATCACCATTGTCATCATCATCATTTTCATCACCTTTGTCACCATTTGTTCCATTACCATCACCATTGTCATCATCATCATTTTCATCATCATCGTTTGAATCACCTTTTTCAACATCATTATTTTTATGACAATTGTCACCATCAGTTTCATTTCCATTTATATCATCACCATTGTCATCATCATCATCATTGTCGTCATAATTATTTTCAACACCATTATCATCATCATCATTTTCATCAACAGTTTGATCACTTGTCACAATCATAACTTCCATCTTCATTGTCATCATGGCATCATTTTCATCATCATTATTATCATCATAACAGTTTTTACAATCAATTGTTAATTTGTATAACTACCCTTGTCATTATCATCTTGTGGACTCATTGTAAACATCATCAACGTGGTTGTTCAGTTGGCCTTTTCCAAAACGAGTGAAGGTCTGGGTACTACTTTGCCTAATTCAGTTAATGTAATTAAGAAATGAATCGGCCATAATTAAATAGAACACATCAAGATATGTAAGATTCCTGAGATTTGGTTGCATTTGGTTGTATTCTGACCAAGATACAGCCTGATAAAAATGCCTTACAAATAATGGAAGGAAAAGTATGGTTTGGAAAGACGTCTGTTCTACCAATCCATACATTCCTTTGTAATTTTGGGCAGTTTTGAATAGCTGTAACTCGCTCAATATCTAACCAAAAGTAACAAATCTCAGGAATCTTACATATCTTGGTGTGCTCTTTTTGATTATGGTTCATTTCTTAATTACATTAATTAGGGAAACTAGTACCCAGACCTTCACTCGTTTTGGAAAAGGCCAATTATCTCATCTTCACCGTGAGGCAGACGTTCTTTCGGGAAAGAGGAGCGAAAGAAAGTTTGTTTTCTCAGGCTATCGCCATACATGTATTTTTGTTATCTTAAATGTTTTTTCTTTTAACATTTATTGTCTTTTAGTGATAACACTTTCACCTGTCTGAAAGATGGCAAACAATGCCCCATTAATCAGGTACAACTAAGTGTAGAAACACAACCATATTTTCTCGAACAAACGCAGCGGCGCTTCTTGATTAGAACTACGAATATTGGGAAGAAAACGTAATGGACGAGTGGTGAAATATAATCCCTTTGAATTAAAAAATAAAGCTTTTGATGAAAATTAGTTTCCAATGCTGTGCTAGAGTAGCGTTTAAAGTGTGGCGCTTTTTCGAGGACGGCGCTTATTCGAGTAAATACGGTATTTATAATAATAATAACTTTAAAGATATTTTATGGAACATCAATTCCTTAGAGTTCAACAACGCTTTACGTTTAAAATGTTACGTGATGCTTACAAAATGACGTCTTTTCTTATTCATTTCTAAAGTACCCAAACAATGCCTCCAACCTTCAGCGATGTCCTTCGAGACACCCATCTAAGATCCAACCGTCCACTAAGTCAATACCAATGTCATTTGTTTGGACTGTCTTGAATTTATCAAGCGATTATTTAACGATCTGGCACCTAGAATATATCTTTATAGACTTGACACAAAATGTTGTTTCGTTTAACTGTCGCCTTTGACTTGTTTTTAAAATGCCTAGGCAAAAACTTTGCAATGGAATTGGCAGGTAAAATAGTTGTGCCTTCTAAGTGTTTTTTTTTTTTATTGCTATTCTCTGCGTCAACCTTGTTTAAAACTGTTGTATTTAATATACAGGTTTATCGTGATAATTTTGTACGTCGAGAAGTCCTATCGTTGGTCGTACGATGCATCAATAATGAGACAGGGTGTAAATGGAGGGGAGAGGTCAGACACGTGACGGTAGGGAACTGACCTGTTCAACTAATTCATTGAACGTGCAACTCACCCATATATGTTCGTACGTTCTTTCATATATCCATCCATCCATAAGGTCATTCATTCATATATTCATTCGCGAAGAAAGATTGTCACTAATTAATTGAAGTACCAACTCATCCATACGTTTGTATTTTTCATTCTTTCATTCATTCAAATAATAACATATCTTGTTCTCTATCATATCTAGAACCATACGTCCGAGTGTCCGTACCAGAAGATCAAATGTGACCATCCAGGCTGTGATGTTATGTTACTAAGAAAAGATCTACCATATCACTTACTGAACGAGTGCGAATACAGGCTAATCACATGTGCGCATTGTGGTATTGATGTGTCATTAGCAGACATGCAGGTAAGTAACTAGAGCAGTCTAAGTACTATATACAATATGCTGCTCTGCCTTACGTGTGTCTTGCGTAAAATCATTTCGACTGTTATACACTTCGTAAAAAATGGTTTTCAGACACCAAAACAAAACTACAGTGCTTATTTGACATCTGTTTTTCTTAGAGGAATATAAACCACACATATACACTGAGATCTAGAAGTAAGCACATTTTATTCAATATATTTTATAGCTGATTTCTTTCTGCGAAGACAGTATTTTACGGTGGCCCAGAAGGGACAACACAAACAAAAGAAATGTTACTACAAACAAAAGAAATTATATATATATATGTGTGTGATATGTGATGTGAGTCTCACTCGTCAGGAGATTTTAATGAGAGAAATATTCATAATCATCACTTGTCGAGATGAATTTGTAGTTGTGTTAATTTACTCCTACCCTCACACACATATATATATATATATGTATGTATATATATATATATATATATATATATATATATATATATATATATATATATATATATATATATATATATATATATATATATATATATATATATATATATATATATATATATATATATATATATATATATATATATATATATATATATATATATATATATATATATATAATGATATATATATATATATATAAATATAATGATATATAATATAATATATATATATAATGAAATGTTTAGCCAGAAACCGCGTACAGCGCTGTTTCGACCTTGTTGGGTCTCATCAGCACGGTGTACTGGTTACTGGCAATACTCCCACAGTGTATATGTGATGCAGTGAGTTGTAGACTTCCGTGTGGGAAAATACGCTCTGAGAGAGAGCGTATTTTCCCACACGGAAGTCTACAACTCACTGCATCACATATACACTGTGGGAGTATTGCCAGTAACCAGTACACCGTGCTGATGAGACCCAACAAGGTCGAAACAGCGCTGTACGCGGTTTCTGGTTGCTGGCTAAACATTTCATTATACTACTTCATTTTCCATTATAAATGGAACCTTGGCATCAAAGGGGTAACTCCCAGTGCCAAAAGTTGCTATAAGCATTACGCATGGTCATTAACTTTAGAGCGTATTTTCCCACACGGAAGTCTACAACTCACTGCATCACATATACACTGTGGGAGTATTGCCAGTAACCAGTACACCGTGCTGATGAGACCCAACAAGGTCGAAACAGCGCTGTACGCGGTTTCTGGTTGCTGGCTAAACATTTCATTATACTACTTCATTTTCCATTATAAATGGAACCTTGTCCTTATAACAACAACGGCAAAGAAGTATTTATCTTAGGAGATATAAATATTATTTTTAACTACAATTCTGACAGTAAAACATCTGACTTTCTTGATATGTTACTAGTTTCATGCCTATGATAACCAAAGCAACTCGTATTACAGATCACTCATCAACTCTAATTGATCATATTTATACTAATGTACCTCAAAAAATATCAAAAGCTGGGATTTGTTTGGCTGATGTTTCGGATCATTTACCCATTTTTTGCTCAATAACTAACTCACTAACAAGTAATAATGATTCTAAATATCATCGAGACTTTTCAACAATGAAGCATTCCTTCATGATATTGAAGAAGATATTGAATTTAATTAGCACAGACGCTAATGAAAGCATGACAAAATTTATTAATACATTTCAATTAATAACGGATAAACATGCACCAATGCGTCCAATATCAAACAAAAAAATAAAACAAACTAAAAAACCATGGAATACCAAAGCTATTCTTACGTCCATTAAGAAAAGACAAAAATTATTCAAAAGCCATTTTCTAAGTAAAGATCCAAATCAGGTTAAATTTTATAAAACATATAATAACAAATTTTATTACACATTAAGGGTTGATATCCATGTGATAAAGCCGTGAATAAAAACGATATCTGCCGTGAAGTGATACGATATCATTTCACTAGTGAAATGATACGATATCACTTCACCGTACACGGGTCCAATCAAATCACCCGATAGAAAGTTGTTCTAACCAATCACATTACCGGTACTATTTTGTGACGTCAAGTTGCAGGACGGACGATGTAGCTTTGCAATGAATGGACGATTCAAAAGGCTTAGATTTGTTCGTTTTTCTGAGGAAAATATTGCCGTTTTTGGGGAGAAAAACGACCACAAAAATACGTCGAGTAAAACAAGACAGCACAGGGTTGTTTACTGATAGCCTTCTTTTAAAAGCGAAAAAAGGGACATGGAACCTGAATACCTCGCAAAAATTGGATTTAAATTGTCGTTTGAAAGAATTCATTCTTGGTGAAAGAAAACAAGATGTTTTTTAGGCAGTATCGAGAGACTTGCTGAAAAAAAGCTATGGTTAGTCCGTAATAAACTTGGTTCAAAGTCATTTCCGTTCAGCATTTAATCTATTCTTGTCTTTTTACAGTATGATTGATGTATTTTCGATGTAATATTTAAAATTACATTTATCAGTCTCCTTGTAAAATGTATTTAACGGCTTCATTCTTTTATTCACGGCTTCATCACACGTATATCAACCCAATGTGTAATAAACAAATTATAACATGTTAAGAACCTGATATCGTTATTATTCACTCGTTTTTCTAATCATATCGCTCACTCGCTCGCAAAGCCTCGCTCATTCTCGATATGATTCGAAAAACTTGTGAATAAAAACGATATCAAGCTCTTAACATGTAATAATCTCTATGAACAAAATCAAAGAAGCTTCTAGAAAGAAGTATTTTCAAGACCAATTTAATTCAAATAGTCAAAATCTCAAAATGACTTAAGTTAATTGGATTGCTTTTCAATAGAAAAAAAAAACTCTACAAAACAACAAAACAACAAATTACAAAACTCATCTACAAAAACAAGTCTCTCACTTATAAAAAAAACTATTGCTGAACAATTTAATACATATTTTGTTAACATCGGACGGGAGCTAACAGAGAAGATACCAAACATTAACGTAAGCCCTACAAACTACATTAACAGACATTTAAAAAAAATAGTTTTATGTTTCGAAGTATTCTTCCAGAAGAAGTCAAGAATATCATTAAGAATTTAAATCATCACAAATCTACAATAGGTGTACCGCGAAATTGTATTAAAATAGCATGTGATAAAATCGCCGAACCTTTATCTCTAATATTTAACATATCCTTACTCCAGGGAATTTCCCCCGATAATTTGAAAATTGAAAAAGTCACACCCATTGATAAAGGGGGAGTCTCTACTGATCCATCCAATTACCGACCAATCTCCACCCTTGCTCAAATATTCGATAAACCTATATATAACCAAATGATCAATTATATTGACAAACATGAAATTTTATATGAATATCAATTTGGTTTTCGGAAAGGCCATTCAACCGTACATGCTATAACAGAAATCACTGACAATCTAAAAAAACGCAGTCGATAATAATATGTATACATGTGGAGTATTTTTAGACTTGTCCAAAGCGTTTGATAGCGTCAATCATTCTATCCTACTAAAAAAATTAGAAGCTTACGGAATACGCGGTCTACCTTTAAATTGGTTTGCTAGCTATCTTGATAATCGTAAACAATACGTCTCATTAGGTGATATTGAATCGGACCTACAAACTATCACTTGCGGCGTGCCCCAAGGGAGTACATTGGGGCCTGTATTGTTTTTGCTTTATATTAATGATCTGCCAAACTGTTCTTCTTCACTTAATTTTAAAATTTTTGCAGACGATACTAACATCTTTGCGTCTGATAGTAATCTCAAGGCATTAGAAATTAACATGAACACCGAACTTTCTAAAGTCAAAGAATGGCTTGATATCAATAAACTCTTATTAAACGTTTCTAAGACCAACTTCATGATAATAAAGCCAAAAAAAAAGGCCACCTATGGCAAACTCGTGGATCATTGTTAGAACATTTTGAAAGCGCTTACAGTTTAGATTACTTTTAATGTTGACTATGTAGGTTATATTTAAACTAGACGCATATCTGCGTGAACTTGGACTCCATTACGATTCTGTAATTATTTTCTCGGATTAGCTTGAGATGATTTGAAGCGAAAAATAAGTATTCAATGTTGTTGTTTTATTTGTATTTTTTTGGTTGTCGTCCGTTTCCCTTACGGTCCGTCGTTCCGTCAGTCCGTGATCCGCTGACAAGTCTTATTTTTACCTGGTTCGATCGGTTCGTGCAGAGATACATGCGAGTTCAAAGAATGTCTAAGAAACAGTGTTATTAAGTTGTTCTTGCAAAATAAACGCCAGAAAAAGCAAAATAGATAGTCATGAAGCAATTGGTGTTATATTTGAGGCGATTTGTGCTGTTGGGTGTACTTTTCAGAGAGGCCGTTTCAGCTGTTTATTGTTGTTGTTGAGCTCGACCTGGAGGTTTAAAACCGATCATGTTATCTGACATTGTAAAGAAAGAAATATTACTTTCATCTACATATAGATAGATCGTTAAGTTGAACTGCTAGATAATAGGGTGAAGCGATTTAAGTTTTGCGAATTAAGTTTGTTGTTCTGTGCAAGAAGCTATAATAAAGAGCTCGGCAATCGCCAGTTTCAATCGCTGATCTACGAATTAATAGAAGTCAAAAAAATTAATCTATTGACAGATAAACTGGTTACTTTAATCAAAAATATAAAAGAAATAATTAGAATAAGCAATATATTTACCCTAAAACATCACTTAAGTATTATACTGTTGTTGTCTTCGCTTCTAGTGTGTTTCGTACCCTCTAACAATGCTTACAATACTGTTAAATATCCAGTAGTAACAGCTTCGACTGTCCTTTGTAACTGGTTGTGAATCCATTCCATAGCATTACGAAAGGATGGATAAAAAGTAGCTTCTGTATATAGCAGTGAAGATTTCTCGATAAATTTGATCATAATATATGTAAAGTTGGTTCGCTTAGTTCGCTCGTAAATTGCTTGATCTTTAGTAAAATTCACAGTGACCATTTCCAAAAACATTCGACATAAAGTTATGTGTAATTCCACAGCGAATCGTGTGGCGTGAGCACATAAAATATGAGAGTATTCGCGATTACTTCGACCGAGAAATCATTCCTTTAGACGAATCAAATATCCATGTGCTCGAAGTACGCCGACCGAGATCTTGGGGCTCAAAAGTTTACACTGATACTCTAGTGAGTGAGTGAGCGAGTGACACTTCCGGTTCAAAAACCCCATCCCAATAACTCGAGGAGGATTTGCAATCCACGATCGAGTTAAAAAGATGGTTGCTTAAATATTAAAATCAGCAACAATGATGGCACATTATTTTGTATCGGGTTATTCTCGACGATTCACTGTCCTGGAAACAACAAATATATCCTACATTTGTTCGAGAATTTCACGAAACTCTGGAATAATTCTTAAGCTAAGACACTATCTTCCCTTAAAACAACTGAGACAAATATATTATAATCTGATTTATCCGTACATATCCTATTTCATTGTGGCAATGTGCAAACAAAATTATAGTTGCGGTTACACTGGATCCTAACCCACAGGTCCCCACGGGGAAATGACTGGAGTTGGGTTTCGATCAGGGTTTTGATTGACCGCGGGCTTGCAGTCACACGCTGATAATAACCTAGCCTGCGTAGCGTGGCTCTCTGGGGGAAAGGGGAGAGGGGGGGGGAGAGAAGGAAGGGAGAGCCTGCCCGCAAGGCTGTCTTATTTAGTTAACCGCCCAATACTAAAAATAGCGCACCGGAAGTAAGGGCTTACCAGAACTTCTCAGCTTGATACTAACTGGCCTTGTTTATACGTTGGTTGTTTAACTTTGAATACGCCATTTCTTGTGAAAACAATTACCCTCATAGAAAATCTAACATTCAAAGAACGACATGGGATAATTGCTTTTAATTCAAGTAAAAATAAAGTCGGGTTTTACGAGCGATTTATAGAACACAGAGACGGTTGTAATTCGAACCTTCATGTCATAATCAACGGCTGCATGTGAAACAACAATAAAACCAGTTCGAATCATTCACCAAGAAAGCTGATAAGTCCGATGTTTCATCTTCAAATGATAACTATATTTTTCCACTCTAGCTTGGAACAAAGTGTGGAAATAACTGTAGCTTAGATTGAGAAACATTGAAAGAGTTTCAGCTCGTCGAGAAATCTCGCTGGACCTAATATTATAACAGCATACCGCTTCATCGGATAGATCGGCTGTCGTCAGGCCAAAAGAATTTACCTTACTTGAAAGTTGAGTAATACTCGCCGTTCACTACCAAAACTATATAATATAAACATTTACCATGTTTACAAGCAAAGAAGCTGAATGAAAGTGTGTTCTGGTTTTCGTCATGGCCTATCCCAATATCTGTCAATCATTTGTCAAGAATGAGCCAATCAGCGTTTACGGTCGCCAGCGACCGTAAGCATGTAAAATACATGGCCTTGCGGGCAGGCCCTCCTTTCCTTCTCTTCCCCTCCCCTCCCCTCCTCTCCCCAATCCCTCCGCCTCTCTCCCCAATCCCCCAGGGCCAGCTATGCAGGCTAATAATAACCCGTGGGTAAGCATCGAGTATGGTATATCAAAGTATCGAATTTAGAAGATTTTTTTTAAGAAATATATATGTAATTCTTAAGTGCTTATGTAGAAGTGTTTGCGTATGTTGTGAGTGGTGTAAGTCCCGGTTTAGTTCGTTTAGCGAAGCGCAGTAACTGTACCGTGGTGAGATTGTCCTGTGTGGTGAGATGGTCCTATGACGTAGGCATCATTCTATAGCCAATCAAGTCATTCGATAGAATGCACAGATTCTCACAAGGAAACTGGTAACGAAAGTCCGTGGCAGTTTTGACCTGAACAAAAATTACCGCTCGGGGGGAATGAAAGGAATGATATAAGCCAAGGTAACTGGCTCAGATACTTTTAGAATACTTTTAGAACACTCGGCCATTTCTAACACCTGAAGATCTAGTATATAATAACATTTGAGAGAACAATATAAATTGATGTTTGTTTGAGATGTAATGATGATCAAGAATCAAGACAACATAGAGCTGAGATCGAGTTCAACTTTTTTGTTTTTTTTGTTTTTTTTTCCGCTACGATCGCTGAAAATCATGTTTGGCCATCAGAATATAGCTCAGATTAAACAAAAGCGACACTGATTTTTTATGTTTAGGTTTATTTCGTCAAATTTAAGCTTTAACCATTAGTCAGCAGTGATATTTTTATCATTTCACAAAACCAAAGCGCCATCACAGCGATCCTGGCGACCGTAGCGATTATATGGGAACCAGGTAGGCTTTAGTAACGATTTACTATCTTTTAGGGCTTTCTTTATAGTTGTTGTTTAAAATTTCACTAGATAAGGATTATGGAAGAGTTTACAAACGGATTTGTCGATAGACATAAGGGGAAATCGTGTCGATCATACTTATTTCCATATTAACCGAAATTAACGTATATTCGTCTCTAGCCTGATTTTAAACAAATTTATTCACGTCTGACTTAATTTAGGCCTTCATAACGATGTATTTACTTTGTAAGGATCATTTCTGAAGGTCTGATTTCAGACAGAAATGTCTGAATAAATTTGCTTTAGATTTTATTACATTTTAATTTATGTTGTTAATGATATAAGCGGGGATATAAGTTTAACTTAAATATAAGTTTAATCATATGTCCCTGAGAGATTAATTTACTCTGACTGATAAATCAATGTACCAATTCAATGTCTTATTTTGTTGTTCACAACACAAGCAGCTGTTTTATATCTAATGTATAAATGACAAGACAGGCAAGAGTGATTCGATAAGTTGTAACAAATGGAATTACTACCTTGCAACTTTATGGCCAATAAATCATGCTTTCTTGTTCTTTTATATATGACTTATCAAACTCCAACATTTCTTAACTGTTAATCGTAAGATATGTTATCACAGAAGAATATTATAAGACAAAAATTAACAAATTGAAATCGTATAGAGTTATACATGTGATATATAGCTATAGCAGGCCAAACTACAGGCGCTTCATGCAGGCCAAAAATAGAACTCAAGGGGTTTTTTTAAACATAAAGCCTCGATTTGAAACCATTGTTTGAGAATCATGCTCTAGTTGAAGCGTTTCTTCATCTTGCAGAAAAAGTCATAGAAGTAAACTGAAATCCACTAATGCAAGTTGACTTGTAATGTTGTTTTTATTACTAGGAAGTCAAATATCTTGTACGCCCATAATGTAATACAAAGAAATACAAAGAAGAAGAAAAGCAGGAAGAAAACATGATATTATATAGATTTCATATGAAAGTGTGATTTTGACAAAGAAGAACTCATTAAATGAATAAATGAATGAATAAGTAAATGGAACATTTTAATTGCTGTGTGGTACAGTAAACACCCGCAGCTAAGAACCTTTATTTTTTTAAAGTCTGGCAAAAAAGGTTCTTAATTGTATAAAGGGGTAGTTGTTGGTAATTTAGGGGATATGTTAAATGCTATAAAGGGGATATGTTATTATTTCTTATTATAAGAATTATAAATAAGCTCGGTTTGGACTAACATTACATATATAACTGTGTCTTAAAAACAAAACAAATAAATGTAATCAACTTACAATTCACAACAGTAACTGTACTGTATTATATTATTAATTTTTCCAATAAAAAACTGTGTCAAGTAACTTCTGAGTTGTTTATCCTGTAACTAAAGGTTTTTTCATTCTACATAATCCACAAATAAATGATAAACAGTAAGGTGTTTAATGGTTTTTAAATTGTCTTAAAAAATCGTCTTTGTTGTGCTTCTTTATTCAGAAGGGAGGATCTAGGGCATAACATAGTCTTGTAAAATACCACAGTACTTTGAGTGCAACACAGAATATGACTCAAGGCATATATATAGCCACAGTTAATGTTGACTCAAAATATGGTCTATTCACAAAGGGGTTTAGTGCAATTTAATAATCAAAAAGACATCATGTCAGAGACTGAAATATACTACTGAACCCTCAAATATTTGCTTTTTTGTGATATTCCACCAAAATACATCTGAAATCAGTTATAGAGGTATCTACTTGATGGTACTGACCTGCTGATACAGAAAATCAACTGTTTTGTCATTTGCCCCGCCCGGCACCTGTTATAGTCAAAAAGCTGTCACTGACGCCATTGGTAAGGGCTCTGGCTCTTTTCAACTGAATTCTGGTCACAGAATTTATTTATTCAAAATAGTTTAAAAGTTATTGAGAATTTAGTGCCCTGAATTTAGTGCAATCAAAATGGGAAAAATGATAATGGGAATGGAAATCTTCAAGTGGAATGGAACTAAATCCACCAGTGGCCTTTTGTTTCATTGAATGGTCTACTAAAATAAGCTTTTTGACCTATTCACTTGACATACAGAAGCTGAAAACTGGAAATACTTTTCAGTACAAAATTAAGAAAAAGAGGTATTTTGAGTTTAAATTATTAAATGAGCCCCAAAATTGCTTTTTGTCATATTTCATCAGAAATACACCTGGAATTGGTTATAGAGGTGTTTTCTGTATAGTACTGACCTGCTGATACAGAAAATCAACTCTGTTTGGTCATTTGCCCCGCCCGACACCTATTATAGTCAAAAAGCTGTCACTGACGCCATCGGTAAAGATGCAATTGTATGATGTAAAAATGATATTTTTTGAAAGCTCTGGCTCTCTACAACTGAATTCTGGCCACAGAATTTATTTATTCAAAATAGTTATTGAGAATTTAGTGCCCTGAATGCAATCAAAATGGGAAAAATGATAATGGGAATGGAAATCTTCAAGTGAAATGGAACTAAATCCACCAGTGGCCTTTTGCTTCATTGATAGGTCTACTAAAATAAGCCTTTTGACATTTTCAGTTGACATACAGAAGCTGAAAACTGGAAATACTTTTCAGTACAAAATTATGAAAAAGAGGTATTTTGAGTTTAAATTACTAAATGAGCCCCAAAATTGCTTTTTGTCATATTTCATCAGAAATACACCTGGAATTGGTTATAGAGGTGTTTTCTGTATAGTACTGACCTGCTGATACAGAAAATCAACTCTGTTTGGTCATTTGCCCCGCCCGACACCTATTATAGTCAAAAAGCTGTCACTGACGCCATCGGTAAAGATGCAATTGTATGATGTAAAAATGATATTTTTTGAAAGCTCTGGCTCTCTACAACTGAATTCTGGTCACAGAATTTATTTATTCAAAATAGTTATTGAGAATTTAGTGCCCTGAATGCAATCAAAATGGGAAAAATGATAATGGGAATGGAAATCTTCAAGTGAAATGGAACTAAATCCACCAGTGGCCTTTTGCTTCATTGATAGGTCTACTAAAATAAGCCTTTTGACATTTTCAGTTGACATACAGAAGCTGAAAACTGGAAATACTTTTCAGTACAAAATTATGAAAAAGAGGTATTTTGAGTTTAAATTATTAAATGAGCCCCAAAATTGCTTTTTGTCATATTTCATCAGAAATACACCTGGAATTGGTTATAGAGGTGTTTTCTGTATAGTACTGACCTGCCGATACAGAAAATCAACTCTGTTTGGTCATAATTGGACGATAGTCCTTCGGAGTAAAAGAGAGAATATAGGAGTGGAAGTGTGAGTTTATATACTTTAAGGTAGGAATTAATTAAATAGATAGCAAATGAGAGCAAGGTAACAAGAAACAAACAATAATGACAATTAGAAAACAACAGAATAGATTAATTAAAAGCGAAGCGTTTACTTCTACGTACGAAGGACTAGCATCCGCAACGTCAGTAAGTTACCATTTCAAACCTTAGCTAGTACTAATAATTTCAAACACTAGGGTTGGGATTAACTTTTAATTGAACTTATATGCCATTTTACTAAAAACTGGTATCATCTGAAAGCTCTAGTTATGGCATACACAAATATGATCTCGGTTTGTCAAACGACCAGGCCCATCGCGTGATATGAGGCCATTTCTGTCAATCAACTCATTTTTCAAATTGCTCTGATCCTCATGAAATTGTTATTTTTTAGAAGCTGACAGCTATATTTATTTTTTTTGGAAACACATATCACATCGATTTTCTAAATAGTGTAAAAGTTACACAAGTTTTGCTGTATAACTTTACTAGGGCGGACCGGGTCGGGGCTTAATTGCCAATCACATTTTCTCATCCATCTCATTGATATCTTTCAAATTATACCACTTGTTGTAAATTCAAAGAATTATTTCGAAAAGTGAGTTTTTCAGTGAAACTGGTTTCAAATTCCAGCTAGCTATTAATAAGAAATTTATAGGGTACAAAGCGTTGGGTTAGAATTAACTCTTTAAGATTGAACCATGAATTGCGGATGCGTTCGGCGGTACGAGTGAAAAACATATTCATGAGAAAAATATCATATGTCCTTGGACCTTGTGGACTTCAAAGCTGAAACCGTGGGATTAATTCAATTCCCACTAAGGGCATGTGATATTTTTCTAATGTATCTGTATCTTAATTGAACTTATTCCATTAGATCAAAGTGAAAACAGCATAACTCATAATATTTATGTATTCAAATTTTCAATACTATTCCACTAGTGACGTAATGGTATATAAGGATTACATATGTTGAATAGATAAATAGTTTTATTCAAAAAACATTGCAGCCCGAAGGCTGAATTACCATAATATAATATATAATTTGAAAATCAATTAAAGTAAGAAATAATAATTAGAAAAATGACATCTATGTACATTAAACTGATGTTAGTATAGCTAAATAACTTTGTGTAAGAATTACATCATTGCATTAAAATTTATAAACTTTAACTGAGTTTTTTGTGGAAGTCGAAGTGTTGCATGGCGAATGTTCGCGTGCTCTTCTGAAATTATAAGGGCACGCGAATGTTTTTGGCTGAAAAGTTTGTTCAGTTAGTTTATGTCCAGGTTTATAAAATTTTTATAATAGTTTATAATTTATAAAGTTATAGTTTATAATATCATTGAGTTTTGTTGTTAATTTGTAGGGAATTCATTTTGTCAAGAAAATTTGCGCATGTATCATGGGCAAAAATGACCAAGTTCTTGGATTAGTGTGTTTGTTTTGAAAGTTTCAATTGTCAGGCAAAAAATGATTTGTTTATAAATTAAAGCCACCTGCATCTAATTAACTTCTGCCCATTTGCAAAAAAAATATTATTTCTACAAGTATTATCAGCCAGCGTACATTATAAGCAGTCATGACATCAGGTGTTACAAATTTGATTATATTACTTACAGTTTTAGTCCAAGACATGATCACTTCATCCTGACGCGAGGACTGTTATAGGGACAGACCTGGTAACGTGGATCTTTTAATTTTTTGACCTGAGTCATTCTGTAATATATTCTCAAACCCTCAATTTTCACATAGCACCCTGCCTTAAATTTCGATGCCGACAATACATCCCATCAAACACGAAATGAGCAAATAGTCTTTAATCTAATATAAAATATAGTATATGCTCCGTTTTATATTCCTTGATGTTGATAGCAATTTTTTATATTCAAAAAGAATAATTATAAGGAATTTTCAAAAAATGTTGTTTTTCAGTCCCATACATTTCTTAGTACTAGCTAGGGGTTGTAAACCAACTTTACTGGAATATGAATGAACTGAAAACAAGTGATATCATTTAAAAGATATCAATGAAACGGATGGGAAAATGTGATTGAAACTGATTGTGATTGTCAGAAACCCCACTCTAGTAAAGCTATGACGTCATCAATCCTTTGTCTGGTTCAGCGAAACTCCTGTAATTTTAAAGCTATTTGGGAAATCAAAGTTATATGTGTATCAATAAATAGATATAGCTGTCAGCTTTTAAAAAATACCAATTTCATGACGATCAGAGCAATTTGAAAAATGAGTTGATTGACAGAAATGGCTTCATATCACGCGACGGGCGTGGTCATTCGACAAACCGAGATCATATTTGTGAATGCCATAACTAGAGCTTTCAGATGATAACAGTTTTTAGTAAAATGGTATAAGTTCAATTAAGACTTAACCCTAACCCTAGGGATAGAGTTTGAAAGCAAGCTTTACTAAAATACACATGCACTTTTCAAAATAGTTCGTGGTATCAAGTGGTATAATTTAAAAGATATATAAAAGATGAATTGCAAAAAATGACTGACAATGTCATTGACCACGCCCTAACAAAGTAATGATATATTAAATTAAAAAACAGCAAATTTCAATACCATAGTTATAAAATATTATCATCATTAATTTTCATTGTAGCTATAATTAAGGTTTTTATTATAATTAAGAATACAGTAATTAAGAATGTTACAACATTCTTGTTGTTTTTATTCTGTTGTTGTAAGACAGAATAACCAACACAGCACCTTGTCCATATTCATGTTGGAATTGAACCAACTTCCCAGAAAATGGGAATACCATTGAGTCAGCTAGCTAGTTTGGTAAAGACTGACCCTCAAATAGGCTTTGTGTAATGTTTCATCCTAAATAGCTCTGAAATCAATTATGTAGGTACTTTCTGAATGATGTTCCTCCACCGGTACCAAATATGAATGTTGTTTTGTGATAGACCACACCCTGCACCTGTTATGCTTAAATATTTGAAAAATGAGTTGATTGACAGATGATGTCACAACACATGATGGGCATGCATGCATGGTCATTCGACAAACTGAGATCATATTTGTGTATTCCATGACTAGAGCTTTCAGATGATACCAGTTTTTAGTAGAATGGTATAAGTTCAATTAAGACTTAACCCTAACCCTAGAGTTTGAGTTTGAAAGCTAGCTTTACTAAAAAACTCACTTTCCAAAATAGTTTGTGATATCAAGTGGTATAATTTAAGATATATAAAAGGTGAATTGCAAAAAATGACTGACAATGTCTGACATTGACTACACCATAGCCAAGTTATCAGACATACGGTACTCAATTCAAAAACAGCAAATTTCAATACCATAGTTCTAAAATATTATCATCATTAATTTTCATTGTAGCTATAATCAAGGTTTTTATTATAACTAAGAATGCAGTAATAAAATATTTTATAACTTTCTTGTTCTTTTTATGCTGTTGTTATAAGACAGAATAACCAACACAGAACCTTGTCCATATTCCTGTTGGAATTGAACCAACTTCCCAGAAAATGGGAATGCCATTGGAATATTTTCTGGACAAGTGAACAAGTCAGTTGAACTGCCAATTTAAATGACTTGATATATGTAGTATTTGTGTCTGCAATGTAAAGATTTTTGAATCATTTAAAAACTTTGAAGACTTATTAGTTTGGATAAACAGTTTAAAAAATATGTACAATGTATTTGGAAAAGACAAAATTATCTTTAGTTAGTGAGTAAATTCCAATCTCTAGGGACAACCATATATTTAGTGGAGCTAACAGCTCTCATGGAGTACTAATCAACCCGGTACTACTATAATTAGTATGTTCATTTTTTTTTTTTCATTTCATATAGTTGCATTTTTTCATTTCTATTACTAATAGGTAATTATTTCTAGTTCAATTTCAAATCAATTTACACAAGTTTATTTTCCAAAGAGTATGTAATAGGCCTTTTGCAACAACAGGTCACGTGACCCTTGCCCACCAGAGCATATATTCCATAC
This sequence comes from Metridium senile, assembly GCA_949775045.1. NCBI lineage: Eukaryota > Metazoa > Cnidaria > Anthozoa > Actiniaria > Metridiidae > Metridium > Metridium senile. The sequence goes on along the minus strand of OX459097.1, from coordinate 21,077,876 downwards.
AAATCCTTATAAAATATTGAATTTTAAATTAAATGTAATTTCCCTCGTGTTACAATTTATGAGCTGATATTTGACCTTCTTACTAATGTTGAGGTGCTCTTTTCATTTCTGATGTTCATTTTGACACAGCTGTTCAAATTTAAAGGGGTGGGGTCACGTGACCTGTTGTTGCAAAAGGCCTATTGAGCATGGCGTAAGATGTTTGGCATTCTATTGGTTTCTAAAAGACATGTTTTCCCCCTATATATGTTAAATGGGTAATAATTGTATAGTTCCTAATGAAATGAAGGATTTATTGCTTAATTTGAAAACACCAATGTTTTAATCCTTTATTTAATTTTACTCACAAGCTAAATATTAAGGTAGCTAGAAGTCACAGAAAGCACACGTGAGCAAAATAATGGAAATACAAAAAGAAAAAAGAAAATATTTAAAAGGAGTCAGCTAGAGTGCTTTAATTTACAGCAACAAGTCTAGTTTGTGCTAGCATAAGCTAGCAAATTATTGCACTTAACAAATAGGTGTGACAAATTGCTAGTTTAAACTTTGCAATGTTATCCCTGTCGTTGTTGTCTATAGAGCATTCCAACTGTTTTTCCCTTCTTTGTATTCTAAAGCTTTCAGCATAAAATTTGACTTTGGAAGAGGTAGATGTAGACAATATTTACTCCTTAAATTGTATTTATCAGCATATCTTGTATAAAGTTGAGTTAGAGAAGTTGGAACAAGTACATTGTACATTAGACAAAGAGTATAGTAGGTTGCACTCTTGAAAAGCTTCCATTTGACTAATGTGTAGACATTGTCAGATGGAGTATTCCAATCAAGTTGGTAGATTACTTTAGCAGCACTTACATAGATTCGTTCCAAGCTGTCCAAAAGGGTCTTTCCACAAGATCTCCAGATGAGCATGCCCTACAAGCTTGACAGACTGAAGAATGATTTTTCAGTAAAAATCAGCTTTAACTGCTGTTAGTAGGTAAAAAGTAATTTAAGGACTTTAATAGATTGAGTTTCTGTGAAAATGATGTCTTTTTTTCTTTGCTAATGCAATTTTCAAATCCTTTTCTCATTCTCTGATTGGCTGCATGGGACCCTAATAAGTTCTCAAATCTCATTGGTTATATTTCAAATGTGAAAAGTGGGTATGCGATGCTGATAGGACATTTCACTTTTTTCAAATGTGAAAATATAGCATACTAAATAGACAATAATACATGGCATGCATAGTTATGGGATTCATCTTCAACTGTTTGATTTTGAACAATCAAAATACATTCCATATCTCAAGCATCCATGCATTATTCTGGTTAATAGCTAAACCAAAATTATTTTATCTAAAAACCAATATTTCCATATGCATGTATTTTTGTGGCTACTGCATTCTGGGAATGCGTAGCCACTATGTCATCGAGTCGTGTAAGGTTGTAAGCAGAGTAAGGCTGTAAGAAATCGGTATATACTTCATTGCTGAATGTCCATGTAGTCATTTTATTCGTTTTGTCAACTATAAGTGATTGATATGAGACCACACGAAGTATATACCCGTAACTCCACACGAAGCCTCCTTCGAAGCCAATCAATATCTATTCGATTAACTTTGTAACCAATAGTCATCGACTAGCTCGCATTCATTCTTTCGATTCCTTCACGAAGGAAAACAAATGTCAATCGATAATACCTCATGTTTGTAATTGATCGTGATCTCTGGAACCTTTGACGAAGTTGTGGGACTTCAAGATCACAAGTTTCTTCGATTTTCGGTAAGTAAAGTTTATTTTTCGAAAAATCATTCAAACTTAAAAATTATTTATCACAGCTTTCGTAATTGAATAAAATGAAAGGTTTTTCATGTTTTATTTAGCTTTTAGGCCGATATTTATGAGTCAGCAAAATCGCTGGCTCAGTATTTTCGATGAATCAGCTCCGTTTGCAGATCCCAAACAACAAAAACCGAACTGAAAACCTCGTTAGGGAATACATGAGCCTCTCATGAGGATGAATGAGCCTCTTTGTAGGAAAACTGAGTCACATTGTAGAATAAATCAGCCCCATTCAGTGGGATATTAATTCAACCTCGAAGGATATTCAAGAAATCCTCAAGTTGTATATATTATACAAGGGAAATGAAAGACCTGTATTACAGGTTCTATACTACCTTTCATCTACCAAACAACAATGGAAGCTGTGATAAGTACATTTGAGCATTCTTATGACATAATATAATATAGATAATTCTAATGACAATTTATGTCATAATCAAACATACAAAAAGTGATCTGTTGGAAATAATGCTGCACAAGATTATGTGAACATTGAAGAGAGAGAAAATTAGGCAAAAATAAAAAAAAATCCTTAGAAAGTCAACACCTAGATTATCTATCTATCTAGTAAACAACAACCATTATTGTTATTGATATAGAGCTAACATTCTAGACTAAAAAAAATGAATACTTTTTCAAACTGCTGTATAAAATTGAAAACTACAACCCTATAAACTACATATCTGCCAAAAAATAGGTGGGAAATAATTTTCTTTGTGCACAATTATATTCAAAACCAACAAGACAATGAACAGCAACAAAAAGCTAACAGCTTCACCTAGAGTTTTCATGTTTCCCCAAATCATATTCAACCCAAATTCAATAAGCAAATAATTCATTGACTATATATCACTATTAAAGGACTAACTTTTCAAAATTCAAAACTTCAACTATTTATTTCTATTTGCTTCATCTTTTGTAAACGGAAATGTTGATTAATTTATTATTTTTTCTTTTTTATTCATCAGGTCTATGTAAACACCGCCAAGTTCATGTCTTGACTTTTGTAATTTAGTGGGAAAGGAATTAATTAAAAGACTTGATCTATCTCTCTTGTATTTGTTTAACTCTATTACATAAAAAAGCAGTCGAATAAACATTACGGTTCTTGAAAACTTTTTCAATACAATTCCCTCATATGATTGCACTACTCTTGCTTCTGCTCCAAAGACTAATTCCATTTGTTCCAACAAATTGCTATGCACTGTCAATATATGTAATCTGTGTGCGACTGTAGAACCACCATAGCATACTGGTCACATCATTTCTAGCATAATATTTACATTTCCAAAATACCAATAATTTAATATTATGCACTGCACATTCGCTCATTGGACGTCTCTTTACAAAATATTCCGATGGAAGGGCTATAAACTAACTAATTATTTTACTTTTGCCTTCGATTTCTATTCACATTATTCAGTAGCCACATGCGCTCATTGAGCGTCTATTTTTATGTGTGTTGGGACACAATATTTCTCAGTGGCAGAAATCCCTACACTCCACTGTTATTCTTTTATTATATAATAGTAAAAACATTACTGTGATATTTGCCCTTCTAATATGTACCCCATCCACACCAAAACCTGTTTAGTTAAACTGAGGTTTTATTAAACAAAATGTTTACAGACTAGAAAGCTTCAATATAATTATTTTATCACTAATCTGTTCAGTACAATATGAAGGATAGCTAGTTTATATGATTGTATTATTTCATTAAACTACTTTTTTTTTTCATATTGTATATATTACTTAAAAAACTCATTAATAATTCATGACCATTTTGTCCAATCTGATGCTCCTCTCTGGTCACGAGGAAAGCATTGTATATTGCATAATCTACGGCTGAAACGCGGCGGGATTTGAATGCGGCCCAGGGGAATGATGATGTACAATAGAAGAACAATGGAATGCAAATGAACATGAAGCATTATATAATGGCACATGTGTCATTATATAATCCTTCATGTCCATAATTCAGATATTACCCTTCCCCCCATCTCTACTGACGAGTGAACATCAGACTTAGAAATAATTTACTTTTAGATTTTTGGTGAAAAAAAGTATTTGATCATCATGAGTGCCAATGCCAGGATTCGAACCGAGATCTTCTGCTTGGTTGTATCCGAGCTTTAAGCCATTATGCCACTGAGGCAATCAATGAAAAGTTTGCAACGAAATGTCATCAAGTTCATTAGCATTCAAGTTGGTTAGCATTCCTCTATTATTAGTGTAGATCAATTCCCAAATGCAAACAACCTTCCGTTTTCTTTTGTTTCATCGATATTGGACAAAATGGTCATGAATTACTAATGAGTTTTTTAAGCCGTTCAATAAACTCACAGAACGTGTTTCGCTCTCGGGATTTTAAACCTGATAAAACACTCCTGCACGTTTATTAAACTATACATACAGCACAGAAAGCAAGTTTTCTATTTCTTTTATAAAATACAAATTGATCAACTGCTGTGTGAGCACTCTCATAATGCACCCGCCTCAACCAATCAAAATATGTGATTTCTTAATAGTTATTTTATAATAGGTGGTATAGTTCTTCCCTTATACAATGTTTTCCCGGACATAATGTGAATATCCCACTCGTCACTTGTATTTTCTTTGCATTAACACTAAGCCTAAAGGCTTGTATGCACTAGAAAATACAAGTGACTTGCAGGATATTCCATGGTATGCCACTCAAAACCACTGTATAACTAAGTATGGTCACTAAGTATATATTATATAATATATATACAAGTTAAGCTATATACTAATATGAGACAGTTCAATGTATATTAATGTTTTATTATTCATTGTTGATGTTGATGTTGATTTTGATATATTGAATAATTCAGTTAATTCATCTTTGTCAGCAAAATTCTGTTCTGAATTAAGTCATAGTTAAATCAGAAACTTTTAGATTTTTCAAATTTACATTTAAGATCTATTTCTGGTGCATGTATAAAAAGTATAATGTCTGCAGCGTAATATCCGCAACGCATTTTCAAGAGGATTAAAACTTTTTCTTTGGGATTTTTTTTAGGTACTAAATAACAATAATAATAATCTGTTTATATATTTCATCATATTATAGCTAAAGTAACGATCCACGTAAGAATGATAGCAGGAATGGCAAGGAATGTGCAAAGGTGATAATTGTAGTATTGTTTAAACTGGTCGTCTGATTGGTTGAAACATGAAAAATTGCCATAACTTTGTGGATAATCAAATCAACTTATTTCTTATTAATGCAATAATTTCCTTATAAAAATAGTTCTAATAAGGTTAAATTATAGAGAAATTCTATGTGGGGAACACTGCAAATTGCCTTCCTTTCCTTTCTTTTGTCTCTGACTCTGATTGGTTTAAAACTTTTAACTCAACCTATATAAAACTTTGCAGAAACGAGTAAACACAAATTGTTCTTCCAAAACGTGCTGTGTAATGTCAATACATCCCTTTAGAAAAAATCTCACAATTTGGATGTAGGGAAAGTGAAATGCTGCAGAACAAAAGGAAGTGCTATTGTTTTATAAGGATCATTACTTAAATGCTAAATTACATGATTAGTCAGCATACTTACTACACATATAAATTGGATTGATAATAGAATTCACACTAATAGCATTGTATGGGCAAGTTACTGATATCTGTAGGTTACAAATTTATTTAATCGTCCAGTTTTTCCTAAACATTTGTCCTGTTTGGTAACTCCAGATCTTAAGGAGTATCCGTGGTCGACAGTAGTAACTTTTGGTAGAAGATTATTCATGAAGCTAGTGTCTTTTAAGTTATGAATAAAGTCACTACCAATTTTTTCCCTCCTAAATATTCACTGTGGGGATCGACATCCCACATCGCTGTAAAGCTTGATTGTATGAGAATAGTGGAAATATGATGTTAAACGCTCTCTTTTGGACATTTTCGATGAATATTTCTAGATATCCAGGTAGAAGGTAGCTAAAACATTATTCATACAATTCTAAAAAAGGATCATAAATACCATTCTAAAAAAATTACACGGTTTGTTGGAAAATAAAAAAAATTGTCTATTTGTGGCACTCAATATATGTAATATGTCCGCAATAAAATGTAATGCTGTATAATTCATAGGAGAGCTGGAGTTGAAAAAGAATTTAAATGCTATACAGTTATAAAAAACCCGCATATAAGAACCAGTGGATTATAATTAAGAACTACCAGGCTAAAATTTGCTTTTTAAGCACCAGTCCTGTTAAAAATAGAACCACTTTAGCCTAAAAAAATTAGACTGGTTCTTATATAAAAAGGTTTGAAAAAATATAAGTTGAGTCTGAAGATGACCAAATTTAAAATCATGCAATACAAGAAAAATGTTTTACAAATGTATGATCAGTTAGTTCTCAATGAGAATACATTAATTCATCATTCAGATGCTTCTACATAACAATTTATATAACATAAAAAACACTATATAAGGGAAATTGTTTTTCCTTTGTAAATTAGAACCAGTTAAGCACCTTAGCCTAATTTCGAAAAGCTTTACCTCGAAAAGTAGTGGTTCTTACAGTATGTGTGGTTTTTTACTGTACTATAAATTGGCTTTATTAAAACTCGGTCTCTAGCAATAACAAATGCTAAAATATGGAATATAATATGGAATATCAGAAAATGACTTCATCTTTGAACAAAGGGAAATACAGTCATTCGAATGAGTCATAATATGCAATATAAATATGTCTAGATCTTCAATCGCGTGCATGCAGAAATTCAAGTATTAAACTTATAATTAAAAAAAAACCACTCTCACTCACGGTCATCGAATTGGCGATTGCTTTCAAAGCAAGTGGAAAAAGTATATATAAGCTTAACTTTACATGCTAAGTACCCGGTAAGTATAACAAATTCGTTTTGAAGCACTAAAGGCCATGAAGCATCTAGATTTTAAGCTGATGTTCGATCGTTGTTTCATAGCTATTATTCCACTTCAACCTCCACGCAAAAAGAAATGATAATTCCAAATAAATAAGGGTCATAGAACAAGAAGATTACAGCAAAAGCCATAGAACAATTTGAAATAATAAAAACTAAGCTCATGATGTAAAATACCAAAAATGAGCTGCATTTAATAAAATAGCATTGAGTGTAACTATGTATTAAATTCGTAGTACAATACTAATACTAATACGCTTACCTTAGCAAAACATTGGGGATTAGATAGCCAGAAAACAAGACGTAAAACAATTCAAACTTTATCACTTATTACGATAAGGCTGTAATCATACCAGTAATGGACTCCAACCAACATGTAGTTCAAACATTTACCGAGCCCCCTCCCCTCGTGAAATCCTGGTCAAGACCACTTCACCATGTAAAACGATTGGCTGAAAATAACCGTGCCTGTGATTGGTTGATACCATCGAGGACCATCTCGCCATGCAGGACACTTTGACCACGCTACAAGTAACATGCCAAGAACGATCAAGAACGGATAAAGGTCATATCACAGCATGTTGTTTCCTGTGTTTGGAAACTATCTGGCTTTTGATTGGTAGGAACGCTCTGGGTTTCTGATAGACCCTACTTGATTCAGGAACTGTCATGGGTTATTCTTTTGTTCTTTTTGATGTATCCATGGAGATACCCGATGGGTGATTTCACCTCGGGATTAGCGGTTACACATAGAATACCCGTTCCCCGTGGTTTAGAGCGATTTACCCACGGGTAAAATGCCTAGTGTAACCGCAACTATTGTAAGAATAATTTTTTTTGCTAGACTCTATGGTAAAAACACTGATAGTGCAAAACCTCATTAATCTTCTAAATATCTTGACAGTACATAATGTATTTCGCTTACACGTATTGAAATTTGTACATAAGTGGCATAAAGAAATGTTGCCAATCAGTTTTAAGAATTTGTTTACACATGCCAAGAATGTGCATACATACAATACACGATATGCAAGTAAGGATAATTTCTACAAACCAAGAGTTAAAACCAATATAGGCAAACAATCTATTTCTTATATTGGCACTGAAATATGGGCTGATCTCCCATCTGACCTAAAAATATTAAATGCGCTTTCATTTGATAAAAAAGTGAAAGCGTATTTACTATTTGATCAAATTTCTCAACTTTCTAAATAGTATTTTCTTTTAGTCAATCATATACGCTATTTCCAATTATTACTTAATTGCTTCATATAATTCAAAATTCCAATTGTTTACATCATGTATATTTTTGCTAAATTATATATATATTTTTTTCTATTTCTAAAACTATATTCTATATTATTTCATAAAAATGCTTAAACATATTTTTCTGCTCTTTATACCTGATATTCAATTCTGGTAACTCAATACGACAGAAATGGAGGCTAACTCGATAACTTCCCAGTTTATTTAGCCTTCATGCTCATTTACTATATTTTTTTAAAGAATAGAATTCATTTGCATAACTATTAACTTTCAAAAAATATAGTAAACATATCAAACTTACAACTATTTCATTCATACTATATATCCATATTTATTGTAATAATTATTATTCTTAAAAATATTCTAGTATATTGTAAATATTTATAATATAAGAGAGAACGCTTATTTCACGACGTTTCGATGTCGCTGACATCAAATGATGTCAGCGACATCGAAACGTCGTGAAATAAGCGTTCTGTCTTATATTATAAAAATTTGCCCAAAAGCCACTCTTTTGAATATTGTAAATAGTTGTCACTTAATTATTGTTAATTTTTCTTCAAAGAGCGAAATAAACTCATTCATTCACTCATTCAGAGTTACACAGCATATGCCCAACTTTGGAATTTTATTTGAGTACCTTAAAAAGCTTCAATCAAGTAGGCGCTTGGACAGTGTATTGAAAATATCCTCAAGTTGAACTCACGGAAGTTAGAAAAAAATCATTGGACGGGTTTTTCTTAAAGTTCATTGAGCGTTATTTTCATGATTTTTGCTAAAAATCAGTCCATTTGTGTCTACGTTGAAGCACACTGACGGTGATGCAAAGCACCTTCCGACTTGAAATTTTGCAGACAAGTAGTCTAAAGCTGGAGCAAGATTTGTGCAGTCGAAGGGACTGTTAGTTGTTCAAATTATTCAAAATCGGCTTTTACGATTTTCTTCAAACCTCGTATACTTCTAGGCAAACAGCCATATATTAGCACTGTGAAGGTCGTTTTTATAGTTTAGATCGAAAAATGCGTAAAATCGCTGCTAATCAAAAACCGCGATGTCATTGTTTCGTCGCTATGGTAACGCCGATGTTAACAAAAGACACACCCTCACAAACTTTAAACTTTAATCTTTATGTAACAAGTTGGCAAAGTGTGAAAGCTGTGGGTGTTTGCATATCAGATCTACAGGCGTTTAAAGTTGACCGATCGAGCACTGGAAAAACTGTAGGAAGCCTCCTTTTATTCTTAAAAGAATAATAAGAAAATATTTTACAATACAATATAATATTATAACTTTATATATATAGGAAAAATCTATAAAATACATGAAATATAATAATAAAAATATAGTTTGACGTATGAGCAGTATGAACGAATTCTTTGCTCGTTTTGTGCGCACCGGCGGAACTTCATATTTACGGTTGTTTCGTAAATTATATTTGCTTACATGCCTTGTGGGTAAGAGATTACTAAGTTTGTGAATTTCATTATTCTCAATTGATGTAAAAAACGATACAAAAAATATATACATACTATTCCAACCTAATTAACGAAAACAAGTCAAATTCCAAAACACTATGGCAAGTTCTAAAGTCAGCTAGTAACACCAACAAAAAAACATCAGTGCCAACATCTATCAAGATAGGATCACATCGTATAACCAAACCAGAAGAAATAGCAACGACGCTCAATTCAATGCACATTTTTCAAGTATTGCTGACACCATTTTGCTGACACCATTTTGCTGACACAAGATTTGGTCTACAGATGTCGCTCGACAAAACCAGAACCATGGTTATGTCTGATAAGTATGATGAGACAACATATCCTGAAACGATTTGTACAATTAACAATCAGCATCTCAAAAACAACGAGACTTTTACATACCTTGGACAGAATTTTACATACAATGAGGCATATATTCCCAACTGCGAGATAACGACCAGAAAGTTCTCGGCTATTAACGCATATTTTAAAGACGAACTATTCTACAAAAATCATGCAGTCTCGCTTGTAACAAGAAGAAAGATATTCGACTCTATGTTTAGAAGTGAACTTACGTATTCATGCCAGACTTGGTCGTTACCAGAAGCATCTCTGAACACTGTTACTGCCACATACAACTACCATCTACGTAAATTAGTAAGAGGAGGACATAAGAGGAAGGGAACTCAAGCTAGTGATTCTACAACTACATCACAAGATACAGATATGTCTTATATCTTAACTAACCAACAAATTCTACAATACAGTGGGGCAACGCCCTTGGAGGAATTTGTTCATAACCAACAACTAAAATGGTTCTCGCACATAGTACGTTCATCAAACATAAGATACATTAAGAAATTAACGTTTACTGAAGTGAAAAGGAAAAGAAAAGGTCAACCTATGAAGACTCTTTTAAGAGCTATATATAAACGATTGAACGATCATGACCCAAGTCGAATACTGAAAGCCTGTTTCAGGCGAAAGGAAAACAGTTTAACTAATAATGGTTGAACGTCATTCAAGTAGAATGACAGCTAAATGTCTCTCAAGGAGGGACGGGCGAATAATTGATTGATTGATTCTAAATGAGGCTTGTATTCAATGTGACGCCCTTTATCAACCTCAAGACTACTTGGATCATGTACAGCATTTCATAAACAGATACTAGTGGTAGTTACCACTATCCCACCTTTATCTATTAATCCAATGACTGAACACTATCTTTCACTGCAACTCGCCAAACTTCCAGATAAAAAAGCTAAAGGACTTGACTCCATCAATGTCAAACTACTAAAGATAACAAAACCACATATTCTACAGCCTTTACTATACATCTACAACCTCAGCATCACATCAAGTTCCTTTCCAGATCATTGGAAAATTGCCAAGATCACTCCCGTGTACAAATCGGGACAAAAGGACAATGTTGATAACTACCGCCCAATATCTGTCCTCTCTCAACTATCAAAGATTCTGGAAAGGTATATGAGTGACAATCTGCGAGACCATCTTATTAGTCGGGCTAGCCATAGGCGGCCCGACTTTAGTTCTACCGTTTCGTCAATCTATGTATCTATCTATCTAGTATCTATCTATCTATGTATGTATCTATCTATGTATCATGTCGCGTTTTGACCACCTTACGTCATGAGCATGCGCAAATACCACAGGAAGCCCAAGCAAATCGCCATCTTGGATTTGAACCTGAATTCATTTGGATTTCTCGTACTTCACATCGATTTACTCTTCCAAATCAGCGTTGGATTTGGGTATTTTGTTTGCTCAAGTCATTATATATATACAATTGCTACCTGTTATTTTCTAACGTTTTTACGGAAAGAGGTTTTCTAAAACATGTCTATCAGACAGTCAGTTATACTCGAGCCAACTCGATCCTCGAATTCCCAGACAGCAGATTAATCAGCCAAGTAGATAAAAACAACGGCATGAAAGCTGGATTATTCCAATACGAACTGCCACCAAAGCAAAGAAACAAGTAACTAATATAATTATACGTTTTTTGATAAATATCAATATTTTCAAAACATAATTCATCTTTTTCATAGTTAATCTACATGTCCAATAGGCCTTCTCCGGTTCATAAGATCACTCAGAACGCCTTAAATCACCTAACACCGCCTAAGAATTTAAGAGCTTTTTGCTAAAATCACCTAACATCGACTAAGATCGCCTTAGAGTTTAGGAACATTTTGCTAAAATCGCTTTAGATCGCCTAAAATTACGGCGATTTTAAGGCCAGGAGTAGGCCTTACAATTAAGATTTATACATATATATATATTGTAATTTAATGATATCTTACGTTTATTATAGAAAGTTCAGAATTACATCAACTTCAAATCTATTATAAATAAAGTTTTATTTGTTTGAAATCAATGCCATATCTTTTCAACATGCTAACATCATTATTTTCATATGAAATTGTGAGATTTTTTAAATATAACTTACAAAGTCAACATTAAAAGTGGTCTAAACACTAAGCGCTTTGAAAATGTTCTAACAATGACCCACGAGTTGGCCATAGTGGGCCTTTGATTTGTTTTTACAAATTTTTTACGTCGTCATCATAGCTATTTGTACCATTTATACAGTTCACTTTATAATGCTCTTTTAGTGTATTTCAAAGGGATCAGTGCGTTAAAGTCATGAAATACGGTGTTTCTGTAATATTTTTCATCTACATTTTACAAATTTGTCTTGAACAGACAATTAAGATTAATACTCCTGTTTCGAGATCTCTTTTACTCACAGTGTTAGCCTCAAAACCATGTAATATATTCTTTTGTTCAGTAACAGTCCGTGCAAATGAAAGAGATTTGTGAGCATATAGAAGACAATAAAAATATATCGAAATCTCACGAGTTTTATCTAAATTTCTGCATATTTTACACACAATTGAGGCTAACACTGAGTAAAAGAGATCTCGAAACTGGAGTATTCATTAAGATTATTAATATCTTCAGAGTATATCCAAGGGGCATCAGTGTTATAGCTCCAGTTATCTCTAGCTGTCAAAAACTGGGTCCCACCACTCCTACTGGGCTAATAGACTAAACTGCATAATCCTCAACTAGCCCGATTTCACGCTCATAGAGCGTCTAGTCAAATATAGCCTCCTCAGCGAGATCCAATACGGCTCCCGTCCAAGCCATTCATGTGAAACTCTGCTCGTACACCTGACTGACAAATGGCTGGGATCAATGGACAATGGTAACCTCACTGGCTTGCTACTAATAGACTTCCGCTAAGCGTTCGACATAATAAACCACAAGATCCTTATTGATAAACTCACACTCTATGGAATTCAAGGAACAGTACTCCAATGGTTCACATCTTACCTTAGCGATTAACCTGAGTATCAGGCCCCGAGAAGCGGAGGGGAAGGCGGAGGGGTGGGGCTGGGCGAGGAGAAGAAAGAAAGAGGGCCTGAATCATTACATATCGGAACTCGGGTTACGGAATCTGGACGAACTCCTCATTGGTCGAAAAACAATAGGGATATTATACCGGAAGTCAAATAACAAATCTATCACTTATCCAAAATCAGTGAACTGTAATAACGTTATCTCGATCGTCCGCAGGCTGTATAAACAAAGCAGCTAATAACAAGCAGCACAGTCTATCCGGGCTAGTTGAGGTTTGGTGTAAGCTCTTGGTTAAACTGTATGAATTCTGTTTTTTAAATCCAAAACGAAACCTAACAACGATAATATATATTTGAAGTGTTAATGGATTTGTGACAAGGGTCAATTATTCTTGCCAGGCAGTCGAACGTTTACCACGATTTCTGCCGTGTTTTTACTTGAATGACCTTTATAAAATGTTAGCCAAAATAGAGGTAACGTTTTTCTACTGCTGATAGGCTCCTCGCAGATTTGGATCCTTGTTTAGCATTTTGCCATATAGACCACACAGCATGTATGCCACAGTGCTTCATGTGGACATGCTTCTATAAATAAAATGACAAGCCGCCCCCTATAAACCGGAAACATTTTTTATTGGCTAATATTGTGGAGGCGCGTCATTAGCTCAGAAAGGGGCGGAATGAGTTTCAAATAGGAATGGAGTTAGGCTCTCCTTTTGTTTCCTCTCCCCCTCTCCTCTTCCCCTCCCTTTCCCCCCTGAGCCTGAAACTCAGGTTACTTAGCGATAGGAAACAGCGTGTCTCCATAGGAGCCGTATCATCTGACTCCTTACCAGTAGTTAGCGGAGTGCCCCAAGGTTCCTGTTTAGGTCCCTTGCTGTTTCTTATCTATGACGTCAATGAAATTCCGTCCATCAATCCATCCTGCTCCAACAAAACGCAGATGCACTAACATCATGGGCTAAGTCCAATCAAATGGTAATTCACCCTAAGAAATCCAAAGCTTTGATCATTGGCTCATTAAAGAAATTGATTGGAACTGAAAAATCACTTAATATCTACATAGACGGTGTAAAGGTTAAACAATCTGCCTGCGAAAAGCTATTAGGAATACACATTGATTCCTCGTTATCTTGGACTGAACATGCCTTCAAGACAATTAAAAAATTCAACTCGAAGCTTGAACTACTCAGGAAAACTAAACCTCTTCTTTCTCTAAAAAACATAGTAATACTCTACAACTCAATTGCCAAGCCAACGCTTGAATACTGCTGCTCTGTCTGGGGGAACTGCTCCGCTGACTTACTTCAAAATATACTCTTGGCACAGAAAAGGGCTGCTAGACTCCTCCTTGGATCTAGAAGATATAGCAGATCAATTGATCTCTTCAAAAAACTGAACCTCATCCCTATCAGTGATCTTGCTACTGACAGAATTTATTAATACGTACACTGGAACACACGATAAGATCAATTTTTATTATCATGTTTTGTATAGACTCATATAGAATAATAGAGACAGTTCACTTCTCTATACGTTTAAATTCATTTTTAAAGTGCAACTGACGCCTTTCAGGATATTTTGTGAATCTGTTGTACATGAGGTGTATAATAAGTGTACTTAATTTTTCTTGATGTCGACCTCTCCTTTCTGAGATATAAACATTTGAAATCTGAAAATGCAAATGAAGTGACGTCATCCCAGGCCTCATTAAATGTACAAAAGTTCTCTGGAAATAATTATAGCAATTTTTTAAAGCTCAATATCTGTATTACTAATATTCACACTAGAGTACAAACACTAAAAGTGTGCAATACTTTGTACTATTTACCACTAAATAGTGTTGATTAAACAATAGAGAACAAAATAATTTGCATAATTTAGCAGTATTTAGTGGTATTTATGTTGCACACTTTTGGTGTTTGTATTCTACCTGATTAACATTTTTATTACTTTACAAAAACAAGCTTGCTGTCAGCTTTGAAACAAAACTTTGACAAATTCCTGGGATGACGTCACCTCATTTGCATTTTCAGATTTCAAATGTTCATATCTCAAAAAGGAGAGATCGACATCAAGAAATTTAAAGTACACTTATTATACACCTCATGTACAACAGATTTGCAAAATATCATGGAGGGCGTTAGGTGCACTTTAAGATAACATGGTAGGGAATTATGAAAACTACCTATCCCTTAATCAACGACTGATCTTATGCAAGTTACATAGAATAGACACAAATACAGAAAATACATTCTCTTATTGACTTTTTTAATTACACTATCGATGTGGTCGTTCCATGACAAATCGCTACTTATAGTAATGCCTTATAGTAGTTAATATATATATTATATATATATTATAGTATTGACTACCTAAAACGATACCTTTGTACTCAAAACTATCCAAAGCCTGTTGTATGTCATCTTAACATTCATTTATGTGAATTACAGCAACATTGCATTTCTTTGAAATATAAAAAAATATTTTAGCTTACAGGCATGTTCGATCAGTCAAATTTACATAGCCTAACATTATGACGCTTTGCAGATTCGCCTAACCTTTAAATCCAATGAGCATCTGTAAATTCAATAACCTAATAATAATGAATAACCTAACATAATGTAAAAATATCTTTGGGCAAATCTCTGAGTGCTGCTCTGTAAAGTTCGATTAAAGCACGATAATTTGACCTCTCAACTCGTTGAGGCTAACCAGAAAATAGACTGTAACATATCTGTACGGAAAAAAGCACGGGAAATTGCTTAACAATAGAAATCATGTTTGATTTTTTTTGCTGAATCGAGGCCGGTTATACCTGTACAAATGCGCCTTTTGTACAAACAGTACAGCGGTGCTAGATAACACAAAACTGGAGTATTGAAATATAGACTTAGACACGAGGAAAATCTTTGGATTAAAATATTTTATTCACATAGATTTTTAATAGCTCTTATTGTAGATGAGCACGTGGGTCCAACAAACCAGCAGTATCGCTATGAGCGTACCATGAAAACGAGGTTCTCGGGTCTAGCTTCGCTTCGCTAGCAAAGATGTTTACTACAGATCAACACATCATCGCATCGTTTTGATAATATATTTGATATAGAACTTTATTTCTGCATTCCCAACTATGGACAACCACTACAAAGTCTTTGGATGCATGAACAGAAGTTGTAAAGTAGAATACAGTGGTTTATCATGACATTTACTACAACTATCGAACAAGAAGTCACTCGCTGAATGACTCGTCAATAGCGTACGATCTTTGCCTAAATATATTAATGCAGAATGAATGCCTCTTTTGTCTTCTACTCTATTAGACCAACCTCCCAGAACGGATGTGCTTGGCACAGTGTCTAAAAAAACTCCAGTAAAACGATGATAAGTTTACTGAAGTCCGCATACTAGCCTTTGTACAAGCTGCGAAATGGTCCCGAATTTACGTCATCAATGCCCTAGGGCCAGTCTCCTCAAGGTCCCAATTCCCGTCCAACCCGAAGAGGCGCTGTCGATTTTAAAGTTTAGGGCACTATTTATCCGCAAATAAATGTTCAAATACATTTTTTTTTTTCAGTTTATGACTTAGCCATATATCAACTTCTTAAAACGCCAAAAACCCACGAGAGTTCATATACACTTTAAGAGTACAGACCATCTGTAAATAATCATAAGGGCTAGACGAAGACAGATGGCCAGACTTGTACACAAAGAACAAAAGAAAACAAAGAACACAGATCTACAAACAAAAATATTTAAATGCACGAGCACACAGAATTACACAATATGTACATAGTAACGCGTTAGCCGATTTGGTCTATTGGCCTTTTCCAAAACGAGTAAAGTACTGTGTACTAGTTTCCCCAATTAATGTAATTAAGAAATGAGCCTCATTATTAAATAGAGCACAATAAGATATGTGAGATTCCTGAGTTTGGTTGCATTTGGTTGTATTCTGACCAATATACAGGCTCATAAAAATGCATAAAAATAGAAGGAAATGTATGGTTTGGAAGGACGCCTGTTCTTCCAATCCATACATTCTTTTGTAATTTTGTGGCAGTTTTGAATGGCTGTAACTTACTCAATATCCAACCAAAAGAACCAAATCTCAGGAATCTTACATATCTTGATCTGCTCTTATATTATGAGGTTCATTTCTTAATTACATTAATTAGGGAAACTAGTACCCAGACCTTCACTCATTTTGGAAAAGGCCAATAGACCAAATCGGCTAATTAGTAAAAACTCACTCAGTAAGAATGGTATTTGTTAACTTTACAGAAACATCAAACTATTGAATGCGTAAAGATGCCAATAGTTTGTCCTAAATGTAACACAGAAGGAATCCCTCGGGACAGGGTAAGTGTACGGGACGGGACCACAGGAAGCCCAATGACACGCGAGGAAGGATATGAAATAGATCATATTCCACTGGAGAATAATCCATGGTTCTCCTCGAATAAACTTCAGTCTCAATAGCTTGTAATATATTGGCATATATAACGTGGAAGTTTGAAGTATTTGAATAGTCCCCTTCACAGTTCCCTTCGCCATCTTGAAGCTAGCCGGGCTTTTGCAGAGAAGCGAAGTGAACTTTGAATTTGCAATGAGAGACCTTTTTAACACCTTGCCGGACAACTATTCACGTTTCTCTATTATTGCTAGCTCAACGTTCGTCTCGCTACGTTGCAAATGACTTGCTACCTTTAAAGATGGTACAAGGAACTGTGAAGGGATCCGGACTATTGCATCGTTTGCTAATGTGCCCTATCAAGGCTGAGGTTGTGGATGAGAACTCTGAAAAGGTGTATTCGGCGGCCGGCCTTCAAAATTCGCAAACATTTTGAATGAATAACAAAATCCTTTGTATATCTTTTATTGTAGATGCCTGTTCACTTGGACCCATTCTGGGGTGAATGCCTTGAACTAGAGGGACCGTGTCCATATTCTACCCTTGGATGCCCAGCCAAAGAGGTATAAAAACGTTTTTCACCATATCATATTAGTATGCATCTATTTCAAAAAAGGTTGTCATCGCCAAAAGTGATATAGGCGATAGGCGATAGGTCATTCAAAGACCCAAGTGCACTATGGGTATAATCCTAGGTCGTGAAATTTTCAATCTTGCCAGCTCCACTAAACAACGATCTCTGCTGGAGAGTTATATGGTTTGTCGAAGCACAGTGAGCCCAAGCTCGTTACTTGTGATGTTTTACAGTAAATGTATGGAGTCGCAAAATATCCTTTCGCTGTGCCTCAAATATACAATAATAAATACTTTTTTGACGTAGATAGTTGAGTTTTAGCTCAATTAGAGCCATTTGACTGGGTGGGGTATATTTTCGTCAAAATCGCTCTAATTGAGTCTTTATTATTGTAAATTTGAGGCACAGCGAGAGGATATTTTGCAACTCCATACATTTACTGTAAAACATCACAAGTGACGAGCTTGGGCTCTCTTTGGTCGAAGGACTGAAAATGTGCCCAGAAGACACAGCTTTTCTGCTTTTCTGTGGGTACTTTAGATTATACCCATAGTGCACTTGTGTCTTGGAATGACCTACTTTTGGCGATGACTCGCTTTTGGCGATGACAACCTTTTTTGAAATAGGTGTATACCGCTGTTCGAGAAGAATAAATGAAAACTACCACGTGTATTTGATGAAAATTGCGTATTTACTAACTCTCATCAAATACAAGTAATATTTCTCATTTTTAACGCAGAGGTAGTGAGTGTGAGTGTGTGTCTCCATAATAGTCCCCTTAACAGTTCCCTGCGCCGTCTTGCAAATGTAGCCGGGCCTTTGCATCGAAGCGAGACGAACGTTGAGCTTGCAATTATAGAGACATAAAAGGTCTCTATCATTGCAAGCTCAATATTTGTCTCGCTTCGATGCAAAAGCCAGGTAACCTTTCAAGATGACGCAGGGAACTGTGAAGGGACTACTAGGGCTCTTTTGCAATTGTCTGCCTAAATAAATTGAGAATAAATTAAAAAAATATTATTTATTATTATTTGTTTCCCTTTATACGAGTTTCTGAAAAACTCCTTTTCTGCATTTGAAACAGCAACAATACAAAGGGAAAAGTTCCCGGATGTGTGAAATTTATAAATGGATTAAGAAGAAAAAAAACACAATCAAGCAGCCAAACAGAATCGAGTATTTTATGTCGAAGTAAAGAAGACTTACCTTAAAAACTAAGCACCACCATCAGAAATATGTATTTTTAGAAAGTTTTATTGATATAAATATAATTCAAGTGAAGCTATAGGAATCAACATGCTTGCCTCGTTGTGGTGTTTTTCACACTTCTCAATATATATATATATTTTTTTGTCTCAAACTTATTACTACCGTTGTTGATGTCATTCTAATCTATAATTTTGATGTAGTGGTCAATACAAATATGATTTAAACAAATATGGTAATAATGTGGCGGCCATATTGGCATACGGTCTATTATCACTATCGTAATCCAAGATTTTAATTGACTGCTGTGATTATACTGCTGTGACCTTGCTCTTGGATTTAGTAATTTCTTCACAGATAAAGTCAATGCACTAAGGTCTGATCTTGAGAAGCTATCATCTGAAAGTCTATCTGTATCCACTGCAGAACACCCATCATCGTCCAACTTAACTGGGTATGAACCCGTCACGCCTGCTGCAGTAAGGAAGTCTATCATGAATGCACCATCTAAATCCTGCTCGCTGGATCCACTTCCTACGAGCATGCTGAAAACGTTCATCAGTGTTCTCTTACCATACATTACCTCAATAATAAATCGATCCTTGGTGTCCGGAGAGTTTCCAAGCTCTCTCAAGCATGGCCTTGTGACACCTATACTGAAAAAATCTGATGCGGACCACGAGGAACTCAAGAACTATAGACCAATCAGTAACCTCCCCTTTCTAGGGAAAGTGATCGAACGCACAGTCGCAGCTCAACTTAAACAATACTTAACCGAAAACGATCTGTACACCACAAACCAATCAGCATATCGAGCTCACCATAGCACCGAAACGGCCATGTTGCGTGTTTCAAATGACATCATCCTAGCGCTGGATAACCAAAACGAAATTCTACTTGCAATGCTTGACCTCTCATCAGCGTTCAATACCATAGATCACGGTATCCTTTTGGACAGACTGCGGAACCGATTTGGTCTAAGAAATACTGCCCTAGCCTGGATTGAGTCGTATTTGTCAGGTCGCACACAATCAGTTGTCATCAACCACACCAGGTCGAGTCCATCTGACTTGTTGTATGGTGTTCCTCAGGGCTCAGTCCTGGGGCCATTGTTGTTCTCATTATATGTGGCGCCAATTGAAGATATCATTCGCCAACATGGACTTCAATCAATGATCTACGCTGACGACACGCAAATGTATCTCGCCGTGCAAAGAACAGATCAGACATCGCATATCAGTAAACTAGAGCTCTGCGCAAAAGATATCATACGGTGGCTGGTGATAAATAAGTTATCGTGCAACTCTTCTAAGACCGAAGTCATTCACTTCTCGTCGCGCTTCGTTCCCCGGACACAAATTGAAATGGTAAATATAGACAGTTCTGAGATCAAGACCAAGTCCAACGTACGCGATCTTGGTGTTACACTTGACCAGTACCTCACAATGTCAACACATATAAATAACATCTGCAAGTCTGCATCCTTTTCGCTTAAACGAATCGGGAATATCCGGAAGTACCTCGATCTACCTAGTACAGAAAAACTTATCCACGCCTTTATAACCACTAAACTGGACTATTGCAACAGTCTTCTATATGGCCTACCCGATAAAGATATCTCGAAACTTCAACGCATTCAAAACTCTGCTGCTCGTCTTGTTACTAAATCTAACAAGTTTGACCACATTACACCAATCCTATTTAACCTTCACTGGCTCCCTGTACGCAAGCGTATTACTTACAAGATTCTCTTACTCACCTACAAAGTACTAAACGGGATGGCACCTGCATACCTTGCTGACTTACTAACCTTAAACAAACCAAACAGAGTTCTCCGATCGAACGCTAATGATAACAACCACTTAATAAGACCAAAGTATAGAACAAAAAACTACGGTTCTAGAGCATTCTCGATATGTGCTCCATCTCTATGGAATGAACTACCGGTGGAAATTAAGAACGCACCTTCAACAGACTTATTTAAATCAAAACTTAAGACACTACTTTATAATTCCTAGGATTTTTCTTTTTTTTTCTTTTCCGCGTATTATCAGTCTCATCATCATCATTTTCATATTGTTATTGTAACCATATATATATCCTATTCGTTACTTTTTCCATAACTGATATTGTAAGAGCACTGAGATTTTTGTAGTGCGCTAAGAACTAAATTATTATTATTATTATTATTATTATTATTATTATTATTATTATTATTATTATTATTATTATTATTATTATTATTATTATTATTATTATTATTATTATTATTATTATTATACATTAGGTCATGAACAAAGAACGCCGAGCCAAGCATATGAAAAACGGTACATCTTCCCACCTGAGCCTGCTTCAAAAAGATTACCTAGATCTCAAACGCGAGCAGGGGATAAGTAATTTAGCAATGGCGGATATCGAGATTGCCGTGCGTGACCTCTCCCTTGTCACTTACGATAGCACATTAGTTTGGAAGATAGATCAAGTGGCACGAAGAAGAGAGGACGCCATAGCAGGACGTACCACTTCATTCTACAGTCACGCATTCTACACCAATCGCCATGGTTATAAAATGTGCGCGCGCATCTATCTTAACGGAGACGGCATTGGTCGAGGGAATTCGATATCGTTATATTTCGTGATCATGCGCGGTGAGTACGACGGGTTGCTCCGCTGGCCATTCAGACATAAAGTCACACTAATGCTCTTGGATCAAGATCATGTGGAGCACGTGATTGACGCGTTCCATCCTGATCCGACCACCCCATCCTTCCAGAGACCGCAAGCAAATATGAATATTGCTAACGGTTGCGCTCTTTTCTGTCCGTTGACTGAGCTCTCAAAGCATGCATATATTCGAGACGATACAATTTTTATTAAGGTCATTGTAGACCCTTTTGAGAACGAGTGAGCAGTGGCGGATCTAGGGGTGGTGAATAGGGTGGCTAACCAACCCTCCATTTTGCTCCGTTTTCTGCTTTAATTTTATTGTGTTTTATCAAGAGAGGATAAATAAGAGAGCGAAACTCCTATATTAGCCCGCGCGCCATGCTAATTCACATCCGAGCTATTTTTAGTAGCACCAAAACACCTAACACTTCTCCTGAGCGTGAAAATTGGCGTGAAACTTCCTCAGCTTTCAGTTCCCCTCAAGACTGAAATTACGAAATTAAAAGATGAAAAGTACAATAATATCCACGGCTAGCTAGCGATAGCGAGGAAAGTTGTCATGTATCGACACAAAGTTTTTTCATCAAAACAGGATTTTAAAAACAAGTTTATGGATAAACTATCAACGAATGTTACTTTTCTGTAAGTAGGAAATTGTAGTAAATGTAACTATGCTGTAATGGAGCTGTTGTCGTTTTAATTTAATGCGCGTTTTTAGTCTTCAAATTTCAAATCAATTTGGTAGCCTTTTCAACAAAAACGTGCTCAAAATTACATTTTTGACGAACAATTAGTTTATCCATAAACTTGTTTTTAAAATCCTTTTTTGATGAAAAAACTTTGTGGCGATGACAAGTTTCCCGCCGCCGGTTCTTCGCCATCGCTGATCATCGCTAGCCGTGGAAAGTCTTGTACTTTTCATCTTATAATATTAGTACTAGTCAAATTTCAGTTTTCTTTGCAATGTTTTTTCTTTCGGCGAAGATCGTCCTTTTACTAATGTTTTGATCGGAAGTTTACGGAAATGGTCGGAAGTTACAAAATCCAGCGCACGGGAGTATAGTGGTGGGAGCCAATTTTTACGCTCAGGAGAAGTGTTAGGTGTTTTGGTGTTACTAAAAATAGCTCGGATGTGAAGGAGTTTCGCTCTCTTATTTATCCTCTCTTGGTTTTATTTGATGAGCAACATATGAACAATATACACAAATACCACTTATATACACCACAATATACGCTTCACATTCACCCCCCTAGAATATTCCTAGATCCGCCACTGGTGAGAGATCACCAACACGTGAAGATTGCATTCGTATCTCCAACCACCCATGTAATCTGTTTATTATATAGATATCAATGAAATGCCAGGATTTATTTTCTTCCGCCGTGGTTTGTTTTGGTCGGGATCCCCGCCGTTTGTGTCATTTCCTTCCTAAACTTGTTTACTCCCATTGGTTGAGCTTTAAACCATTTGGAATCCTTTGCCAATAGCTCAGCTTGTGATTTAAAGCCATTTACAGCCAAATAGAAGCCTCTGGCTATAACGTAGTTTGTGGTCGTTTTTCTTTGTATACTTTGTAAACGTGCACAGGGTCACGATCAACAGAAACGGCAGCTTTGTTGGCGTACATTCTCGGTTTGACCTGGCGTTGATTCCGTGGATTTTTCTCCAGTTCTAGTTTTTGTTTGCAGTTCAAAGAACTCATGAGATTCCATTCCTTTGATGTCTGTCTTCTTGTAAGCATAATCACCTTTGCTCTGTGCATCCAGGTAAACCAAAGTGAATCATGTTGTTTAGCCAAACTGTGTTCTGCAAAGCTTGAGCTTGAGCTTATTTCGATTGTTTTTATTTTTCTTAAATACTTTCTATCTGTACTCTCTGTTCAAAGATTAATATCAAACTCAGGAAACATGCATGTCAGAGTTCTCGTTCGAAGTTGAAGCTGCCATTTTTACTGACTACTGAGGGATGAAAAGAAACCGTGCTCGAAGGACTTATGTATGATTGGTTGATAAGAAAGTAGTCATGGCAATTGTGATATCTTCACATGTGAAAGATATGATATCTTCACTGTGTAGAATGTATGAAGACGTTTTCAACACCGAATAAATCCTGGTATTTCATCAATATCTTTAGTATAAAAATAGATATTTTGATGGTTGATATATCGAGAAAGAGCCTGTACGAGTAGTTGACATAATAAACAATCTTCGTATGCGTCTCCGTTGATGTATTACGATGAATTAACGATTCGCTAAAATACAATATAAACAACTACATTTGTTGTGTAAATACTTTAATAAAAACGAACTAAATTACTTACAAGTTTTGTCGCCTTCTTGCTCAACTACTTGCACGTCATGTAAATATGATCAACTGTATCCGTGATTGGTCAGCGGTAACTATTCTTGGCGCTTAAGGCCCGTGCAAACGCACGCAACAACATGCAACATTGTTGGGCCAACATTGTTGTGAGTTTTTGCGCGATGTTGGCGGGTGTGTGCAAACGCTCGCAACAAGTCCCAACATGTTGGGAGCTTCGATGATATACAAAGGATTCTGGGACACAAATACCCACAACTCTACAAACCACTGCTTGTTGGGGCGCCATGTTGAATAATGGCTGACTATCTTGCTCACTGTTGAATTTCAAGTCGTTTTTTAATGTTTTTTATTTTATTTGTTTATATTTGCTTTTTCTAAGCGATACATATTTTTCTTTTGAATTTTTTTTTCATTTTTTTGTTGTCTTAAAATTTGTTTTGAATTTTTTATTGTATTTTTTTATGGAAAAACTCCATATTAGTTTGATTTTGCTGATATTTCCCTATTACAACGATGGGCCACCAGCGCAGCAAATTTAGAGGTATGAAGAATTCTTGTTGAAGCCGTCTTGAACTGTAATACGTTTATGTTGTAATACGCATTGCCCGTTTAATAACAATGCTTTTTTCGACTTTTTCTACTGTTAACACGGACTTTGTTTGTGCATAGTTTGCGGTTTTCCAGGATTCTGTTGAAATATTTGTTTTAAATCTACGGGAATGTCTGGTAGCCGGATTGTACTCTTGACTACTAGTCATTCAGCGAGTGACTTCTTGTTCGATAATTGTAGTAAATGCCATGATAAACCACTGTGTTCTACTTTAGAACTTCTGTTCATGCATCCAAAGACTCGGTAGTGGTTGACCATAGTTGGGAATGCAGAAATAACGTTCTATATCAAATATATTTATCAAAATGATGCGATGATATTTTGGTTTGCAGTAAACTCTTTGCTAGCTAAGCAAATCTTGGCCCGAGAGCCTCGTTTTCATGTTACGCTCATCGCGATACCGCTGGATTGTCGGAGCGGCGTGTACATCTACGATAAGAGCTATTACCGGCTCTGTTAAAACTAGTTGATTCCCTTTTGTGCCAGTTAGGAAAGGGAGGATAAAATCATTTTTGATTCAATATGTGCATGGGCTAACGAGGGAGGGAGGGGTAAGGAAGTTGTCAATTACCAACTCTGTTAAATAGTTGATTCCCTTTTGTGCCAGTTAGGAAAGGGAGGATAAAATCATTTTTGATTCAATATGAACATGAGCTAACGAGGGAGGGAGGGGTAAGGAAGTTGTCGATAAACAACTCTGTTAAATAGTTGATTTCCTTTTGTGCCAGTTAGGGAGGGGAGGGTAAAATAATTTTTGATTCAATATGTGCATGAGCTAACGAGGTAGGGAGGGGTAAGGAGGCTGTTGATTTCCAGCTCCATCAACTTGAATATAAACATTGTAAATACAATTTCTTGTATCAATCAAAATTGATTTATCGAGGGGAGAGGGGTAGAATTAATTCAATTCCAAAATATTTAATTGTATATGATCAAGAAAATTAGCTAAAAGGCATATCTTTATATTGCAATCAATGTAAATAAATATTTGCAAATATTATCATTGTGTTGGTTGACTTATTCCCTGCTTGGCTGAGATTTCCTAATTTTTCCCCTCTAGAAGAGAAGCAAACTAAACCTTTGCACAGGTCCAGAACTTTGAGAGGATAAATTCACTTAAAACTGGTTTAAAACCCGTTAAATGTGCACGGTTGCATTAATGTCATTTCACCTGGTGGAAGTCGATCGCGCATGCTCGATTTGAATATTTATAGAGCAGGGGCCAGTTGTACGAAGCCTGGATAAAGTAAGAGTTATCCAGTGTATAGAATTTGTATAGGTTTTATCCGTTGGATAGGGATTTATCCGGTGGATAGCGCTATTCAGGCTTCGTACAACCGGCCCCTGGCCCGTGCAAAGGTTTTTGTGTAAAGAAATATCGGCCATGATAGTTGATTTATAAACACTCCCTATATAAATATATTATTGTTTCTTTACTCTTAAGATGCTTCCGCTCAGGTTGTCGAAATATCAGACATATGGACTGTAATCTCGGATCCCGACCTCCAGTTTAAGACTTGCAGTCACGCATGAACACTAAAATTCAATATTCGATTGCTCAAAATGAATATTCGAATCTCTGTTTTCAAAGTTAAAAATATACACCTACTTGCAGTAAGGTTGTCATACAAAATAGAACATTTGTCACAAAGAAAATAGAACATTTGTGATTTAGTGCGAAAGGAATTAATTAAAAGACAAAAGAGAGAGTTCAGCTTGAGTGATCTTGTTTTGTCTTTTAATCAATTCCTATCGTACTAAATCCTAATGTTCTATTTTCTTTATAACAAATGTATATTTTTGTATGACAACCTTATTGCAAGTATAGGTGTATATGATCTAGAAAAGGAAATCTTTGTTATGTAAATTCGAATCGAGCTTGTTTCTGTGAATATTGAAATATTCATTTTGAATATATTCGAATAATTATTCAAAATGTGTTCATGCATGAAGTGTGTTGACTATAAAATTTCCTTGGTATTTTTCTTGCAGATTTTGGACACATTTTGAAATAATTGCCGCTTTTTAATTATTGCCAAGCAGTAGTGACTATAAAATTGATATCAGGAATTAAGCCAACCAAAAGCGAAAAATGTGTTTGTAGTTTCTGCACTGTGTGACGTAAAACTTGAATTGCACTGTGTTACATTTTTAAAATGGCTCCCAGACTCTGACAAACATTGTGTTCAGTTTTACCGTGTTGAGCAATATATGAACCGATCTTATCATTTCCTGCTGAAATTAGAATAACAACGTGATTGAACAAAGATTTGCTTCGATCGGTATTGAAAATAGTCTGCTAAAAGTAAAATAAAAGTTTGTTTGTCAGTCAGTAATAGGCCTTTGTCTCCATTTTTGTGACGTCATTTATGCGCTGCGCTTTAGGGGAATCCCCGGATTCCAAGTACAAGACTAATAAATGCATCCACTTTGAATACTCCCACACAAGGTAAGCCCTTTAAATTTCGTATTTTAACGCTACTAGATCATTGCAATCTTCAACAAAAACTAACAAATTATAAAACCAATACAAAAAACATAATTTGAGAAATATTCAAGCGAAACCAATGGACATAATTTCGCCTGATTCTCATTGTCTACATATTTTGCAATATATAATGATGACGCACTGAAAATTGTGGGTGATTTCATTCGCTCTCAGAATTGTATTTATCCTGCATTCGATCGATAAAGTTTTATTTATAGCGGTGCCGTAAACGATATATTACAACTTTTGGGTTATTTCTTTGGATTTTGCTTCGAGGAATGTAACATTTTGAGCCGTTTCAGTAGACTATAACACTCCCATATATACATGAAAACCATGATATCTGATATACATATAAAATTGTATTTCTGGCAAAAAAGGTGGTTAAGGAAATCAAACATTATTGTTTTAATGCTTTTAATTCTCGGTAAGATTCGAGTAACTTCCAGTATGAAGCTTTTAAGCCTTTTCGCAGAATCGCATAAACTGTGCATGTAATTATATTTCAGTCTCAGATGACAAGTCGATCACTCTGTGAACCTTGCTAATTCCTTCTATCGATGAAGTCAGGTCGGGTATAATCACGGTCACGCAACCATCTCCAAACCGGCGTGACGTCTCTTTGAACTGTTTTGTTTTGGCTTGTAAGCGGAAACATGAAAACAAATCACTAAACCCTTCAATGAAACTACTTGCCTTTTGACAAACTTTCTCTCATTTCTAAATTCTAAAAGTGCTTTGTATTTATTATAAAACAATAATCGAATTCGGCTTCCGTATGATATAATTCTTTTTATTAATTTTATTCTGTGTTCATGATGCATGACAAAGGACGCGTCCTATTAAGGCCGATTTAGACTGTACAATTTTCGCCTAAGTCCATCGTATGCAACTTGACTTGCTGCTGATTTACACATGCACAACTTGTCGCACAACACACGGAAAAGTCTCGTACGATTTCTAGTGAAGCCAGCCTTACATTTTTCTTAAAATAATCTCTAGATGAGCATTGGAAAAGTACTGGTTCCTTGCTCCACTAGGTATTAAGTCTTTCTGTTTATTCGGTAATAAAGAATGATATTTTTCTGACTCTTTTCCCTTTCTTTTTCGTCGAAATATCAGCAGAGCCGCCAGCTTTGTTTTTAACCGCCATTTTGTGCAAAAACACTCCACGGTACCCCACAAAGAAGTTTTGTTACATGATACTGCGTCACTTTTTTACCATATTTGGCTACGACGGCTACGACTGTACATGTCGTAGCATTTTAAATCGTGTTTCTAAAATCCTACGACTTTTTTCATGTTAATCGTCTGCGTCTGTCGTAGACAAGTTGTGGGCTTGATTTACTCTGTACGATTAAGTTGTATGTATTGCGTGAGCAGGTTGCATGCGATAGACTAGGCGAAAATTGTACAGTCTAAATCCCTCACAGTGTCGTCACGCAATGTTCCCTCCCCACTAGTGGGGAGGGACAGGAAGCCCGACACTATTTATATTATTTTTCTAGCATCTTTACTGTCTGCATGCTTCGATCGTTCTGCAATTTGATATATTTATAAGCTGTCTACCTAGGCTAACCTACAAAGGTTATTGTAGATAGCCTGCATCAACAAACAAGTTTTGATATTTATACATGTACAAATTGTAATGTAAAATGATGCTAAATAAAAATATGTGTATCTGTATCTGTCATATCCAACTCAGCCACATTAAATTCTATACAACTATTGGATGAGGTTTTTATGATTTCCAGAATAATCCAGGTATTGGCAAGTATAATCAGCCCCGTCTTCTGGCTTCAGCTGATTTAATAAAAACCGAATAGTTGACGTGACGGTTTTTCCAAATTTTGATAGAGTAAAATATATGAAAATTCATCTTAAATGCTGGAAAGAGAACTTTACAATTAGTAAAATCGCTAAGTTTGAAACCAAACAGTAGATCAGCCAATCAGAACTCGGTTTTAGTAGGTGACGTCACATCTAAGTGAACAACAACAAAGAATCGAGATTGTACTTTGGTTACGAAGGCAGAAGTATTATTATATTCTTCATGAAAAGATGCTATTTATTTCATAATTGAAGTATTCTTACATCAAATCTTTCAAATTTTCATTAATACCTATTGGTCATCTTAGCATGGAATGATATTGTGAACTAAAATATGAGTACCAGCATGTCGTTAGTTACAGCAAACGCGCGCCGGGAGTCTAAACTCAAACATAACTCTTCTACTTTGCATAAAGATCATAAACACTTTTATAGTTCTATTTGGATTATATATTAATTACATTTTTCTTCATACAAGATAATAGCTTTAAGCCATGGGAAAATATGAAAACATTTGACTGAGAGTATTCTTGGGTTTCACCGATCACATGACCATATTGAAAGTCCTTAAATTTTCGCTTAAACTGTCAACAATCATTGAATTCATGAAGCACATACTTTTTTTGTAGCAGTGTTAGCAAATATGAGTTCAGAAGAATGAGAGTTATAGTCAAGCTATTACTAAAGATTTTTAGTAAGAAATGTCTGGCAAAAGCATTTCCGGTTGTGTTGATTATATCATTAACCAGATCTTTTCTGCGATACAAATAGCAATCTAGGCCATGCACATTAGCTTAAAGCCAGATGACCAATTTATAATTTGCTCAAACCTGAGTGTAAATGGACCTATTGTGACCGAATACGAAGCCAGTGAATATGCGCCTTGATTACAGTGAAATGTATGGCGCCGCCATGTTGATGTCCTCAAGGGACACCAACATGGCGGCCAAAAGCCGAACTTCGCGAAACCCCATAAATTCCTTACATTTACGGCTAGAATGCCAGTAATTTAGCTTTCTGATGATATTTCTAAGGTTTTGAGCTCAATCAAAAATCGATAAATACTAAATTAACATGAATCTAGCTTGATTTCCGACTACTAAAGATGATTGACACAAATTGTCTCGCTTATATTTCGAAACCAAAACACAGCAAAGACACAAGAGGGTCGCGATAAAAAGCTGAAACTGAAACGACTGAAAGAGCTGAAAGAGCTGAAACAGCTGAAAGAGCTGAAAGAGCTGAAACAGCTGAAAAAGCAGAAACAGCTGAAATACCCCAATTTTTTTACATTTTTTCCAAAAATATGTTTCATTTAATAATTAGTATAATTATAGAACAAGCAGTATATAAATTTGCATATAAATCATTTGTATATAATAAGCAGTATATAAATAGTATTATATTATACTATATATAATTTGCGACATCCAAATAGCTAAAAACGCAGAATAAGTACAACAGCTATTTTTTTTAATCATATATACGCAAGTAATCTTGTACAAGATTTTTGAAGAAAACAGCGCGCGGAGTTTTCTTTCATGTATTCATGTAGATCATTGTAAAGATCAATAAAATGTTAATGAATCCTTTGCTTAAAAGTTTATTACTGTTTCTATCCCCAT
Source organism: Metridium senile (assembly GCA_949775045.1). Lineage (NCBI taxonomy): Eukaryota > Metazoa > Cnidaria > Anthozoa > Actiniaria > Metridiidae > Metridium > Metridium senile. Next base: position 21,047,275 of record OX459097.1, on the reverse strand, counting down.
ATACATTGGAAACGAAAGGGATTTAACGAGATATAAGAGAGTAAAACAATCTCTAAACAAGAAAGGAAGAGAGGTACGGTAAGCATTTCACTAATTATAAAGATCCGAAATGAGCGTGACGTTGACCTTTCATGTCAAACTCAATCATAGTATTTACGGAAGGACGATTTGCATGTGGATATAGATGATACTCAGAGATACTATTTATATACTGCTTATTATATACAAATGATTTATATGCAAATTGATATACTGCTTGTTCTATAATTATACTAATTATTAAATAAAACATATTTTTGGAAAAAATGTAAAAAATTTGGGGTATTTCAGCTGTTTCAGCTGTTTCAGCTGTTTCAGCTCTTTCAGTCGTTTCAGTTTCAGCTTTTCATCGCGACCCGACACAAGATTTAGCACAAATGTTCGTTTAGGGGAGCTCTAAATAGTATTACTGCCAGAAGTAAATATAACTAATATTTCCGAAATATAAAAATGGATGACGTCACGTACAACCCAAAAATTGCTGAACGTCAATATACTTATAGTGTGACCTTCGTAAGATGTATATCATTTTGTATTCAATTTAAAACATATTCGTATCCGATTCTACAAAGGCCTTAGACACATGCAAACTGCCAGCTCTCTGAAAGAGAAGCAGAAACACTTGCGATTAATACAGAAGAAAAAAAAGTAAAAGTAATAATAAGAATTCGGATCATAAGTTTGTACGGCTTAAAGCCCGTCTAAATTATCAACAATTCTTGACTCTTGTTTAAAAAAAAAACTTTAAATATAATGCAATAACAAATACCATCTTATAACCAACATAAAATGGCATTCGTCTTAACCGATTTACAAAAAGTACGTACAGCTTATTTCTCGAGCAATCGAGCAACGTTTCTTGAATGTAAACAGTATGACTAGTATGGGGTGATGAGCTGGAATAGACATACTCACACACAAAATCCAAACTGCCCAGCATTCTAGGGACCGGCCCATGTTGAGATTTCACACAATGATAGAGGAATATCTCCTGAACACCCCTATATTTTTTTCATGGAACCAAATAAATCATACGAGAAAGCAAAACAAGTATTTGGGAAACCGGGGTTTGAATTGAAGCTTTGAAGTAACAGTGTATAGTTAAGAAATTATCACCGTTTACAATCATTTTGCTCTACCACTCCGGAAATATGCTGAGGCTGTATTTATAGGATAATTCTCTTTCACGTAGTATAAAATAATCTTGCAAAAACATTTTGGAAATACAATAAAAACTCAAGAAATAAAATCTTACTGCGGAATTAGTGCAACACCGGAATGATGATGTCATAATCCTTTTAGCTGCAATGTTCTGGTTATCAAATTTGGTAACCATCAGGAATTCAATAATTGTTTTATTACTCAGGCTACCGCAGGTAAGCCTGAGTCTAGGTTTACCTTTCGATCCTATCGTTGTGTCGCGATTCACCATGACGTAATGCCACGGACGCATGCTCAGTAGAGACTATCATGGGATCAGATGGGATCAGATCATGAGGGAAACAAGATGGCAACTCAAAGGCGGCGAAAAGTTGTTTCTTCAAAAACAGCTCGGAAATTCAAAAAAACCGCAGCAAATGCACTAAAACCTACTTATGGAAGGTAAACATTTAGCAGAGCCCCTGTATGGGTTGATAGTTCTCAAGTTTAACGCCCAAATATTGAATTCTACTACTCGATGTAGATGAACATCGATCCCGTCTCAAAGTGTTCGATATCACGTCGAAAATCGTCAAATGTAAGGACTGACAAGGATATATAAGCTCCATACGTCGGTAAAACAACAATTATTGATTGATGTAAAACATATCAAAATACATCTGAAAAATATTTATACCATTTTTCAAACGAGGCATTTGAAATTCACAACACGTGGTGGTAAACAACTTTTACTTGAAAAGCGTTTCCTGAATCATATCTATCGAGTCATCTATCGATTGTAGTTAGTGAAATACATTTTAAACTGATTCTATTTCGTCATCATTCAGCGAAGGAATCACGAGATAGCACATACAAATCCCATAAGACCTATCCCGTCCATGGCGTACGCGTGTTTTTGACACACGAATTATCGGGCGAATTATCTACTACTATTTACCAAAATAAGTTATATAAACACTGCAGAAACAAAGAAAATTAACAAGTTATATCAAAACAATGGACAGTCCACAGGACGAAAGTGATATAACAGGTCATACAAGAAGGTCTAAATCGACCGTGACCATCACAAAACTGAACGAAGGTACGAGCAGTGAACCCACAGGGAATTCAACTGCCAAAATGAAAGAAAATGAAATGCTGGAGACGATCTCTGTGGGCCCATTTGGTCGATAAAATGGTCAAGACCAGCTTGTCAGAGGAGCAACTTAAAGAGAAGTATGCTAAATACAATCGACCACAGAATTGTGAAAACAAGTTATGGGTACAAAGGTTAATCCAGAAATATGGAGCAAAATCGGGTCTAATACAAAGACCAAAGATCTAAAGATTTAAAAGTTGGAAACTAGCTTGATAAAAAGCATGCTGCCTACATTACAACTAGCTGACAAGCTACTAGATTTAAAGATGAATGACAAGCCAGCTTCTAAAACAGAAGTATGCGAATTCTTGGCTTTAGCACTAGACTCACTGAGCCTCATGGGACACTCAGTGAATGAAATAAATCTCCAAAGGAGAGATTTAATTCAGCCAGATTTAGTTCAGGCAGCTATGTGGCACAAAAAAACCCTATTTCAAAGTTGTTATTCGGGGATGACTTACCAAAGTCAGTGAAAGAGATAAATGAGACTAACAGACTAACAGAGTGGGACAGCGAGTGTCTTACAAAAAGAACTACTCAACCTACTCTAAGTATGGCCACTACAAAAGAGACAGGCCCTCAACTTCACAAGGAAAGTATTTTTTATACAAAAGTCATGGGCGGGGAAAGAGACCAGCCCATCAGTACCCCAAAAAGGGGGAAAAGCAAAACCGATAGATCCAGTTGATAATGATCAGCAACTCCAGGTTAGTCAAATGAACAGTGATAATAATGAAAAACCCTTACCCATTAAACATGAGGCAGGGAAACTGAATCACTGAAATCCTGGCAAAAACTGACTTCAGATTTTTATATTCTGAACGTTGTAAGAGGGCTAAAAATTGATTTTTAAGCCAAGCCTAGGCACTTTGTTGTACCTCGGTCATACAATTTTAATGAGGCTGAGATAGCTGTAATCAATGCTAAAATTCAGGAATTTTTAGAAGCAGGAATAATTGAACCTGCGACACATACATATGGTGAATATATTTCAAACATCTTTATCCGACAAAAGAAAAGTGGCAACTACAGACTAGTTTTGAACCTTAAAGGTTTAAATGAATCTATTGAGTATCACCATTTTAAGATGGAGAACCTCAAAAGTGCTATATCACTTTAATGAAACCAAATTGTTATATGGCCACACTTGCATGATTTGAAAGATCCCTACTACTCTGTATCGATGAACAACAGTGAGAGAAAATATTTAAGATTTATTTGGAACAAACAATTGTTTCAGTTTACCTGTCTCCAAAATGGCCTGAGTTGTGCGCCAAGAGTATTTACAAAATTGATGAAACCTGTGTACTCATATTTGAGATGCAAGGGTTGGGAGAATGTCGGATACATTGATGATACGTACCTGCAAGGGAGTGATTCTCAGGAATGTGAGAACAATATTTCAGAAACAGTAACACTATGTAAAGAATTGGGTTTTAGTTTAAATGAAACTAAGTCAGATCTCACTCCCAGACAGACAGTGAAATTCTTGGGGTTTTATCTAAATTCAGTCAAAATGACAGTAGCCCTTACACCTAAAAAGGCAAATAAAATACTGATAAAATCACAAAAAAACTTTAGAAAAAGCTTCCCCTTCAATAAGAGATGTATCAGAGTTAATAGGACTTATGGTTGCAAGTTTCCCAGGTGCCATGTATGGCCGGTCCTCTTTACTACCGGCAACTCGAAATTGAAAAGACCACTGCATTAAAACAGAATAAAGGGGATTATAATGCAAATATGAAATTGACAGAAAATGGGAAGCTTGACATTAAATAGTGGATAGAAAATATCACCATTACTTACAATATAGTGACACATGGGAATTTCCGAAGTATGGTAATGTGCTTTTGAAACGCGCACGGTAACGTTAACGAAGCATCTGTATATTACGATATACTTCGGAAATGATTCGTAGGGCAGCCAAGTGCGGTGAAATCATGCAAATGGTGTGAAGGAATGTCTTGTTGTGCCAAACATCAAACAATAGAACTCCCCGAGCACCACATCTTTGAGCAGTATCTCAACATTACTCAAATTTGCGTCTACATTAGATACCTTTAAAACAATGAACATGAAAATCAGAGACTTTACGAAACACTAATAGCTTGAAGCCCTCATAAATTTTTATTAAAAACAAAAAGACGAGTTTTACGATTTTTGCATTTTTGCGAAATTGTATACAAAACCGCGAAAAAAAGTAAACATTGGATTTTTGGTCCGGCTCATATATTTTACGTTTTGAGAAGATCGTATGGCTCGATTGCTATCTAATTGCCATAAAGTGAGCAAAAGATATAGGAGAAAAGAACGAACGAAGATTTTTGCTAACAGATAGAGTAAAAACACTAAAAGTGTGCAATACTTTGTACTATTTACCACTAAATAGTGTTGATTAAACAATAGAGAACAAAATAATTTGCATAATTTAGCAGTATTTAGTGGTATAATTATGTTGCACACTTTTAGTATTTGTACTCTACCCAAGAAATAATAAATATTTCGATGCAAAATCTATTTTTTTAGATTTTGCGTAAATTATCTGCTTTATTTAAACAATCCTCGATATCTTGCAATCCGCCTTATAAATTTTAATAAAACTTTCCACAACTGCGGGCAAACATTCAAGGTGTAAGCAGCATGAAGCATTTTGTTAGAAAATGACTTTAAAGGCTAATATTGGACTCAAGGTTAAAACATATATTTCGTAATAATCAATTAAAATTATGTCCGATTTTTCAAAAAAAACATCCTAAATCATAATTCAGTCTTTATGAAAGAAATGTGTCGAACCCAACGCGTTTTTATACTGGAGCTTCAAATGCGGACGGTACTCGCGAAAAATTATTGGGTAGAGCCACCTTAAACAGTTTATGGAAGGAGTTTTTCAAGAAAAAACATCCCTACCTAGATACAACGTAACATGGGATGCTTTTATATTGTTGAATTATTTGAAAACTTTGTCTCCTGTTACCAGTTTATAATCACTTAAAATGTTGACTTTCAAGTTAGCCACCCTGATGGGCATCTTGTCTGCCCAGAGAATTCAGACCTTGCGGTACTTGGACCTAAGAAACATGTATCTTACACACAACATGGTAAAATTCTCAGCTGGAGAGTGTTAAAACAAACTAGACCAGGAAAACATCTCAACGAGCTGGAGTTTCCGGCATATCCAACAGATCCTAGATTGTGCACAGTCCAAGTGATCAATGAATATATTACACGAACTAAATCACTGCGTGGTACTGTTATACAGTTCTATTTCTTACCACTGTTAAACCTTATAAAGTAGCTTAAAAAAAAACCACAATATCGCGTTGGATTAAGACCACCTTAAAGCTAGCAGGGATTGACTTGTCAAGGTTCAAGCCTCACAGTATAAGATCTGCAGCAGTAAGCACTGCCACTCAAACCCAAGTTCCTACAGACATGTACAGAAACTATTCTGAAAACTGCAGGCTGGTCAAGTCACTGCACATTTGCAAAGTACTATAAGAAGCCAGTTAGGCAACAACTAGCTCTTCTAGATTCATCATCTTGATGTTTATGTTATTGATCATGTTTAAAAACAAATAAAGTTTGAATAACCCTACTGGGACTATTCTCACAAATGCTGACTCTGAACTTCTCATGTGATTCCTTCGCTGAATGATGACGAAATAGAACTGTACACAAGGATCATAAATTTCAATATCTCAAAAACAATTCCTACTCTATGTCGTAGCCTGAGTAATCGCACCAAGTGCGTCTAGTTATACATCGTTTACAGTCAATACTCCTGAATCGTGAACACGTAGAACTCATTATTGAGTTGATTAATCGATTTGAACTTGGAATATTGAAAACGAAGATTTCATTATTCAAAACAAGAATAGTTTGAAGGTTCGATTGTTGATTGGACATAACAAAATATTTTATTCTCCCAATATGGAAACACAATGGCGGCGAGAAATTTATCAAAGGCGAGTCAAAGGCGTGCTTCCTGTGTTTCCATATTAGGAGAGTCGTAGCATGAGTAGTTGTTCAACGAACAATAAACGATTTCTAAAATATTTCTGGGTGCCCACGGTTTTGTGATTCAATTCACACTGTAAAATCCTGTTGAGGCTGGATGTCGATGTTTTTAGGCTCCCATCGAGTAAGGCAATCAAAAAAGACTTCAAAATTCCTGATTAGCTAAATCTTCGTTTCGTTTACTTTTCAATGATTTTTTTCTCACAATTATTCCTCGTGAATTTCTCTTGCAACTTTTGTAGACAGTTTAGTATTTTCAGAGTCTTTAATTATCCTCCAGCAACTGACTTTTTTATCCCTCAGTTGAAGAAGCAAGGCGAGCAGCCATTTTTTTTTTGGTTTAGTCATTACAGCCGAAATCGTTGCATCGGGACTAGCAGGTTTCGAAGTTCGGTTTGATTTTGATTTTTTCTGCGACTGGCGGCGGAGCTTATGTAAATTACCGCTGACTGTTAAAAGGGAGAGAGCAACACGATCCTGGCAACACACACGGAGAAAATACAAACGCTGTCCAGCTGATTTTCGATTGAAAAAGGCTATAAAAAAATCCATATTTACACTTATAGAAATGACTCAAGGGTATTGTAGAAAGTTACTTAACATGGTGGGTATATAATATTTATGGAAAGAGAAGAAAGGAGTATAAGACGTCATTTTGCTATAGCTTCTTGTCCAAACATAAATACACAAAACAAAACTAGAAGTAGTGAAGTCATCCCGCACGGTTAGCGGTAATTTAAGTAAGCTCCACTCCCCGTTGCAGAAAAAAAAAAAAAACTTGCTAGTCGCGAAGCAACGATTTCGGCTGTAATTTGGTTCGAGCGCTAGCCGTTCGATCCCTGTTTTAGCAAAAAATGACGACAAAGAAAAGCGAAAAAACAGCATCAAAATTAAAAAAAATCCAAAGCAACCACCAAGAAATCAAGATAGGTAAACTCTCAAAAACAATTCCTACTCTATGTCGTAGCCTGAGTAAACGCACCAAGTGCGTCTAGTTAATATATTATACATCGTTTACAGTCAATACTCATGAATCGTGATCAACACGTAGAACTCATTATTGAGTTGATTAATCGATTTGAACTTGCATGGAATATTGAAAACGAAGATTTCATTATTCAAAACAAGAATAGTTTGCTTCTTGTCCAAACATAAATACACAAAACAAAACTGAATTAGTGAAGTCATCCCGCACGGTCAGCGGTAATTTAAGTAAGCTCCACTCCCCGTTGCAGAAAAAAAAAAAAAAAATCAAACTTCGAAAGCAACGATTTCGGCTGTAATTTGGTTCGAGCGCTAGCTGTTCGAGCCCTGTTTTAGCAAAAAATGACGACAAAGAAAAGCGAAAAAAGAGCATCGATCAAAATAAAAAAAAAAAAAAAAATCCAAAGCAACCACCAAGAAATCAAGATAAAAGGTAAAGGTAAAGGTAAAGGTAAACATTTTTTTTGATCGTTTTTTTCAATGCTCATATGCTTGATGTGCCTTCACTTGTTTGCTCTGTTATGATTTGCACGTCAGTCAAAACATGTCGAATTGAGGAAATTTCATTTATAGTCTATAGTCCCCCGGTCGCGGGGAATACAAAACAAAAGAGTTATCCCGGCTAGCAGGAACAACTCGCTTTCATATAGACAGCCCCTAAGTAATCGTTACTAGTACGATTTACTTTACAGGCATTTTGAACAAATTTGAGTAGTTTGCGTAGTTCTATAGTATCCTCAGTTTCCTCGATTTCGAAATGCGGATGTCACGATTGAACTTCGATTTTGGCGTCTTTGGTCAACAGTGCATTGCGAGCGCAGTCTACAGATTAGCCGTGAAAAATAATTGGCTAGCCTAATCTGTCTGATCGATTTTGAAAATAAAGTGTAGGCTCTAATTAAGCCAATCAGATTGTACATAGTAAGTACGATGTCTAATAATATTGATACTGACTTGATTGCTTGACATCATACGAGAGTCGAATTCAATAGTTTCTAATAATGGACCTTGTATGAGAGGATAGTCAGTCCAGAACGAATGTCTAAAGTATATAGTGGCCATATTTTAGTAGTAAATGTTTTCTTTATATCGATAAATGTGTATTTAGTAATTTTATTGACAATAAAACAACATGGCCGCCATTCGCCACATATAGATGAGATGTTGCACGGTTTTGTGCCGCAAAGGCTCTTGGGATTGTTACATGGGATGCAACACTGAATAGCAAAATTAAATCACTCTCCCATTTGTAACGAAACAACGACGACAACAACAGCAGCGATTACGAAAGCAATAGATAAAAAACTGGCCACGACGACGACAATAATTTAGTTTTTGTTTTTCAAAATGGTGGCACTCGAAGGGAAGAGGTCTATGCACTCCTATCGTCGGCTAATGGGAATTTCTCGACCAATCACCTCGTGCAATTTTCTATATAATCACTTGACGTGTATTTGTACTTGTATGTTAATCGCGATTTCAATAAAAATTAATTATCTTATTATTTTATTTGAATATTCAAACCTTTTTCCAAAAATTCCCGAGGATTAAGATTTAATTTCGAAACTATCTGTTTGAGACCCGACAAATTAGATAGCGCACCGAGAAAACACTCTGGGTAAAGAATTGAAATGAAGAAAATACAAGTAAGATATTTTATTAAAAAAATCATAAATAACAATAGAAAATGTATAGGGAATTCCACCTTAGTTCTCGAAGAATTAATTAAAAATACCGCTTGTGTTTGATGAAAGTGGCTTTTAATGCCACGTGTGCATGCGTAGCACAGGTGGTATTCTGCCTCTTTCATCAAATATAAGCGGTATTTTTAATTATTTCTTCGAGAACTAATTAAGGTGGAATTTCCGATTAATAAAATGCTAGTCTCAGATGAAAAAAAAAAGTCAACAAATAAACACAAACACACACAAGCCACAAAGCTCGCCGGGAAGGACGCGTACAATATTAATTAATAGCACGGATTAAGAGAAAATTCACAGTCAATCGCAACCAATCAGAAACGAGCATTAATTTATGTAGATGTGGTATTAGATATAAAAATAGATCAAGAAGATATTTGTTTTTATTGGGCTACCTGTGGTAGACCAGATATAAAATCAGTTTTTTTTTTTTCGTTTTCTTCGTCCAGACAAAATGGACAATAGTACCCCGATGGCTTTGAGTTTGTTCATTTTTCAAGAACAACTTCATAAATTGCCTATGAGACAGTTTTCAAACTGAAATATCTGAGCTCTCGTAGCGCCGCTTTGGGAGTAGGGGAGGAAATGCAACCTCGTTCCCAGGGCCCTCTCCTTTCGCTTTTTCCCGCACCACCCGAAAGCGAAGGGAGAGAGCCCTGGGAAGAGGCTGCATGGATGAAATGTCAACGGCAACACTGCGACCTCGGTACAAATGCCGGGTAAGTGATAAAACCCGAATAATGACCGAATAGTCGCGAATTTTACCACTGTGAAAATTTTGCCACGCATGCGTAGTCGTTTGACCGCTGTGTTATATTGACTGAGTTTAATAGGTCGGTCCGAACGGGAAAATGTTTGGTCCTTCGGCACGGAATAAAAAGTTTACTCCTTTATTATATGCATTTTCCTTAGAAAGTTTACTTTGCTCTTTTACGGGTTTCCTGTGTTTTGAGATCGACTCCCAGTTGTTTGGGATCGGTGTACTGATCGGGTCACGTTTACTGTAATTGGATCTGGACCAAATCAATAACCGTCAGTAACACAATCTTAACTGATGAGTAGTGTCCAGATCCGATTACAGCTTATGTAATCGAGATTTTTGCTGGTATATCGCACAAAGGAATCCCAAGAATGGTGGCTCGCATCAATAACGCAGGAAGCCCAAAACCACAGGTAGCCCAAGCTCACTATTTGTGTTGATTTACTATAGGATATATGGGGATTTTTCAACGTACAATTTTTTGCCTTAATTCTTAATAAAATAAAATGAAACTCTTACTGTGTCTTTTTGTTGCTCTCATCAACCGTCTGACTGACTTTCAGCGATTTTCGTTGGAATTTAGCTGCCTTTCCCTAACGTGTAGTAAGTAAGAGAGAGAAAGGTCTCTCTCTTATTACACGTTAGGGAAAGGCAGCTAAATTCCAACGAAAATCGCTGAAAGTCAGTCAGACGGTTGATGAGAGCAACAAAAAGACACGGTAAGAGTTCCATTTTATTTTATTAAGAATTAAGGCAAAAAATTGTACGTTGAAAAATCCCCATATATCCTATTGTAAATCAACACAAATAGTGAGCTTGGGCTACCTGTGCCAAAACCAACTGTCTCACCCGACACGTACACGAACGAACTTGAATTGCTAGAAATAGTCGTCTAAAACCCATCAATTACCTTTCTACTACCAAAATCATCTATAAGGTAAACTATTCTCTGTAAAGTATATAATAATTTAGGTATTTACTAGTAAACTACTAAACAAATAATTTGGGCAGGGTGAATTTGGATCGTAAATTTGTACGAGTTTAAGATTTAAGCTTAAGCATATGGTCTTTTGACATTTAATAGGTTCTGTAATTTCAGTTTGGTATATCCTTCCTTCGTCTTTGTTTCGTTTATTTAAATTTTTGTGCCTAACATATCGACTTCTACTTTTCTTTGCTTATGTCTCTTAAAAAGATATCATAATTTCTCTCTGAATCGCTCTTCTTAGACGGCCATTTTGAATTGCTTTCTTACAGGATTACACAATGGGTTTGAGATAAACTAAATTAATAGACTATAAAAAGCTTCGAAGTATATGGGTGTGTTTTAAAAAGGGAGTTGATTCTTTCACATGTAATGTTATATTACTAGTTTATCATCAAAAAGCAATTCTCAACGTAATGCCATGTGGTCTGAAATGGGCAATTTGCATACTAGATAGACAGAGGTAATTTAGAGGTCTATTGACCTAGGGGCAATGTCCAAACGGAAATAGGTTTGTTTGAAATATAGCGTGGGTTTGAGATAACTCAAATGATCTGCATCACTGCTATCATCATCATTATTATCATCACCATCATTATCACAATCACTAACAATACTATCACCACCATCATCAGCAGTATCACAGTTATCATCAGCATCATCACTATCATCATCATCACCATTATCATCATCACAATCATTATCACAATCACTCACAATAATATCATCACCAGCACCAACATTATCACTGTTATCATTATGACATCATCATCATCATCATCAGTATCAGCATCATTATTATCATCATCATCATCATTATTGCCATCATCATCATCATCATCATCATCGTTGTCATCATCATTATTATCAATATCACCATCATCACCATTATCAGCATCTCATCATTATTATTATGATATTACATTTTGTCTTCACAGTTTGTTTAAAAGACTCTGATGAGCTGTTGTAGTCCTGGTGAAAGTGCAGACAGTATAAAGATCTTCACTGTTACAAGTCACAGCTGTGCCTTGGCAAACTCAGTTTTGAATAGAGCAGACAGTCAGTTCAGAAAGCTAAGTTTAAAACCTTCAGAAGTGCAAGAACCTCCATAAAACTGTGCAGACTGACAACTAGTTGACTGGAGATATTTTGCAAAGTATAGAGGAATGAAAGAAAGGATAATTAGCTTTCAAAACAGCAACAAAAACTTGGAAATGATATTCCCAATTTAAAAGGATCTCATGCACTGAAATTAACTGTGTAGCCGCTTATAAGCTCATTAACCCGACATAGCTACTTTAGCTAAAACTGTATTAACCCTCGCATTATAGATTATTTGTCATTATTACTTATTATTAGTACGTTAAATAGCTATTAATTTTTACACCGCTGAATTATATATTCTATAAAATTAATACTTAAATATATACCCTCATATTTTTTCTTATATATACATTATTAAGTGTTATCTTAATTCTGACTACATTTATAAACTTGATATCTGTAAGGCCGAAAAAGCTACAAAAGAAATCATACAGAAAAAACATTATTATTAGCAGTATAAATTTACTTAGCAAAACAAAAATAGCATATGTTAACAAAGTAGTTGTTAAAAGACATTTTAAAAACTTTGAACATTTGAAAAGCATAATCAACTAGTAACTATTTGTATTATCAACTTGTTTGTTATTTCAGTCAGCATATTGTTGAGAAAACATACATATTAGCTTAAGGGCTATTGTATTACACAGTGTCTTATTATAATACTTTACAACGCCTAGTATATTACTAGACTTTAAGAGTAAATTAATATTGCATTGCTCTATATTCGAGCACACCTAAATACCTAGGATTTCCTGTGGCCTTTTTTGTCCATTTTTTCAATAGCTACCACATCCATCATTGACTGCACCTCAGTGTAGTTAATTTGTGTTTGGCTCTACATACAAGGTTTTTTGAACTGTGTGGGTTTAGTATTTGCATATTTGAAATAACTGCAGCTAACAGTGAGTTATTTGTGTGCTTGTTTGTGTTAATAGAACTTGTTACACAGTTTTGAAAGTAAGCATAAGTTTTTTTTGATTGAGGAGTTTATTATATAGATAGATATATTATACTATCATATAGTATATATATCTAGTCTAATATATCTAAAATACCTTTTGTTTAAAATAATCATATTAGCTACCCATTATACCTTTATTAGTTAATTATAAGTAAGTTTTATAAGTAGTTTCAGAGATTGTTATATTGTAAGATAGACATCTATATTCAGCGTAAATAGCTATCTAGTTTAACCTTCTATCATGCCGGGATACATTCTACTAGACTTGGATAGGGAAGAGATCCCAACGAAATACATGTGCAGTTTCTGTGGGTTCCTGCTCAGAGATGCAAGACAGACGCCCTGTGGTCATTTCTACTGTGAAGAATGTGTTGTTAGCCTTGTCATGTGAGTTACAAGTTATAAGTTTTTGTTGTTGTTATAATCATTGTTGTTTTTATTATTGTTATTATAATTTTCATAATTATTATCATTATTGTTTTCATTCTTATCATCATCATTATTATTGTTATTATCTTCATTCTTATCATGATTATTATCATTTTCATCATTATTATCATCATAATCATTTTCATCAACATTAACATCATTTTTATCACCATTTTCAGCGTCTGTTGCATTACCATTATCATCATCATTGCCATCATCATCATCATTATCATCACCATTACCATCACCATTGTCATCACCATCATTTTCATCATCATCATTTTAATCACCATAAACATCACCATTGTCATCATCATCATTTTCATCATCATCATTTTCATCACCATAAACATCACCATTGTCATCATCATCATTTTCATCATCATCATTTTAATCACCATAAACATCACCATTGTCATCATCATCATTTTCATCATCATCATTTTCATCATCATCATTTTCATCACCATAAACATCACCATTATTTTTATCACCATCATTTTCATCAGCATTATCATCAGCATTATCATCATCAGAACTTGCATTACCATTATCATCATCATTGCCAGCATTTTCATCACCATTATCATCACCATTGTCATCATCATCATTTTCATCACCATTAACATCATCATCATTTTTATCACCATCATTTTCATCACCATTGTCATCACCATTGTCATCATCATCATTTTCATCACCATCATTTTCATCACCATTATCATCACCATCATTTTCATCACCATCATTTTCATCACCATCATTTTCATCACCATTAACATCATCATCATTTTTACAATTGTATCACCATTGTCATCATCAGTTGCATTACTATCACCATCATCATTGCCATCATCATCATTTTCATCACCATTATTATCACCATTGTCATCATCATCACTTTGATCATAATCAGTTTCAACACCATTATCATCATTACCATCATCATCATCGCCATCATCATTATCATCATTTTCATCATTATTATCATCATCCTTATTATCATCATCATCATTTTTATCACCATTGTCATCATCAGTTGCATTACTGTCACCATCATCATCATCATTGCCATTATCATCAATAGCATTTTCATCAGCATTATCATCACCATTGTCATCATCATCATGATAAGTTTCAACACCATTATCATCATCATCATTTTTATCACCATATTTGATCACCTGTTATAATCATCAGTATCATTACTATTGCCATAATGGCAACATTGTCATCACCATCATCTTCATTTTCATTGCCATCATTATAATCACCATCATAATCATCATCATTTGAATCACAATAATCATCACCATTTTGATCACTTTTCAAAATCAGCATTTTCATTACTGTTGCCATAATGGCAACAATTTCATCATAATCATCATCATCTTCATTTTCATCACCAACATTATAATCACTATCATAATCATCAGCATTTTGATCACTTTTCAAAATCAGCAGTTTGATTACCATTGCCATTATTGCAACATTTTCATCATCGTCATTTTCATCAATATTTCCATCATTATTATTATCATCACAACCGTTGTTACAATAACCATTGTTAGCATCATCATCATCATTTTTGGCACTCATTGTCAACATTATTATCGTCATCATTATGGTTTTCAATTATTTATAAAAAAATTGTATATTAATAATAATAATAATTTATAACAGTGCGAATCAAAAAACCGTGGGCACCTAGAAATATTTTAGAAATCGTTTATTATTCGTCGAACAACTCACAAACAACTATATCACCGCCAGCAGTTTGACTTAATAATAATATAATATAATAATATATAGCTTATACATGTATAGCGCTTATTCAAGTCTGTTCTAAGCGCATAAAATAAAAATACAAAATACAAAAATGGATATGATTACAATGAAAAAGCTAATTTAATTAAATGAGTTTTGAGTTTGGACTTGAAAGAAGATACACTTGAAATGACAGTAATTGAAGGAGGTAGAGAGCTCCAAAGTAGAGGAGCAGCGACTGAGAAAGAACGTAGACCATATGACTTGAGATTGTATGACTTTGAGGATAGCAACAAGTGAGAGGATAAGCGGAGATTTCTTGCAGGTTTGTGAATAGTGATGAGATCTTGAATGTAAACAGGCGAAAGACCATGGAGTGCTTTAAATGTTAGAAGAATTATTTTAAACTTAATACGGTCAGCAACAGGAAGCCAGTGCAAGTCAATAAGGACAGGAGTGATGTGATCATGTTTTCGAGATAAAGTGACGAGACGAGCAGAAGCATTTTGAACTGCTTGAAGTTTGTCGATGAGATGTTTAGGGAGTCCAAAGAGTAGAGCATTACAGTTATCAAGTTTTGAAGTTATGAACGCATGAATGAGAGTCTCAGTAGTCTTGAGGGAGTTAAACTGTTTGTAGTTAGAGTTGTTTGCGAGTTGCTCAACGAACAATAAACGATTTCTAAAATATATGCCCACGGTTTTTCGATGCGCACTGTAACTTATAAAGCACCATATATCAATATATATTTTTCATATTCGTACATGTGTTTTTGTGATTCAAAATGATTTAACATTTATTGTCTTTTAGTGAAGGCACTTTAGCCTGTCTGGAAGATGGCGAACAATGCCCCGTTGATCAGGTACGACAAACTGTAGTAACATTAATTATAATAATACAAATAAAAACGCCTGGTTTCGAAACTAGGAGTTGAACGGATGTCAATCTATGCAAATTGGCCTGTACCGAAACGAGTAAAGGACTTTGTACTAGTTTCCCAAATTAATGTAATTAAGAAATGAACCTCATAATATAAAAGAGCAGATCAAGATACCTATCATCCTCGGGAACCCAGGGGTATTCTTCTGTCGCTCGTTTCTCGCTTCCACAACATATACCCCTGGGAACGTAGTCTGTTGGAGCTTGTTCCCGAAGTCAAAATTCAAACTTATTTAACGACTTTCTTTGAATAGTTATCTTGATTTTCATTGGTCGACCTAATAAGGTCGACCAATCAGGAAAGAGCTGAATTTTGACTTCCGGAACAAGCTCCAACAGACTACGTTCCCAGGGGTATATGTTGTGAAAGCGAGAAACGAGCGACAGAAGAATACCCCTGGGTTCCCGAGGATGGATACCTATATGTACTCTTGTACTCGAAACCATATGATTACCTCATTCTCTTACCCAGACCCTTCTCAGCTTCACTGACCAAAAGCTCTGGTCGGACACAAACCGGAAGACCCAGAATCTGGGTCGTCAGATGCTCAATATTTTCTAGCATCCGGTAACAAAATGGCGAATTTCAAGTTAATTCTCGCTGATGCGTTAACCCAAACTAAACGTAAAATTCGATCCTAAAGAAAAACAAATTGTGGTTATGGTTATAGTTATGTCAAGTGCTCGAACAAAGTAAATAAATTGGAGAGTTTGTTGTCTGCTATTAGTCTTTCTGATTCTATTCTCAGACATTCCCACGGATCCAACGGTTATTTTGTCTGCTACTAATTCCTCGACAGCTAGTATTTCGCAACTAGCTTTTGGAATGTCTCGGCTCTCAGAACTATTAAACTAGACTGAGATTAACAATTAACCATTAACAAACTGGTGGATAGCAAATTTCCCAAATTATTATTATTATTTATTTCGAATGTACGGCCTCATTGGTAAATCTAGCCTGAAAGTAAATGCAATCAAAGGTACACTTCGGGTTGTCTCTAGCAACATCAAAACAAAATCGTTGCGTAGAAGGTGTGCATATTATCGCTGATTGCGCATGTAATTATTTCAACCAATCATATTCACGATGGATTTCTGTCCGGCCAGAGCCTTTGATTTTTAGTTAGAAAGCTGAGAAGGGTCTGGGTAAAAGAATGATGATTACCTATACTTACAATAAAAGCAATCTGCAAAATTCGCACTTATTTTAGTGTCAGCTAAAGGAATGACCTTACGAAAAGTTATCTAAAATTATTTTATCACCTACATTTTGCTCTCAAAAACGGCAAATATTTGTCCGTCATTACTCGATCTTGATACTGAACAGCGGTTATACATTTCACTTCAGTTAATGCCTGGCCGGCTCAAGATCGCAATCGAGTAATGGCGGACGCAATGAGCCGATATTCATATGCCAAAAAAAAAAAAAAATATCCCGGTCTCGTATAAAAATGAAATTTGGACAATAATATTTACACCGTCTGAAGTTTTTATTTATTTGTAGAGATCTTACTCATCCGAGTGTCACTTTAAAAAAACTTGCATATGCTGTAAGAGGGTCCTACTTTTCATGGCCTAGAAAAGTAGGGAATCACGGATCACGGATGTCGAAATTTCGTTTTCACGAATCACGGAAGTACTGATGGAAGTAACGCACTATTTTACCCTACTCTAAAACATAAAAACATGGCTAAAAAATAGTGTTTGAAGAAACTGAATAAAATAGTATGAAATAAATCGATGGGAGGTCTTGCCACTCAAAATCACTCAATAAGTGGCGAAATCACGAATATCGATTAGTGATTCGAGTTCTTCACGCAAAACATTTGGGTCAAGAATCACGGAGAAGAATTTATTTATGTCTTATAGACCCTAAAAACAGACCAATTTCATCAAATTCTAGACATCGAGAGAATTTAAATGATATATGTCCCAGGTCATTTGGATAAATATTGGCCGAGTTATACACGTTTGAAAGTGCCGTTTTGGAGTTCCTATGCCAGGTAGCACGTGATTTGAGAGAACTAGAGTTTTTCCGTTACGTCAAAAATTACACTGAGCTTGCATATGCGTTCTAAAGCGACTTTTTGAAGTTGTCAGATGCAATACAAGTCGAACACAGTTTTAGAAAGTATATTTCAATTTGTACTACTTCTTAGTTTCTCGGAAAATAAAAATAGCTTATCACGCATCACGAGAATACTCCTGTACGACCCTCCTGTAAGTAATATTGTATAATATTGTATAGTACTCCAACGTTAGTTCTTTCATATTTTACTAAAATTGTCAAGATAAAAGGAAATTCAAGTTGAAACTTATGCAAAACCAAACCAGAACGATTTTGTATCTAAAATACAACCGTCGTCACGGACGTGATTTCTTTTGTCAAATTCTCATTATTTATTCATGAATTTTATAAGCCTAACCACAACTCCTTTCGGTCATGCAATCACCGTTCACTGTCAGCCTTGTTTAAATTTGTTGTATTTAATATACAGGTTCATCCTGATAATTTTGTACGTCGAGAGGTCCTATCGTTGGTCGTACGATGCATCAATACTGAGACTGGGTGTAAATGGAGGGGAGAGGTCAGACACGTGACGGTAGGGAACTGACTAGTTTAACATTCCTGAGGAAGACTTGTTCATTCAAATATTATCTCATTCATCCATCTATCCATTCGTTTAGTCGTTTGGAAGTTCATTCACCCATCCGTTCGTTCTATCATTTATTCATTCATCCATACATTTATTCGTTTAATAATTCATTCGACCATCCATCCATTCTATCATTCATTCATTCATCCATTCAATAATATATTCGCTTGCTGGTTAAATCACCCACCCATTCATTCATCCATTCATCCATTCATTTATTTATTCGTTTGGTGATTAAATCACCCATCCATTCATTCATCCATTCGTTTATTCATTTGGTAGTTCATTCACCCATCCATTCATTCTATCATTCATTCATTCATCCATCCATTCAATAATATATTCGCTTGCTGGTTAAATCACCCACCCACCCATTCATTCATTCATTCATCCATTCATTCATTTATTCGTTTGGTGACTAAATCACCCACCCATTCATTCATCAGTCCATTCGTTTATTCGTTTGGTAGCTCATCCATGCACCCACCTACCTATCCATCCATTCCCTAGGACCTCCACACTTGCCCTATACTATATTCCAGCGTAGTTGGTCCTTGTGGTGTATTGGTAACACGTCGGACTATAGAAAGCTGAAACCATGGGGTTGAATTCCCGCCAAGGGCATATTATATTTTTATTGTGTATCTGCACATTCTATCATTCATTCATTTATTCATTCATTTATTCGTTCGTTCATTCATTCATTCATATATTCATTCTATCATTCATTCATCCATTTAATAATAACATTATCTATATAATTGTTATCTATTATATCTAGAACCATACGGCCGAGTGTCCGTACCAGAAGATCAAATGTGACCATCCAGACTGTGATGTTACATTACTAAGAAAAGATCTACCAGATCACTTACTGAACGAGTGCGAATACAGGCTAATCGCATGTACCTATTGTGGTATTGATGTGTCATTAGCAGACATGCAGGTAAGTAACTAGACCAGTCGAAGTACTACATACAATATGAGTGGCCGATCTGTATATCTCATACAGATCGGACACGAATATTGTATAGTACTTATGAAACTCCAACATACAACAAGTACAGTGAAACCCTCTATACCAGACCCTCAATAAACCGAAATCTTCTCTAATCCGGACGTATCTGTTGGTCCCAGGTTTTTGTAAAAAAAACAGAACCTCTCTACTCCGGAAACCGGACAGTAATTGCAGTCCAAAACAAGAACTAACAAAATAATTAAGAGCGAATGTCCTGTAAATAATCATAAGGGCTAGACTAAGACAGATGGCCAGACTTAGTACACAAAGAACAAAGATCTACAAACAAAAATATTTAAATGCACGAGCACACAGAATTTAGACTGCGAACAGTCCCTTTTTTTCCCTCGAGATTCCGAGAAAACGAGAACAAATTGAGCATTTTACAAAAAACCGGACGAGCAATAATATTTACATAGTAACGCGTAAGCCGATTTAAAAACTCACTCAGTAAGAATGCTATTTGTTATCTTCACAGAAACATCAAACTATTGAATGCGTAAAGATGCCAATAGTTTGTCCTAAATGTAACACAGAAGGAATCCCTCGGGACAGGGTAAGTATACGGGACAGGACCACAGGAAGCCCAATGGCATACAAGAAAGGATATGAAATATATCAAATTCCACTGACCAATGTGCATTTTCGCGGTTCTCATCGAACAACCCTTGCCTTTTAAAACTTTAAAAATATGATTGTTGTAGTCAGGATTCATGATTTTACAAAAAGAATTAGGTTGTCTCTGACTAAATTTGATGATATTTAATAAGACGTTTCGACTAAGTCTTTAGCCTTCATCAGTAGAATTTGTACAAGTTCTTCTACTGATGACACAGGTAGCACAAGCTCACTATCTGTGTTGATTTACTATAGAATATAGTATATGAGGATTTAGTTCTTCCCTGGCAACACCCTTTTTGCAAACTTTTTATTATTTTGCTTGTAAATAAAGTTATTATAAATAAATATGGGGATTTTTCAACGTACAATTTTTTGCCTTAATTCTTAAGTCTTTTTGTTGCTCTCATCAACCGTCTGACTGACTTTCAGCGATTTTCGTTGGAATTTAGCTGCCTTTCCCTAACGTATAGTAAGAGAGAGAAAGGTAGGAGGCGAAGGCCCCAAAACGGCCTTCGAACTGCTGAACTAATCGCCAAATAATTCGTCGCAAAACGCTTTTAGTCCAAATCTTTCTACACAGCAGTTCGAAGGGATAAATATGCCACGCAAAAATCCCAATGGATTAGAATCAACGGCTTTTTTGAAGCAGCCAGCCTCCACGAAGTTCGAATAAAACCGCTCGACGAACAACCACTTGTGATTAAACTCCACACTGAAAGAGAGAAACGGTCGTTTTTTTCCCTAACATTAATTTTGAATGTCAACGTGTTCAGCGCGGTGAGTGATAGACCGACAAAGTACAATAGCTGTCAAGTAATTCTCCCCTGGGAGCGGGGGCGGTTCCTAGTTTTGTCGTACAATTTTCGACCCTTGCACCCCACGGATAGTGGTTGTTTTTCCTCGGTCCAGTCTCTCTCTTTTTTTTAACGGCTTCGGCTGTCCCAACTCTTTCAGACACGGGCATTTTGGTTGTTCGTCGAGCGGTTTTATTCGAACTTCGTGGAGGCTGGCTGCTTCAAAAAAGCCGTTGATTCTAATCCATTGGGATTTTTGCGTGGCATATTTATCCCTTCGAACTGCTATGTAGAATGATTTGGACTAGAAGCGTTTTTCGACGAATTATTTGGCGATTAGTTCAGCAGTTCGAAGGCCTTTTTGGGGACTTTGCCTCCTACCTTTCTCTCTCTTACTACACGTTAGGGAAAGGCAGCTAAATTCCAACGAAAATCGCTGAAAGTCAGTCAGACGGTTGATGAGAGCAACAAAAAGACACTGTAAGAGTTTCATTTTATTTTATTAAGAATTAAGGCAAAAAATTGTACGTTGAAAAATCCCCATATATTCTATAGTAAATCAACACAGATAGTGAGCTTGGGCTACCTGTGCTGATGAAGGCTAAAAACTTAGCCGAAACGTCTAATTTAGTCAGAGACAACCTAATTCTTTTGTAAAAACCCTTGCCTTGATACTGTATAATATATTCCTTAGAAATTGACAACAGCCCGTGTAATTTTGAAGTGTTTCAATAATACCCTCCACAGTTCCCTGCGCCATCTTGAAGCTAGCCAGGCCTTGGCATCCAAACAAGGTGAACGTTGAATGTGTAATGATTGTCACCTTTTTAACACCTTGCCGGACAATTATTCACGTTTCTCTATCATTGCAAGCTCAACGTTCGACTCGCTTCGTTGCAAATGCCTGGCTACCTTTCAAGATTGTACTGTTAAGGAAGGGGATTATTGTTTACTAATGTGCCTTGTCGGGGATGAGTTTGTGGACGAGAAATCTGAAAAGGTCTATAGATCGAATCGAAATATGGCGACCTTCTTATTGTTCTTGACTGTCTAGCCTTGTGTTCACGTTCGAAAACAATAGAGTTTTCACATGTATGGAAGGCTGGGCAGTCAAGAAGAATTGTTATTCAAATTGGCCGCCATATTTCGATTCGGTGTATTAAGCGGCCAGCTTTCAAAATTCGGAAAAAAACTTTGAATAAATAACAAATGCTTTGTGAACGTTTTATTGTAGATGCCTATTCACTTGGACCCATTCTGGGGTGAATGCCCTGAACTAGAGGGACCGTGTCCATTTTCTACCCTTGGATGTCCAGCCAAAGAGGTAATAGAACATTATTGACACCGTGTCATATTAGAATAGAAAATAACGCTGTTCGAGAAGAATTAATGAAAAATACGGGACGAAACTTTAAAAAAATACGAAACTTCGAAATAAAAATTATAATAGGATTTTTCTCCGGATTATCCGTTTTTTTCCCTCCGCAAAAATGAACATGTGAGGAGAAATCTGTGAATTCAAAAAACGTTGTCGCGGCCGAAGCTACAGTCTGTACCGCCGCGAAAATGATCCCCGCCGCAATAATGATTTCCAAGTCGCCACAATAATGATTCCCAAGTCGCCGCAATAATGATCCCGCCGCAATAATGACTCCCAAGTCGCCGCAATATTGATCCCGCCGCAATAATGACTCCCAAGTCGCCGCAATATTGATTCCCACCGCAATATTGATTCCCACCGCAATAATGACTCCCAAGTCGCCGCAAAAATGATCCCCAAGGAATTATGAACTTGGACAACTCGGGATCGATGGAGCATGGACTATTTCTATATTTTTCCATGCATTTATCCACATATATGTGAATCCCTTTTTGTGTTTTCGTTTAATATTCGTTTCTCTTTTTTTTTTTTTTTGCTTGCTTTTGTGTCATGAAGTGTTAAATGTAACGCATTTTAGCTATCATTTCAAAAGTTATTTTATATATTGAGACTCATTATCTATATACTGCCTTTCATCTTCGTTATCTATGTAGTGCTGTATTTTATCTTTTTTGTACTATTTTTGAAGTCTCAATAATTTCTGTGTAGCTCAAGTAATCAACTACAAAGTTGGAGTTCCAATTCAAATGATATCAGGGTTATCTGCTAAGGTTAAGTTAAGTTAAGTTAGTAAAAGAGTTAAACGAGATGTTATGCGATATTTATCCCTTTTTAAGCGGTATTTCGGTGAAATAAGCAAAATCTAGCGGTAATGCGGGATTTAGAATTCCTGCGGTATGCTATGAATGTTTTTTTTTGTTTTTGTATTTTTTTGGTACGTAGGGATGGTGAAAAAAAACGAAAACGTTTAATGACCTTTGATTTTAATTAATAATTTGTGCTGTATGCGGTATTTGAATTTTTTTTTTTTTTTTGCGGTATTGCGGGATTCCCCTCCCCCCCCCCCCCCCCCCCCCCCCTCCTACAAAGATGTCCAGAAAGGAATCCACGAGGTAGAGAATGAAATTTGATATGTTTGTTTTAAATGTGACATGCTCCATCGATCCCGAGTTGTCCAGGTTTATCATTTCCTTGGGGATCATTATTGCGGCGGGAATCATTATTGCGGCGACTTGGGAATCATTATTGCGGCGGGGATCAATATTGCGGCGATTTGGGAATCATTGTTGCGGCGGGATCAATATTGCGGCGGGGATCACTTTCGCGGCGGTACACAGTCCACACTCTGAAACCAACAAAGCATGTCGGTAATATAAACATAATTTTTCATTTATTACACGTTTTTCAATAAATATTTGTTTAATCATCTACCACTGTAACAACTTGTTATGAACATATAACACAAACACGTCAATCAAAATAGGCTATGAATAAGTCGATGACAAGAGAAGAAAAACCGACATCCTTTGCAGGCTTCATAGTGTGGACTGTAGCTTTGATTGCGACAACGATTTTTGAAATAGGTGTATATTTAACGTAGAGGTAGTGCATGAATTAAAAAAATATGGTAATGATGTGGCGGCCATATTGGCATACGGTCTATTATAACACTTATAATGATATGCAAGAATGAAATAAGGTCATTAACACTCCCATGACAGACCCAAGGGAAAACAGCACGTGCATGCAGTAGGTGCTAGAATGACTATAAAAGGACTGAATTCGAGGAAAACATTCCATTCTTGCTCAGTTGTCACAGCGGGCAAACTTTGCGGAGAAAAAGGCTTGTGAGTTGACGACCACGCGAAATGCTCGACTAATCGCTGACCAGCATATGGACCTATACAGTAGAATGATTCCACGGCAAGCTGGTTCGTGGTTGACTACATTATAGGAGGGTAAGTAGGGACCTATTTGCAGAATGATTCCACGGCAAGCTGGTTCGTGGTTGACTGCATTATAGGAGTGAAATTTACGGACCTAAATGTAGAATGATTCCACGGCAAGCTGGTTCGTGGTTGACTGCATTATAGGAGGGTAATTCATAGACCTATTTGTAGAATGATTCCACGACAAGCTGGTTCGTGGTTGACTGCATTATAGGAGGGTAATTTATAGACCTATTTGTAGAATGATTCCACGACAAGCTGGTTCGTGGTTGACTACATTCTAGGAGTGAAATTTACGGACCTAAATGTAGAATGATTCCACAGCAAGCTTGTTCGTGGTTGACTGCATTATAGGAGGGTAATTTATTGACCTATTTGTAGAATGATTCCACGACAAGCTGGTTCGTGGTTGACTGCATTATAGGAGGGTAATTTATTGACCTATTTGTAGAATGATTCCACGACAAGCTGGTTCGTGGTTGACTACATTCTAGGAGTGAAATTTACGGACCTAAATGTAGAATGATTCCACGGCAAGCTGGTTCGTGGTTGACTGCATTATAGGAGGGTAATTTATAGACCTATTTGTAGAATGATTCCACGGCAAGCTGGTTCGTGGGTGACTGCATTATAGGAGGGTTATTTATTGACCTATTTGTAGAATGATTCCACGGCAAGCTGGTTCGTGGTTGACTACATTCTAGGAGTAAAATGTAGAATGATTCCACGGCAAGCTGGTTCGTGGTTGACTGCATTATAGGAGGGTAATTTATTGACCTATTTGTAGAATGATTCCACGGCAAGCTGGTTCGTGGTTGACTACATTCTAGGAGTAAAATGTAGAATGATTCCACGGCAAGCTGGTTCGTGGTTGACTGCATTATAGGAGGGTAATTTATGGATCTATTGGTAGAATGATTCCACGGGGAGTTAGTTCGTGGTTGCATGACCACTTTATATGAGTGAAATGTATAGACCTATTTATAGAATGTTTTCACTGCGGGCTGGATCGTGCATGCATGGTTGACTACATTAGAGGAGGGAAATGTATAGAAGACTTATTTGTAGAATGATTCATTATTTGTAGAATGAAAACATTCCATTCTTGCTCAGTTGTCACAGCGGGCGGACTGCGAAGAAAAAGCGACCCACCCACCCGCCCAGCAATTCGCGTGGTCGCTTGACCAGCCATTGAGTTAAGCTTGGGCAGCTTGCCTCAGTCCGCTCGCAATCATCTTCCATACCTTATTTCAACTGAGCATGAATAGGAGTGTTGTGAAATAGAATACTATCGTAATCCAACATTTTAATTGAGTGCTGTGATTATACATTAGGTCATGAACAAAGAACGCCGAGCCAAGCATATGAAAAACGGTACATCTTCCCACCTGAGCCTGCTTCAAAAAGATTACCTAGATCTCAAAGACAAACTGGCAAACCATTCTGTAGCCCAACAATTAGTAAGCCCTATGGCCTGCTCCGAGGGAACACCGGACCAAATCAAACTTTTGGTTCTCAAAGTTGAATCCCTCACGCATGAAAACGTGAAGTTCATGCGAAAATTTGCCGAACAGAACATGATGATAAACGACTTGGAACGACGGCTATCGATCTCGTCCGATATGGCTGCTGGATTACCTTCGTTAAGTTTACCATTGAAAGACCAAGACTCGAACCAGGTGCTGCAGAATATCGGAAATAGAATAGCTGCTACCGAGAATAGTGTAGCACGAATCCAAGTTGCTCAATATGAAAGCAATCAGAAGGTTCAGGAGCAGAATGAAGGTATCGCTGAGATCAAACACGAGCTAGAAGAATGCGTCACACTTCAGCAGGTCATGGAAACGAGGCTACACTCCCAGGAGTCTTCGCAGGGTATGAGTAATTTAGCAATGGCGGATATCGAGATAGCCGTGCGTGACCTTTCCCTTGTCACTTACGATGGTATCTTAGTTTGGAAGATTGATCAAGTGGCACGAAGAAGAAACGACGCCGCAGCAGGACGTGACACTTCATTCTATAGTCACGCATTCTACAGCAAACGCCATGGTTATAAGATGTGCGCGCGCATCTATCTCAACGGAGACGGCATGGGCCGAGGGAATTCGATCTCGTTATTTTTCGTGATCATGCGCGGTGAGTACGACGCGTTACTCCGCTGGCCATTCAGAAATAAAGTCACACTAATGCTCCTGGATCAGGATAATGTGGAGCATGTGATTGACGCGTTCCGTCCTGATCCGACGAGCTCATCCTTCCAGAGACCGCGAGCAAAAATGAATATTGCCAGCGGTTGCCCTCTGTTCTGTCCGTTGACTGAGCTCCCAAAGCATGCATATATTCGAGAAGATACAATGTTTATTAAGGTCATTGTTGATACTATTGATAGTTGAATAATTGGTTACTACTGTTTGTTAAAGGTTGTGTTACATAAACCAGGCATTACAATGCCGAAAAGCATAATGGGAAACACAAATAATGCAGTCAATTACAAAAGCTCGATAAATAAACAACGGAAAATCCCGACAACCTTGTACAATATTTTGGAAACAGTTATCGTCTTTGAACGCCTTTTTGAAAAGGTATTTGTTGTTAGTTTGAGTAGGTTTCGTTTGCATGTATATTGCAGTAATGTAGAAAAACGCTTTTTGAAACCGTGGAATAATAAAGTTCAATGGTTACAACTCATTGTTTTGTGTTTATTAGACTACAAAACAGTCCTATTCTTGAGACAAAATTGTGACGAAACTGATGAGTTGAAGATTGAGCTAATTTAGACTGCCATAGAAACAGTCCCTATACTTCAACGCGAAATCTTCGAGAAAACGAGATCAAGGTTGAACTAGTTTAGACTGCAAAACAGTCACATCTTTCGCGAAAACTAAGATTGAGCTAATTTTAACTGGAAAACAGTCATTACTTTTACGTGAAAGCTACGACGAAACGAGTTGAAGATTAAGCAAATTTAGACTGGAAACGGTCCCTACTTTTACGCGAAAACTACGCCGACAAAACGAGTTGAAGATTGAACCAATTTAGACTGAGAGACAGTCCCTACTTTTACGAGAAATCTGCGGCGAAACGATTTAAAAGTTGAACAAATTTAAAGTGAGCTAATCGATGCATCCATGGTTACGCGTAAAACGACTGACTAGAGGTTACCCAAATAACTGTCAGTAAATTGCGATGCATACATAGTTACTTGTTGCAAAACCCGACCACTAAGTAGTAATTATTCAAGTTACTGAATAAATCAAAGCATCAACTTTTCATACCACTTAAAAAAAATATTTTTTTAATTATTAATTCATTTCTTTATTTTCTATTGTTTATTTGCCTCTATTATTTCTTTATCGAGGGGGACATGAGGGTTTGCGGTTTTGGCCTTTTTTTAAAGCGGTATTGCGGGGAACGAGTCTCAAAAATTGCGGTGATGACAAACCTTGCGATGTGCGGTGTTTACGTTATTTTATGTGCGGTGTCCGGCGAAATAGAAATTTGCGGTGTTGCGATTTTCGATCCAACAAAATAGCTTGCTTAGCTTATTGGTTGTCATCGGTGTAAAATGTCCTGCATTGTCGCAATTAGCTATTTTTACCTTTCGCTGTAGCTTACTGCTGTAGTATCAGTTTTCTAGTAATTGCATTAAAAGTCATGTACTTGAATTGACTTTTTCATTTAAAGTTTTGTATATCACGTGACCTTTAAAAAATTGCAGTGACGGTGTTCCGTTATTTTTTTTTTTTGCGGTGTTGTGGTGTTCGAGTTCCCCCAATGTCCCCCTCTTTATTCTTTCACTCATTGATATTTGTTTTTCTGTTTACTTATTTATTTATTTATTTATTTATCTATCTATCTATTTGTTTATTTATCTATCATTCCATCTATTTATTCTAATTGTCTATATATTTATTTAAAAAAAGCAATTACAAAAGACAAATTTGTCTCAAAAGTTAACATCACGTCCTTCAAAAATCTCACTGCCTTTGATCATGTGACCTTCACCGGAACTATCACGTGAGCACATGCGACCTGCGGCGCAGTGTGGGTAACTTGTTGAGCAGCAGTAAGTAGGCTCAGCAGGTGCCGCTGGACAGCAAATACCGCCGTCTCTACAGCATTTGTTGTGTGTGCAACAAGTGGCTTTTGAGAAAGGGCAGCAGGCCACCTCGTCGAAAGTCTTGGTAATGAAACTCTTGTATGTGAAGACCGCTGGCGAAGAGAATAAAAAGGAAGATGACGGCGGTGGTGACAATGGTGATGATGAAAATAATGATGGTAATGATAATAGCATTCTTACAGCGTGACGCGCAGAAGTTTGACCACATTTAATGTATTTGCATACTTCTATGCACGGGAGTTTGTACTTTACACAGACACATTTGATGTGAAGTCTGATTTTACTCAATAAGGCGTGTAAAAACTCGTTTCGCAGCATAAAGTCCGTGCATAGAAGTATGCGAATATATTAAAAGTGGCCATACATTTGCGCGTCGCTTTAATTAATAAAAATAATTATGATGATGGTAATAATAACTAATGCCGAGCGAGCGAGGAAGGTAGCAGACCTAATCCGGGAGAGGAGCAAATTCTTAATTTTGCTTTTAACCACATTGCTTCGTTCAATTAACCACCATGCCTCATTCTATTATTTCACGTTTGTGTTGAAAACAAAATGGCGGACCAGTGAAGCCCGAGTTCACGCAGATATGCGTCTAATTAATAATAGTGATCTTAATTAATGAATATAATGATGGTGATAATAGTAATCTTTATTATAACGAAGATGGTGAGGACAACGGTCATGATAGAAATGATGTTGATAAAGACATGAATTAATGATGGCGATGATGAAGAAAATGATGGTGATAATAATGGTAATGAGTCAACTTTCATAAAGAATTGTCATTTGCAATATATTTGCATCTTTTCTTAATTTAAAATAAAAGTTCAAACAATTTACAAGTAAAATCAATTCAAAATGAAAAAAAAAATACAGGTTTAAAAGCAAAATCATTTTAAATTAAAGGTAAGTAGAAAAAAATTGACTTTGCCCTGCGTCAGGATTAAGGACACGAAACATAGTTTGCATGGGAGATCCAAATTAGAGGAAGATCTTGCAAGCTAAGAACGATCGAATAGGAGAAACGAGATTCTGAGTTCAATGCAGTTGGACTTTGCACAGTTTGTCTGGAGCGTAGGAACCCTTTATTGTCGAATGCGACTCTTTGATTACATATTTATATACTGATACCAATGTGTGTTTGGAGGATGTGCAAACATCAGTAAAGAACGAACTTGATGGTCCTGGTCGTTTCTGGGTTATAGAGTCATGCGTACAAAATTAAGACGAGAGTACCATCTCGATGTTCCCAGAAATTTTGTGTATGATGTCATGTTTGATGCTGATCCATATTTGTTCGACACTCGCTGTACAAATGCCAAATAACAATGATATTATGTGGTCATGACATCAAATATAACTAATGTTGACAGCTCCTGACAATTTTCCAACGATTGCATTTTTCTTAAATTTGATATCTTCTTTGCAAAAATATTTTTGTACTCATGACAATTTTTCCATAAGGTTAGGCCTGCCCCCGGACCTTAAATCGCGCTAAAACGCGCTAAATCGCCTTAAAACACGCTAAATCGCCTTAAAACGCGCTAAATCGCCTTAAAACGCCTAAAATCGCTTAAAAACATTGCGACCCATTTTCACTATATTGGTATATATACTTGATTGCAGTATAAGCACACCTTGTAGTAACCGGCTAAGGCCAATCATCTAAAAAGATGCAAACTCAAAACACTGCAATGAATTATGAGAGTAGGTTTGAGGCCATGTACTACTGTATTTATTTATTTGGAACTTGAGCTTTTGTTGGACGACGACATCATCAGAAGATAGATCCAAATAAATAAATACAGTATAATACATGGCCACAAACCTACTCTCATAATACCTTACAAAATGCTTCTGAAGGACAACTTTAATATTCTGCAATGAATGTTCTTATCCTTCTAAACACACGTAAATATAAAAAAATTCATAAAAAGATACACCGAATAATAAGGTATTGGGATAATTATATATATATAAACCATAACCTTTCTGAAATTGAGAATATGTAGTATAAAAGAAATTATACATGCATACCATCAAGTACAGAATAATTGTGGTACACATTTATACAATCAAATATACAAATATAAATGAGATGCAAAACTCAAAATACTATAGTTTATCCGGATGTTAATTAAATTAGATTTTTGTATAAATATGTGCTCAATTCCTTCTGCAATAGGATGTAATCATACATATATACAGTATATATACAATAAATAACTATTCCAGAAAGGGTTTGACTTATGAATACTGAATAGTACATTCCATGCAAGACCAAAATGCATTGTGCAGTTTATGCCATTATGTCAGTACAGTGTATTAGAGTTATGTTTTGTATATTAGCTTCATATGAAATGCAAATCAATCTACATTTGCTACCTTTGAAACCAACAATGCATTTCAGTCTTGGAATGCACAATTCAACATTTTTTGTGAAACTTCTACATGCAAATATACATAAAAGCACATTAAAAGTACTTAACCAAACTGCAAGAACATATTATTTATTTATAACATTTTAGAATATTTTTTTTTGGTCTTTCTATAACAAATAATTATCGTCAATCTAGCGAAATATGAAAGAAAATTGAAAATAAATTAATTAAGATTTTATGTGGTTTTCACCGAAATATCTCGAAAACTTTACTAGTAAATAATTTTATTGTACAATTTAGAATCAAGTGAATTCTACTTACGTGAGAAGCATGCAGTCACACATTAATATGGTCAAGTCACACAGTAAAAGGTCACCATTAAGCCATTGTAAGTTAATATCATTTGTTCAGCTTTACTTGTGCAAATAGGTTGTCTGCGTATTTTACATAAACGAGTGGAAAACACATGCAAATATAAAACACTTCAACTATCTTAGCTTGCTGTTCGCCATTTTAAATTGGTTTTGTGAGCCTGCGATAACACCGCACAGGTGTTTCTCCGTTGGGATGGGGGAGTGGATGGAGGCCTAGGAGTGTTCAATTTAACTGGTCAATTTCATGAGACTTTCTGTCAAATCTGAACGGTAATATACATCGACTCACTGAGTGAACTCTTGATTTGTAATACGAAGCTCAGAAATGGCCAACGAGGCTAATCGGTATCGGCTAATCGATACTTCGTCAAAGGGTTGAAAAAAATGTTTTATTCGATCGTCAAAGAAAAATTTCTCATTGAGGGAGTCATAGCCGATAATATTATGACAGCACAGTAACACATGTCAGATAGGTCACATGTCAGGACTTAGCGTGAGAGACTGGGACAAATCAAAATGGCGGAATACTCGAACATAGTTTTATTTTGAGCTTCTGTCATCTCCTGTAAAGGTACATACAAGAGATTATCTTGTAAATAAGATCAAAACCAGGAAACAAGAAGGAAAAAAGACTTGCCACCTGCCACAGACATAACCTTCGAATAGTGGAACGTCCAAGTATGCATCAAGTAAAGAAGTGGTTATTGCTGTAATTAATATCAGCCAGAAGAAGTATTTGAAGTGAGCATAAGAAAAAACACTTGCTTTTGGATCAAGGTATGGTTTGGGGGTATTTTGCTGTCTATACGATCTGGAGAACGTCAAATAGGATGGGTTCCTGAGAAAGATCCGAAAATGCACGCTGAGATTATTTATACATAAAAGATATAATTTATGTATCAAAAACCAAGTTTTTCTGTAAGGATCATCAGTGCGACAGGAAAAACAATTTCAGAAACATTTACACTAACTAACATCAAGATAAGATGCGAATTGGACTTTAAATCTTCATCAGTGGTATGTAGAAATATTAGCTTTAATAATTTCGTTACTGTTCAGTCCCTGGTTTCAGAAACGTTTGTTTAATCTGGAAAAATATCTACTACAATAAAGATTAGATTCTTATTGGTGGAGGTTAGCAATATTATACAAATTCAAACAAATGTTTCTTAGAAAATAGCCAGCAATCCTTAATGAAAGCACCCAGAACGTATAGAATTATTTAATTTATATGTATATACAGAAAGATGTACAAAGGAAGTGTTGTTTAAAAGTGTTGATAATAAAAATATTCAAAATAAAAAAGATATAAAAATAATTGTTTTGCAACTGGTTTCATAGTATTAAACTATGTTAAAATAATTGATAATCATTGTTTAAAAGTGCTTTAATTGTTACGCTATTTGCACTCTATTCTATCAATCAATCAATCAATATGTTTATTTAGTACCATAGTTGATTTTACAATTACAAAAATACATTACATTTAACAGAAATTTAGGTACATTGTTCTATTGTTTTAACTAGCATCATGTTGTACTATTTTGTATTTCATGGATATAATATTTGCACTCTAAATCAATTATGTAAATGAATCACAGGCATTCCTTATATTAATATAAAACTGACCTTTATTGAATACAATTTTTGATGTAAAGTTTAAACTGGCCTTTGCTTACTAGAAGTATTATATTTAAATGATATTTTGAACAATGATACCTTTATTTTCAAATTTCCTTAAATGAACTTAAAATGTTGTTCATTTTTACAAAAAAGAATTACTTAAACCACCAGAAAATGCATCTTCTTCACCATATATTTTCTTAAACATCCCTAAATTGCTGTAAATTGCTTAAAATTGCCTTATGGCGCCTCTGATTTTCTTATATTTTTTCTTAAATCGCCTTAAATCGCCTTAAACCGCACTAAAACGCCTTAAAACTTCACTCGAAGTTTGGCCATATTTTCTTAAATCGCATTAAATCGCCTTAAAACGCTTTAAACCGCATTAAATTACGGCGATTTAAGGTCCAGGGGCAGGCCTAAGGTTGTAGATTTCGATCTGTTGTTTGATTCAGTCTTTTTAAAAAAACGTGTATTTTAAGGATAATTGTGTCCTGTGTATCCTTAATGATGATGAAGATAATGGTGTGGATAACGAATAGCTGTCATTACAGTTATATGCAAATGATTTTGAACACTGGGTTGAAGTCAAGGCTTTCGGGCGAAAACAATAGGTTTGCCCGAAAGCCTCGATTTGAATCCATTGTTTGAAATCATTTGCATATAACTGTAATAACAGCTATTAAGGTAATCATGATGAGAAAAATTTGACGATGAAATTAGAAAGATGAATATGATAATAATAGTAATATTGATAAATGACGATGACGTGAATGATTAATTAAGTTGGTGAGGACAATTTTGATGATGAAATTAAAAAGATGATTATGATGATGATAAATATATAAATCACTTTTTTAACGTCTCAATGTATTTAGCCAGTGGCTAATATTGATTAATGATGATGACGTGAATGATTAATTGGTAATTATTCAAGTTACTGAGTAAATATCAAAGAATCAACTTTTCATATCACATAAAAAATGTTTTTATTCATTAATTCATTCCTTTAGTTTCTACTGTTTATTTGCGTCTATCATTTCTTTATTCTTTCTTTCATTGATTTATATTTGTTTGTCTGTTTACTTATTTATATATTTATTTATTTATTTATTTATTTATATATCTATTTGTTTATTTATCTATCGATCCATCTATTTATTCTAATTGTCTATGTATTTATTACAAAAAAAAAACAATTACAAAAGAGAAATTTGTTTCAAAAGTTAACATCACGTCCTTCAAAAATCTCACTGCCCTTGATCATGTGACCTTCACCGGAACTATCACGTGAGCACATGCGACCCGCGGCGCAGTGTGGGTAACTTGTTGAGCAGCAATAAGTAGTCTCAGCAGGTGCCGCTGGACAGCAATTACCGCCGTCTCTACAGCATTTGTTGTGTGTGCAACAAGTGGCTTTTGAGAAAGGGCAGCAGGCCACCTCGTCGAAAGTCTTGGTAATGAAACTCTTGTATGTGAAGACCGCTGGCGAAGAGAATAAAAAGGAAAATGACGGCGGTGGTGACAATGGTGATGATGAAAATAATGATGGTAATGATAATATCATTCTTACAGCGCGACGCGCAAAAGTTTGACCACATTTAATGTATTTGCATACTTCTATGCACGGAAGCATGTACCTTAAACAGACACATTTGATGTGAAGTTGTCTGATTTTACTGAATAAGGCGTGTAAAAACTCGTTTCGCAGCCTAAAGTCCGTGCATAGAAGTATGCAAATATATTAAAAGTGGCCATACATTTGCGCGTCGCTTTAATTAATAAAAATAATTATGTTGATGGTAATAATAACTAATGCCGAGCGAGCGAGCAAGGTAGCAGACCTAATCCGGGAGAGGAGCAAATTCTTAATTTTGCTTTTAACCACATTGCTTCGTTCTATTAACCACCATGCCTCATTCTATTATTTCACGTTTGTGTTGAAAACAAAATGGCGGACCAGTGAAGCCCGAGTTCACGCAGATATGCGTCTAATTAATAATAGTGATCTTAATTAATGAATATAATGAGGGTGATAATAGTAATCTTTATATAACGAAGATGGTGAGGACAACGGTCATGATAGAAATGATGATCAATATGAATTAATGATGGCGATGATGAACAAAATGATGGTGATAATAATGGTAATGAGTCAACTTAAGGATACAGAGGACTATTAGGTGGCCCATAGCTGTCGTAAAGAATTCTCATATCATGTGCATTGTATTTGCATTTTTTTCTTAATATAAAATAAACGTTCAAACAATTTACAAGTAAAATCGCCTTTGCCCATCGCTGCCATAGACCATGATGCCTTACTGGAGTAATTGTGTTCGGGAGACTGGATTCCAAGATGGCGTCAGGATTAAGGACACGAAGCATAGTTTGAAGCATGTTAAGTACGATCGAAATATAGGAGAAACGAGATTCTGAGTTCTAGACTTTGCAGAGTTTGTCAGTATAGGAACCCTTTATTGTCGAATGCGACACTTTGATTACATATTTATATACTGATACCAATGTGTGTTTGGAGGATGTGCAAACATCAGTAAAGAACGAACTTGATGGTCCTGGTCGTTTCTGGGTTATAGAGTCATGCGTACAAAATTAAGACGAGAGTACCAACTCGATGTTCTCAGAAATTTTATGTATGATGTCATGTTTGATGCTGATCCATATTTGTTCGACACTCGCTGTACAAATGCCAAATAACAATGATATTATGTGGTCATGACATCAAATATAACTAATGTTGACAGCTCCTGACAATATTCCAACGCTTGCATTAGCATATCAAAAATGCTTTTTCTTTGATATCTTCCTTGCAAAAATATTTTTGTACTCATGACAATTTTTCCATAAGGTTGTAGATTTCAATCTGTTGTTTGATTCAGTCTTTTAAAATAAGGTGTATTTTAAGGATAATTGTGTCCTGTGTATCCTTAATGATGATGTAGAAAATGGTGTGGATAATGAATTAAGGTGAGCATGATGAGAAAAACTTTGATGATGAAATTAGAAAGATGATTATGATAATAATAGTAATATTGATAAATGACGATGACGTGAATGATTAATATTAATTAAGTTGGTGAGAAAAACTTTGATGATGAAATTAGAAAGATGATTATGATAATAATAGTAATATTGATAAATGACGATGACGTGAATGATTAATTAAGTTGGTGAGGACAATTTTGATGATGAAATTAAAAAGATGATTATGATGATAATAAATAAATAAATCACTTTTTTAACGTCTCAATGTATTTAGCCAGTGGCTAATAATGATTAATGATGATAACGTGAATGATTAATTGGTAATTATTCAAGTTACTGAGTAAATATCAAAGAATCAACTTTTCATATCACATAAAAAATGTTTTTATTCATTAATTCATTCCTTTAGTTTCTATTGTTTATTTGCGTCTATCATTTCTTTATTCTTTTTTTCATTGATTTATATTTGTTTGTCTGTTTACTTATTTATATATTTATTTATTTATTTATATATCTATTTGTTTATTTATCTATCGATCCATCTATTTATTCTAATTGTCTATGTATTTATTAGAAAAAAAGCAATTACAAAAGAGAAATTTGTTTCAAAAGTTAACATCACGTCCTTCAAAAATCTCACTGCCCTTGATCATGTGACCTTCACCGGAACTATCACGTGAGCACATGCGACCCGCGGCGCAGTGTGGGTAACTTGTTGAGCAGCAGTAAGTAGGCTCAGCAGGTGCCGCTGGACAGCAAATTCCGCCGTCTCTACAGCATTTGTTGTGTGTGCAACAAGTGGCTTTTGAGAAAGGGCAGCAGGCCACCTCGTCGAAAGTCTTGGTAATGAAACTCTTGTATGTGAAGACCGCTGGCGAAGAGAATAAAAAGGAAAATGACGGCGATGGTGACAATGGTGATGATGAAAATAATGATGGTAATGATAATATCATTCTTACAGCGCGACGCGCAAACGTTTGACCACATTTAATGTATTTGCATACTTCTATGCACGGGAGTTTGTACTTTACACAGACACATTTGATGTGAAGTCTGATTTTACTGAATAAGGCGTGTAAAAACTCGTTTCGCAGCATAAAGTCCATGCATAGAAGTATGCCAATATATTAAAAGTGGCCATACTTTTGCGTGTCGCGCTGTAATTAATGAGGATAATAGTTATGATGATGGTAATAATAATTGATGCCGAACGGGCGAGTCTGAGCGAGCGAGCAAGATAGGAGACCTAATCTGGGAGAGGAGTAAGTTCTTAATTTTGCTTTTAACCACATTGCCTCGTTCTATTAACCACCATGCCTCATTCTATTATTTCACGTTTGTGAAATGAAGATAATGGTGTGGATAATGAATTAAGGTGATCATGATGAGAAAAACTTTGATGATGAAATTAGAAAGATAATTATGATAACAATAGTAATATTGATAAATGACGACGACGTGAATGATTAATTAAGTTGGTGAGGACAATTTTGATGATGAAATTAGAAAGATGATTATGATGATAATAAATAAATAAATAAATCACTTTTTTAACGTTTAAATGTAGTTAGCCAGTGGCTAATATTGATTAATGATGATGACGTGAATGATTAATCAAGCTGGCGCGGACAACTTTAATAATGAAATTAGCAAGATGATGTGATAATAATAGTAATATTAATTAATGATCGATGATAATAACTCGCTTACCTTTACAGCAAGTCTCTTGTTCACTGCAGCAGCTAGAAGCCGTTGGAGTGCAGACTTGTGGAAATCTGCCTGAACAACCACAACCTTTCAAAACTATAAGAGCATCACGATGGCATCGCTTCGTATCTTGCCCTTTTGCGTTACACCATTTAGAGCAAGTCAAATCATCGCTAGCCATCTTCCAATACTGTCGATCTACTAGCGGTGCAAAAGTGATGAAGGATTTGAAGGATGGACCACCGAGAGTATATGCCATGTCTACCATAACATTCTGCACATCACAACAGAGAGTTGAGAACGATTTGATCGTGCTTCTAGCGTCGTTGATGGCAGTTTTCAAACCGATTTCAAAGAGTGCGTCGATTTGATTTTCTTTAAGGCAAGGGACCGAAGAACAGTTGCACTTAGTATTAGCTTTTGTTAACGGTCCGTTGTAGAATCGCTTGAAGTCGGCTCCAATACTTTTGAAGACTTCGGGAGCATCTTTGTTTTGCATGTTGTAACCGTAGCCTATAGTTTTGAGTCCCTTTATATCCAAGTACATACACTCCATATGGCCTTCATTTCTCTTGATCATTGGCGCAGGATCGCATGAAAGGGCTGTGGAAAACCCAACAAACATAAGAACAACCAATCTCAAATCCATTGTATGCATGCGGGATGATTTAGTATCGAAGAGCTTCAAATGAAAGTAGACTCTACAATGC
Organism: Metridium senile; assembly: GCA_949775045.1. Classification (NCBI taxonomy): domain Eukaryota; kingdom Metazoa; phylum Cnidaria; class Anthozoa; order Actiniaria; family Metridiidae; genus Metridium; species Metridium senile. The sequence goes on along the minus strand of OX459097.1, from coordinate 21,008,950 downwards.
TTCGATAAACAACTAGCAAGGTTACTTTCAATTTCGATATGACCTCATCGCGGCCAGACGAAATGTTTCCGTGTATTAGGTCACGCAACGTAATTCTGACATCTTGGAAGCTTACTTGAGAACTAAAGACAAATCATTCTAACACTGGCCTTCATTTCTCTTCATCATTGGCACAGGATTGCATGAATGGGCTATGGAAAACCATGCAGCACACATAAGAACAACCAATCTCAAATCCATTGTTTGTATGCAGAATGATCTAGTATCGAATAGCTTCAAATGAAAGTAACTCTACAATACTTCGATAAACAACTAGCAAGGTTACTTTCAATTTCGATATGACCTCATCGCGGCCAGACGAAATATTTCCGTGTATTAGGTCACGCAACGTACTTCTGACAACTTGGAAGCTTACTTGAGAACTAAAGACAAATCATTCTAACACTGGCCTTCATTTCTCTTCATCATTGGCACAGGATCGCATGAATGGGCTATGGAAAACCATGCAGCACACATAAGAACAACCAATCTGAAATCCATTGTTTGTATGCAGAATGATCTAGTATCGAATAGCTTCAAATGAAAGTAATTCTACAATACTTCGATAAACAACTAGCAAGGTTAATTTCAATTTCGATATGACCTCATCGCGGCAAGACGAAATATTTCCGTGTATTAGGTCACGCAACATAATTCTGACATCTTGGAAGCTAACTCAGTGAGAACTAAAGACAAATCATTCTAACACTGAACGAATTATTACATTTATAGAGGTCAAAAAGTATATACATTTCTTGCCATATTTTTCATTGCTTGTGAAGACAACCAGCCATTTTCCTTAACACGTTTTCTTTTTTTTAATAATATTTAAACAGGTTGCCCAATTTAGCATGGCTGGTTTAAATGGGGACCTGTATAACTAAATCTAACAATACAAACATTAAATACAAATATGGTATCACAATACGAAAAGGAGAAAGCGTTTTCTTTGAGAAATTACAATTTCCAAGGTATTCGTGATTTGCGTATATATTGAACTCAATTTAACGATAATAAGTAAGTATGATATAACAACTACATATCTAATATTCAATAAAATCTGATAGTTCTATCGTGCTTCTTTATTTCAACAAATATGAGCATCAGCAGTAAATTAGCAGATCCTTAAAGTGTACATAGCTTCTAAAATATGATTTAAAACACCTTTGCTAATCTGCTTTCAAATGATTTATATAGATGACCTATTTCAATTAACGTTGTCCATCTGGAATGGTTGATCTGAGGCCGATAGGAATTGTGGGAGTTTATTAAATTTCAAATACATTGTTTTAATCACACTTGAGTGGTGCTGAATTACAGATAACAGTATTTTAGAAGTAAACATTAATATTCAAGCGTGATTATAATAGTGCATTTGCAGTCTAACGAACTCCCAGAATTCCTATCGCTCTCAGATCAACCATTCCAGATGGACAACGTTAATTGAAATAGGTGTATACGAGTGAGATACGAAAGTAGACAACAATGAAAAGTCTCAGAAATTGTCAAAATTACATGAATTTAGAAACATTGATTTTATTCAAGAAATCATATCAGTAATGTTGTAATCTATACAATTATCTTCAATCTTTTTCTTGTAATATCTCAATCATGCTTTGCCAGCTAACGGCTCGTTCTGATATGGTAAAAATATAATTATTTGAAGACATTTGCATGACTCAGATCCTGCTAATTTTCGTCATATTCTTTGTAATTTGTCGGCAGTGTAAGTTCCAGGAATATAATTGAGTCATCCGATTCACAACTCAAATGAGAATCATAACACTGATTTGCTACAGTGAAGAGTACAAATAATCGAAATTTCAGGTCAATCCAGCACCAAATCCATAAACATCATTTAGGATTGGTATAAAAAAAATAGAGTCTTCCCAAACAAGTGCCCTTAACCTAGCCAAACAATAGCGGTACTGTATTTGGGGGCCAGCCAAAACGCAGCTTTCGACTGCCAGGGCGAAGACGAAAATGTTTCAAAATCTGTAAAAGAAAATAGAATTGTGTGAATTGGAATTCGGACAACAAAAATGGTTTGTTGGAGTCTTTCAATTTATATCAATATAGGGGTTATATACAGTTTAACTAAGTGAACAAAACTGTTATAATAAAAGTAATAATAATAAACTTCATGAAACACAGAATTAAAAAAGCTGACGCTCATTTACATATATTTAAAGATGTGCAAAAACTATACAGTATGTTGCCCAGTTTCGTGACAGTTTTTAGCGACGGCTATTTGATATTTCAAAAAAAAACCCCCAGAGACTACAGAGAGCACACTGAGCAATTAGCTTCAGTATGCATGTTTTGACAAGTTAGCTTTTACATGCACGGATTCTTCAAAGAGAAGCAATTGTTGACAGATTAATGAAGGTTTACTGCGCAGTAAACTGACATGGGCTCGAAAAAGAGGGATTTACATCGTGTATTCTCAAAGAACAAAGACAATATTTATACTGACGATAGCTAGAGAGTGTAACTTTATTCTACGACCCTTGAATGTTCAGCAATTTTGATATTTGCAAAAAATATTAGACGCATAATATTTAGTTCCTTTTAAGATTAGGTGCCCAGTTTCGTGACATGCAAATACCAGTGATTACAAAAAGCCCGAATACACTGACAAAATTTGGCTTTAAACAAAATCATGGCTGGAAATTGTTTGAAAACACACATGTTAAGAATTCTGTTCGTTTAGTGAATCAAGTTTTGCTTTTGCTATCAAACACTTCGGCAGATAAAGTCGCCTCTTCAGATCGTTTCTCTGCAAACTTAGTCGATCATGACAAGTAGCATGACTTTGAAACATTTCAAGTAGTTTCATATTCCAAAATTCTCAAAAAATAAAAAAAGGAACCATCCAAATGAAAGCGCAAAATATAGTTAAAGGTAACAAAATATGTTTTTGATTTGTTTTATCGAATTTTGTTGTGAATTACTTTGAAAACAATGCCTTTTTATAACGTGTCACAAAACTGGGCCAGCTGTCACGACGGATCAAACTGGGCACCTAAGTTGCCGTCGAAATATTCCTTTTAATTTATCAAATTAAAAGATTCGAAGAAAATATTTACGTCATTATTTTACCGGATAAATTTGCCTTTGTATGACAAAATTTCATAGAGTTATTTTACTCGGTAGAAAAGATATAGTATTTACATACAAACTGAAGTGTCACGAAACTGGGCAACATATTGCTATATCAAACTGATAAATAAAAGAAAAAGAATACATTAAAAATTATTTATAAGGTCGCGATAGTATGGCGCGTTTTTCGTGTCAAAATTTAAGTTCGACATTCGTTTTTCAAGTTGACATTCGTTTTTCAAGTTGATATTTTTTTCAAGTCGACCTTTTTTTCAAGTTGACATTCGTTTTTCAAGTTTGACATTCGTTTTTCAAGTTGATATTTTTTTCAAGTTGACATTTTTTTCAAGTTGATATTTTTTTCAAGTTGACATTCTTTTTCAAGTTGACATTTTTTTCAAGTTGACATTTTTTTCAAGTTAATATTTTTTTCAAGTTAATATTTTTTTCAAGTTGACATTTTTTTGGTTTGGGCTTCCTGTGTTTATGGCTGGTCGTGGGATCTAGGTCAAAGCGCGGCTGAGGTATGGGGAGTAAACAAAATGTCGGTCACTGATGCAAAAGGATGTTTTTAAGACGGATTCAACATTTCCTACAAATGATTGACCATTTTCAAAGCTTGAATTGCAATACAGCTCCAGACGAATTGGATAATTTAGTTACTCGTGCAAACCTTTTATACGGCCCGGCTCAGTTCAACTTGCATCTGTTAATTTAGTAGGAGTTCCGATTAATACTACTGAGAAGAATGCGCAACATCGTAGATTTGCTCAAAGAGGAGGAGAAATCAGCAATAAGCACTTCCTTTAATTCAGATTTCAAGTACTCTGGCTTACCTGGAAGGCCAAGGATTCACATAACGCAGGATTAGTTGTCATATTTATCTGACAATGGATTTAAAGCTGTTGACATGGCCCGTATACACAAACGTAAGCAGTCTCAATGCTCTTTGGCAGATACGGTAAGGAAAAACTCCAATACGTCATTGAATAATGATTTGGTATAATATAAAGAAAAATAAAAACAAAAAAACAAGAACTGTTTCTGATTTATTGTTGTTAGAATATTTTAAAATATACTATTGACCTTGAATATCCATCTATCCCTCCATGCACTACTAATTTCCATCTAAAAACAAATAAATTAAATTTTTAAATCCAAGGATTCTATTATTGGAATGATTCACTATAGCTAGTCAAAGTTATTTAATACTTATATTATACCAAATCATTATTCCATGACGTATTGGAGTTTTTCCTTACCATATCAACTTGTGGTAACCTTGGATCTGCCAAAGAGCATCGAGACTGCTGACGTTGTATTGACGCCTTTCTGTAGCGCACAACCATCAAACCACTGTACCTGCAGGATCAATACGTTTCATACTTTCTCGGACACGCAATTGCTGAACAAAAATTCCTCTCGACATTAAGTGCCCAAGCATCATGCGATATCCAGAATTAGGAAATTTAATCTTAATATTACGAATAGTATCATCTTATGTACGATCATCAATGTCGGTAAAAGATCGACTTGTATTTACATTAAAGCCTTTTTGATTAAATCCATTGTCAGATAAATATGACAACTGATCCTGCGTTATGTGAATCCTTGGCCTTCCAGGTAAGCCAGAGTACTTGAAATCTGATTTATAGGAAGTGCTTATTGCTGATTTCTCCTCCTCTTTGAGCAAATCTACGATGTTGCGCATTCTTCTCAGTAGTATTAATCGGAACTCCTACTAAATTAACAGATGCAAGTTGAACTGAGCCGGGCCGTATAAAAGGTTTGCACGAGTAACTAAATTATTCCATTCGTCTGGAGCTGTATTGCAATTCAAGCTTTGAAAATGGTCGATCATTTGTAGGAAATGTTGAATCCGTCTTAAAAACATCCTTTTGCATCAGTGACCGACATTTTGTTTACTCCCCATACCTCATCCGCGCTTTGACCTAGATCCCACGACCAGCCATAAACACAGGAAGCCCAAACCAAAAAAATGTCAACTTGAAAAAAATATCAACTTGAAAAAAATGTCAACTTGAAAAAAATATTAACTTGAAAAAAATGTCAACTTGAAAAAAATGTCAACTTGAAAAAAATATCAACTTGAAAAACGAATGTCGAACTTGAAAAACGAATGTCAACTTGAAAAAAATGTCGACTTGAAAAAAATATCAACTTGAAAAACGAATGTCAAACTTGAAAAACGAATGTCGAACTTGAACAACGAATGTCAACTTGAAAAACGAATGTCGAACTTGAATTTTGACACGAAAACCGCGCCATACGATAGTGATAAAGACGGTCTGCAATATTGAAAATATGCAAAGTGCCATCTTTATTAATAATGAGAACTGTACTATATGTCTGTACTATATGTATTATATTTTGCTCGTAAACGTAAATAAATGAATTTTGCACCAGACACCCCCCTAGCGCTGCAATTACCCCTTTTTTATTTAAGACATTTAGGGACCGGATATCCCTAACACCTTATAAGAGCCCTTCATTTGCAATTGGGACAACCCCTGACAAATTTCCGGATCCGCGCCTGTGTTCTCTATTTACCTTGCCTCTACGGTGTTTCTCAGGATTATCAGTCGAGGTGTTTTTTTCTAGCTTTCATTTTCATTTTCACTTTCACTTTTATTCAAATTTGATATATAGATTTTACCATTGGCCACTGCCGTAGATAGCAATAGATCGTCAAGGCAGGCAGGGAGATAGTTTTCTTACTTTCTTTTACAATGCAATATATATATGTTATTTACCGGCTGGGAGGTCCGTATAGTGAAAAACTGTCCGAGGTATTGGATGTACGGACCTCGGTCCGGACCGACCTCTAGCCGGTAAATAATTTATTTATTTTTTTTATTCTCTCTCTATATTAAAGTAATGTTTTTGATATTTTACGACGCGCGTTGCTTTCAAATGGCTTCCCAGTAGTTTTACTGAAAAAGAGCGGGTTGTCAGAAACCGGTTTTCATTCAGTGTGACGGCGCCTCGACAAACTTACAGAAATTTTAATGCCAAAATATTTTAAATTGCTGCAGCTTTCTCCATCATTCCAAATCAAATATCGTTTAAAGAGAAAGGGTTTTGTTTATATCTCAACATCAAAGAAAGTCAAGAAACAAAAAACATTAAGTTTTACAAAGGATTTTAGCTGACACGAACACTGAGTGAACCAAGATTGATGTTCAGGAAACGAGTTGAAATTCGACGTTCTTGTGTTTGCATCAAGAAAAAAGCCTACTGAAGCTTATTTTTCGATAAATGATAAGAAATAAGAAATTTAGTCGAAGTCACCGACAACTGTTGAAGGAATTAATTTGTCTGTGTCGTAATTTATGAACAAGATAAAAGTTGAAAGCATTAGGATCGCTGACAGGACTTTGAATCAAGCAAATCGACCTTTTTCAAGATTGTTTATCGTTTTGTGTGCAGAAAAAGAAAGACAAGAACGCTTCCTTACTTCAAAAACACTGAGACTTTGTACATAAACTTCTCGTGAATTTATAGCATTTTAAAAGTGACTGAAAAGAAACGACATATCTCATCAATATATAGCTCAATTCACCGCCGTGTTGTTTACAACATAGTTAATAATCTATTAACTATGTTTACAAGGAATGATAAAAACTACAAGGATATTTTTCAACTACTATTGAGGTATGTGAACGAGCTTTATATTCTTTAGAAAATTAAAAAAAACTTTGTATATTCTCTCGTGAGTTTTTGCAATATTGATTTGATTTTCTCAACTTTTGCTTGTCAAAATGTTTGCAAAAACAATGCTCGCCACGTAGCTTTTAATTTTCTCTCAGTCGGTTATCGCATTCTGTCATTGTCATTTGGTGAATTTAGAATTCTAGATCTCCTACTATTTTGATCGATAAATATTACCATAATTAACAATTACCTATTAAAGAAGATTTTTCAAATTTTTCAAAAATTAATATCTCTGGGAAGAAATGGTACCAACGAACAGGATACCGCGGACCGGGCAGATCGTGAAAAACTGGCCCGCTCGCTAGCCAATCACAGCGCGCGAATCACAGGATACCGAACCGAAAAAAAAAAAATAGAAAATATTAGAAAAAAAAATATATTATATTATAGCACCTTTATGTAAAACGGAGATTTTTAGATTTTTGTCGTCCAATTATTATGACACATTTTATCAAAAATGGGACAAGCTTTAGAATTGTGACTTTGATTTCGAATAAAATGTTGTTAAATCGACAGGATAAAAAAAATCCTTAAGACAGTTGGAATTTTATTTCAAAATTAAACACATTTTGAGGATACGATAAATTCCCTTTGACTTATATCTCGTGGTATCATTCGGGATAAAAAAAAAAAAAAAATGTTGGTTTTTTATTTGCTGTTTATATCAGTACAGTACCGGGCGAATTTTTGACCGGTTAAAAGATCGACCTGGACATGCTGTTCACACGGAACCGATAAATATTTTCGTTCTGCATAGACGAGACCATCAGAACTGGGCAATTGTAAGATTCGTCAGTGGTTTTAACATCTGCCCATGCGCACTGGGCTGTTTTTGGCTACGTTCACACGGTACCGGACGGATATTGGACCGGCCAAACTGTTTACACCGTACCTGTCAATGTTTTGACCGGGCCTGCTGAAAAATCGTCCTCGAATTTGCAGGTCGAATATTTGACCGGTTAGGCGCCCAAATTATTACACGTTTAGCGCGGTCCCGTGTGAACGGAGCACCTAAGCGGTGAGCGGTCACAAATATTTCCGGTACCGTAAAACGTAGCCTTCAACTACGTTTGAAACTTAAAGCCCGGGAGGGATTTGAATGCGGCCAAGGGGAATAATGAGTTCCTGATCACCCTAAACATTTATCATAAAGTTACATGTGTCTTTATGATAAAGACACATGTGTCATTATATAATGCTTCATGTCCATAATTCCTTGCACAGCTTAGCCCTCTGGATTTTATACCTGATAAAACACTGCTGCTCGTTTTTAAGTAGTACAAAAAGATGCTGCGTGATATTTCTATCGAGATTTTGATTGGCTCCAAGAAAAACAATTGGGTAAAGCGTTACGTGGCAACAAAAATGTTTTTGATTTATGCTGTTGAAAATAAATCAAATAAAGTTATATGATAAAATCAAAGAAGGAAGTAACAGCTCCGAGTTAAAATTCAAGTATATATATTTATTCGACATAATGTTTGATATCGTGGAAAAGAATACCTCAATGTGGAGAAATCAATCAGAATCACAGTCAGCAATTTCAGATAAACTTCGTAGAGTTTCTCCGAACTTATCGTTTTTGAACAAAAGGGAAGCTCAGAGAAAAACATCAATGGTAAGTTTATTATAATTTGTAATATAGGATTTGAACGTTTCTTGGACATCCATCGATGTTCTTTTAAAAAATTGAAAACAATAAACTTTTGAGGGGTCGGTGCTGGAAGATTTTGATCCGAGCACGTACATTTCAAGCTCTGGCGAAGAAGTATCATACTAACAGAATGTGACAACAAATCTAACGATCTACAAAAAATTATTATGCACCGCTGTTTGACTGAAAACAATATCTGGCTTGCTCGTCAGTGGGAAAAAAATATCTTACACAAAAAAATCTTGCAACATCCCCCCCCCCCCTTCAAAAGTTAAATGGTCCCCCCCATCCTTACTTAATTTTTGCTTTGGATCCCATGAATCTCTGGTTGATTTATTTGTGTATGGTAAATATGGCAACGTATACATGTCATATAATTTCGGCCAATCGGAGTGCGCCTTTAATGATCAGCTGCGTTCTGTGTGGTATTTGTTCGACCGATTTGAAATGAAAGTATTGACCATGAAACTCTGGTTGATTTATTTGTGTATGGTAAATATGGCAACGTATACATGTCATATAATTTCGGCCAATCGGAGTGCGCCTTTAATGATCAGCTGCGCGCGTTCTGTGTGGTATTTGTTCGACCGATTTGAAATGAAAGTATTGACCATGAAACTTTTTATTTACACAAATATTCTCAGAAGTGAATTCTCGATTTGCATTTTACAGAAAAGCCTCTATCCGATGAATAAACATATCAGAGAAAATGACTTTTTTATCGATTACGACTAGAATATAGTGATATGTTCGGCTTTACTCACCGAATTAGCAATAATGAGTTTTAATCATTCCTATATATACTTCTTTTTTAATACTGATGAATTATGTATTTGACGAATAAAACGGAGTCAAGGTTTTGAATCATCAATATATTCACAGAACCTGAGGTGGATAATTGTTTTAGTATAAATACATGTACAAATGTGATTCTTTAAAATGGAAAAATAACCAGTCTTAGGGGTTGTTAATATGATGGCGAGCTGTCCCTGCTAGCCGAGATAACTCTATTGTTTTGCGTTCCCCGGGGGACTCAAAACAAAAGAGTTATCTCGGCTAGAAGGGACAACTTGCTTCCATATAAACAGGCCCTATTTATAAGAAAAACCTGTTCATTCTTATTTCTATAGCTAATAGATCGCGAAACATTGTAGGTGATTATCGAGCAAATACTAAAACGTCTTATCTCTGAGCTAAATTTTTGTTGATCTGTGATAGGATTGTAAAAAACGAAAAACAATTTTGATAACACGAAAAGTCGAAGGGACGAAAGATCCAGCATTCGAGATCGATTTCTTGTCCTGTATTTCTATATGCTTTCAGTTTCTATTCTAGTAGCTGCAATGTTGTTCTGAGAGCCGGTTGTACGCGAAGGGTGGATAAAGTTATTCGCGGATAGAATTTTTCCACTGCACAGGTTTTTTATATATTTTATCGGCTGGATAAGGGTTTATCCGGTGGATAGCGCTATTCACCCTTCGTACAACCGGCCCCTGAGTGATAGCAATGTAATTAAATAAGTATTTGTTGTACTTTTTTCATGATCACCTGTTAACCGACTATAATTGCGAGTCATGCAGAAGTCAGATTTATTCATACAATCTTTTCGAAATTACGTACCTTTTTTCATCGATCGAAATTCAGATATGTTTGTTTAGACTTTAACCCATCTCGTTTGACAATTATAGTGTTATAGTCCATCTGTTCAGTCCATCTGTATGCTTTTTCTGTAATAAAGTGGGAATATTGGAAGGACGAGTGTTCAAATCATTTCTCTTCTTTTGATAAAGAAAAAGGTTCAGCTCTCGATAATTCCAAGGTATGTTTTGTCTTGTTTTCTCATTTAAGGTATCATAGAACACAAATCGGTCACTTTGTTTGAACGTACTCTCCTGGCACGCTTGATTTCCGCTAAAAGTATAACAAGTATACATTTTCTGAAAGGTTATCTCACAAAGAATACGAATATATTTACACGGTACCGGACGAATTTTTGACTGGTTAAAAGATCGACCTGGACATGTTGTTCACACGGAACCGATCAATATTTTCGTTCTGTTCAGACGAGACCATCAGAACCGGGCAATTGTAAGGTTTGTCAGTGGTTTTAACATCTGCCCATGCGCACTAGACTTTTTGACCGGGCCGGCTAAAAAATCGTCCTCGATTTTGCAGGCCGAATAATTGTCCGGTTAGACGTCCAAATTATTGCACGTTTAGCGCGGTCCCGTGCGAAAATATGGAACGAACTACCCAGTGAATTAAAAGAACTGAAATCCATAAGGTCATTCACTAGAAAACTTAGTTATAGATAGAGTTAATTATTATTTAGTAAGGCTATTTATTCCAATTCACTTTGAATCATCTAGGTTTGTTAAAATTGCTTTTCTTTTATTTATTTATTGTTGTTATTTTGAGGGCCATGTGTATATTATCTTTAGATATTAAGTGTTACCCTCTTTAAATAAAGTATTCTATTCTATTCTAACCCGTAAGCGGATGTTTTTTGACTGGTCAAAATTTCGTCCTGTACCATGTAAACGTAGCCTTATTTAACACTGAATGGATTATCTATTTGGTTCTGAACCATCGATATTCACTGAGCCTGAGGTGGATAATTGTTTTAGTATAAATTCAAATTTGATTATTTCAAAAAGTAAACATAACCAGTCTATTTATATGGAAAAACCTGTTCATTCTAATTTTTAAAAGAATACGAAACATTGTAGGTAGTACCCAATGTATTGCGCGCAGGCGATTTTTCAATGAGGAAAAAGTTGAGATCATCTCACACCTAAACGAGAACGATGACCCCCATTTTTCCACTCACGAAACTGTCATTATGATTATTTTATAATTAACCTATTGTATTTTATCCATTGTCCACCACTATATATATATTTCTCTCTTTGCACCATCATTTACTTGATAATGACAAGGAAACTTCGTGATTTGTATTCGCTAGTTTTCTTATTACAGCATTAATTCTCAGTCACACGTGCACCGCTCGCATAAAAAGCACCGCTATAAAACGTGGAGTTGGTGGACGTCAATCAAACTGTGTTTACAAGAAGCATGGTGTTTTTACTTCAGTTGGGCTGCGAAACATGTCTGAATCCGACGAAGAGGTTGTTGTAGGAATTCAGACATGTTTTGCAACCCGACTGAAGTAAAAAACACCATGCGTCTTGTAAGCACAGTTTGATTGACGTCCACCAACTTCACGTCTTATAGCGGGGCTTTTTATGCGAGCGGTGCACGTGTGACTGAGAACTGCTGTAAATTGTAGAAAATGTTATGATGATCATATTTTTATAATTGTTGTCACTGCCCTGCCGCTACGCTCAACTAGTTATGAATAACTATCTTTGATAATATATCTAGTCTCGTTTTGGAATTTTCGCTCTAACTAAAGTGTCTTCAGGCGATATGATTCTCTTGTAAGAGACGAAAGTAGGATCAGGAAAGATCCTGTTTAGGCTCTCTTTTGCTAGAGATAAGGTGCCAGTGTTTTATTAAAATGTTTTTAATGTTTGGTTCATATTAGGGTTGTCATGGTAACGACAAAAGTTAATACCGGACAATATAACATGGTGTCGAGGCTATAGTGAGGCTGGTTAGGCCATCGGGGTACTATTGTCCATTTTGCCTGGTCAAAAACGACGACGACGAAAACAAAAATACATTTTAAGACTGGTCTACCACAGGTAGTGCTGTAACAATTGCAATCTGCATGGTTTATTTTTAATTAAAGGTAATGAATGAACTTTTGTCATTTTATATTTTTTATATATTTTTTATAAGTATATATTTGCTATTTATTATTATTTGCTATTTGCTATTTGCTATTACACAAATATTCAAAGTGATAATTTTGATTTTCTTAAAAGCAAGTTGGCTAGTTTACCAGAATAATAAGAACCTGTTAAACAAACCAAAAAGTAAGTTCTTACTAGAAAAATAATCTGAATTATTATAGTCAAAGTGAGGAAATTTAAATAAAGTGTTGCACGACTAATAAAAAAATAATTTTAATTTTGTACTGCTGAAATACTGTACCTCCCCCGTCCCAATTCTTAATATTGAGGGGGAGCCATTGTTAAGAGCTTATGTGGTTCACCTGCAAATGCAGTTTCATTTTATTGCAACCTTATTGTGGGAGAAAGGGGTCGTATTTTAATTATTTTAATCTATACACCTAACTGCAAGAACGTTGGCCTGACTCCAGTCATTTAGTTGGAACAAAAATTAAATCACAGACAAAAGAAGATCACTCAAGCTGAACACTTTCTTCAAAAAAGAGTTCAGCTTGAGGAATCTTCTTCTGTGATTTAATTAATTACTTTCCCACTAAATAACAAGGCCAAGACAACGTCCTTGTATTTAGGAGTATAACAACCTTATTTGCAATAAACACAGAGAACACAGAGATGGCAAGATTTGAGAACCAGGGTGTGGTAACAGAATATAATTGAATCCTTATTTTTTTTTTAAATCGATCCCGTCTATTTAAATAGAACTAGATAAATTGGTAAATTGTTATTTATTTATTTATTTATTATTTTACTGATAACTGAGTTTTCACGTATTACAAAATACATATTTGTTGTATTACTTTATCACAAATTCTCTTTTGTTAGAATAGCTATGTTTTCTCAACGAATTGCTTGAGGAATCTTTTCCAGCAGACAAATCGTCATCATTATGCAAACTTGGAAGTGACCCTGAAATAGAGATCATTATTATCATAATTATTATTATTATAATTTAGTGCTCCAAAACAAGTCTGAAAAAATAAACCTTTCAGGTTGAAAACCCCCTCCCACCCTCTCAGTGCTTTTATCAATTAATATGGAAAAAAATAGGAATAAAGTAGTGAATAGGGAAATGTAAATGATTATAGTAACAATAGAGCAAAAAATGATGATAAGAATATATAGTTATAATGCGGAAAACCTAGGAATTAAAAAGAAAAGTCTTGAGTTTCACTTTGAAAGACTCTGTGGATGGTACGTTTTTAATTTGGATGATGTTTGATGTATTGTCATATCACTTTCACAGTACAGTTCATGGAATTGTCAAGGTTTCTCCTCATTTGATTCTACAATAGACCCTTTTAGTTCTGTATGCAAATTGCATATTTGAGACCACATGGCATTCCCCTGAGAGTTTTTTTATGTCAAGTATTAAAATATTTAAACATAACAAATTATTAACTCCAAAAGGAATGAACACGTGGTTTGAAATGGGAAAATAAACATTGAAGCTGAATGGGTCTATTGCAAATCCAATTCTTTTATCAGTTTTAACCTTATTTGCTGCATACAAGTAAGAGATAAATACCGAGAACGGAGGCAATAAGCCGTATAAAGCCCGAGGGGCCGTAGGCCCCGAGGGCTTTATAGGCTTATTGCCGACGTTCGAGGTATTTATCTGACTTATTACATGATTTACAGAGGTTTTCCAAAAAGGCCTTGTATTTTTAAATTTTGTATGCAACATTTGGGTTTTTACGCCATATACTTTTATCGATGCAAGTCGTTTTCAAGACGACAAATATATTCTTCAGAAGATTCTTGAATTGTTTTTATTTTTATTTTTAGTGCATGACTTATTACATGATTGAATAGGTTTTCACACAACTTCATGTCCCAAAGGGCATCATCAAGCTGATTATTTTTTTGGTTTCCCATGAGAATACAATCCAAACAATGGGCTTTTAGTTTTGTTGTACACTACAATACTAATGAACTGTAACGAACAAATGAATACGTTTTCTTCTCACTAACTGACATCGATCGGACAGTTAGCATAAAGTGTTAGGGTCAGGATTTGTAAGCAAAGGGTTCGGGGTTCGATCCTCGAAAGGGTCACTCTATCAGATTTTTTATCCGTTAAATGTTCGCAACTAGAAAATTTCTAAGTTTAACGTTACATATAAAGTAGGGATTAGGTCATTGGTATTCAAGGGCAATATACATTAGTATTCAAGGGCAATATACATTAGTATTCAAGGGCAATATACATTAGTATTCACGGGCAATATATAGATATTGCCCTCAAATGGGGGCAATATCTGTATAAAGCCCTTGAATTGATAATGAACAGGGTAATACGCGATATAAAGCCCTAAAAGTAACAATGAAAACCGATGTAATCATGTAATAAGTGCAATGCATTGCTTTAGTGTCAGTTTGTTTACTCACAATTGCAGGGAATTGAATTCCTAAGTTTCTCCTGATTTTAAATTTACAATTGTAAGATTTTCCTAAGGTTCTCATTGTTCCACAGTTGCAAAGTCTTTTATCAGGCTTTACCTAATTTACTTTCCACAACTATAATGTTTGGTTTGAGTGTCACCTTTTTTTTAAAAAAAATTGCTGGGAATTTCCAAGCTTTTTTTAGGTTAACTCCAACTGGTGTTTCTCTTATAGAATTAAGGTAAATTAGGCCAACATACTTTCAGAAATGTGTTTCCCTCTAGAGCTGAGGGGTCTAGGGGCATGGGGTGTATGCATTCAAAGAATTAATATATCCTAATTGGATTTTATTGGGAATTATATTTTTATAATTACAGACTACAAACAAATATGAGTACGGGAATATTGTTGTTTGTACTGTGTCATGTTGCATCCCTCAGGGCTTCTTTGTAGTAAACAGATTGCATATTAATTGTTGTACAATTGAAACATATTGTGTTTCTATAAGTAAAATAAGAAATATACTTGACTAAGACTACAAATTAATGTTAGTGGAGAAGGTGTTTCTCACTTACGTTGCTGTCTTGCAGAATGAGTGAATGAGTGAAGTGTTTTTTTTCGGTCAGCATTCCAACATAACAAGTCAATATAGTTTTTAAGAAATCAAGTTAATGATTATTAAAAAAATTACATTGTACAATCATGTACAATGTTCTGATTAAATAAATGAAGAGAACAACAATTATGACAATTTAACAAAGTATAATTTTAAACGGTCGTTGATCTTGGTATCAAGTGCTTGGTATGGATTATATTCGAGCTTGTGATATGGAAGCACCTGTAATATCATGACTTTCAGCTGATTTTGCATCACTTTCTACCAGGCATCATCATCATGGAAATCTTCTTAGTTACATCAGAAAACAATAATCATTTCGTTAGAATTTAGATTTTTAGCAAGAGAAACATGCATTTGCAGATTTCTTCATCAGTGCAGCAAGTGGCTGCAAAATCAAAGTAATGTGGAAAGTACACCTGTGGTTCTCTTCTAAGCAAAAAGGGCACTAGTGTTAAAGATACTAATTCAACCCAACACTATTTAAAACCTCCAAGGCAAATCAAAATCAGATAAATCATTCATATCTTGTATTATCAAGATCAATGACACAGCCAGATCAAAACTCTAAGGATAATGCACAAAAGTAACATGCAATGATAAAAAAGAGACAGTCAGAGTAATAGTATAGGCTACACAAGAGAGGTATACACATTTTGAGCAACCTAATATCAGACAAGGAAAGGCAACTAAACTTGGTCTATTTTGCTGGGATGATATTATTTACTTATAACACCTGTGCTTCTCCCCTTAGTAAAATGGATTGTAGTGTAAACGATGCTGACAAGTTGGACACAACATTGAAACAACAACGAGCAAGGCTCATCCACCCCAACGGTACTTCATGAAAAAAAAAAAGATTGTAAAGAGGAACACCAATACATCACATCGCAATTTTAAGAAGTTTTTGCAGTTCACAATCTGCAAGATTATGCATATCTTGTATTATCATGATCCAGGACAAAAGGAATGAAAATGCAAGTTTAAAAAGAAGAAAAATAACCGTTAGGAATAAAACAACTAGAGTAAACGCTATGCATGAGAAGTATACAAATTTTGAGCAACTTAATAGCACTCAATGAAAGGCAACAGAAATGTGTTCATGTGTCCAGTTATTTCCAAATTCATGAAGAAGAAGATTCGAGTGTAGATGAAAGTGTTTTATGAACTTAAATCTAAGTTTTGTCTTAATATATAATGCAGCACCTTAAAGATCTGAAAATACTTTCTGGGGAAGCTCTTGGTCAAGCTGAAAGTGCTATCCCTAGATTAGCAAGCCTGCTTAGCAAACTGTCAGCAATGATGTTGATGACGATAAAGAAGGTAATATCCAGGATGGTGAGGGTGATGTTCTCAATAGTGATGTCAACAATGATGGTAGTGTTGACAACAATGATAGAGATGATGACTATAATGCAGAAAGTGTCATTGATGATGACAATGACAGTAATGACATCTGTATGTTACTTAATATTTCAAGAGAAATGCATTGAAATTGCCAATTGCTTTTTGCCTCTACTGGTTGTGCCAGTAGCATGGGACGGTATATGTCCCGTTTTGCACACACCCTTTTGACCATTTTCTCTCTCTTTTTTTCTGATACTGTTAAACAATTAATGTTGTCAATATGGTCAATAAAGCTGTTAAAATGTTAAAATAAATAAATAAAAATAAAATATAAAGGTCTATTTTGCTGCGAAGAAGTTATTCATTTTAACAATGTTATTTACTGTAAATGTGCAATTGAAACGAATGTGATCCCAACGAATCTCTGGCTGGATATACATCTCGAGTTTAATTTAAATTATCTAACTACTGTCCCTATCTGTCTCTAATTGAGAGAACACTTGTCATTAAACCAACTATTATTTGAGAAGTGGTCACTTTTTGGGTCTGGCTTCTATGTCTCTTTTGTAATGTCTCTGTTTTATAACATGAATGAATGTTACAAGATTACCTGTGCTTCTCCCCTTAGCATATTGTATACTAGTGTAAACGATGCTGAAAGGTTGGACACAAAGTTGAAACAACGACGAGCAATGCTCATCCATCCCACAGTACTTCTTGAAAGATAGATTGTGTAGAGGAATACCAATACATTACTTACAGAATTTTAAGAATTCAAGCAAATTTAAGAAGTGTTTGCAGTTTACAATCTGCAAGATCATATTTATATCTTGCACTATCAAGATCGAGGACACAGCTAATGAAAATGTAAGCTTGAAAAGACTGAAAATCAAACTTTAAGGAAAACAAACAGTCAGATTTAAGGCTATACAAGAGATGTATACACATTTTGAGACCTCTATAGCAGACAAGGAAAGGCAACTGAAGTTTGTCAATCGCTACAAGAGAAATTTGTCCATGTGTCCAGTTATTTCCAAATTCATAAAGAAAAAGAGTTGAGTGTACATGCAAGTGCTTCATAATCTTAAACCAAAGTTTTATCTTAAGACATAATGCAGCACCTTAAAGATCTGAAAATATTTTCTGGGGAAGCTCTTGGTCATGCTGAGAATGCTATTACTAGATTTGGAAGCCTTTTTAGCAAACTGTCAACAATATTGTTGATGAAGAGAAAGAAGATAATGTCCAGGATGGTGATGGTGACAATGATGATAGTTTTGACAACAATGATAGTGATGATCATGATGACAATAATGCAAATGGCGTCAATGATGACAATGACAGTATTGACATTTGACATGCCGGATAACAGCTTCAAAGGGAAGACTTTACTTTACTTTAATAAGCTACTTAAGGCCACTTGTTGGGCCTGGACTCTTTGTCACTGTTTTATAACATAATCGAGTAATGTTGGTTGATGGTTGAATGTGAAAAGAACACCTGGGCTTCTCTCGTAAGCTAGGTTTGCACTAGTGTTAATGATGCTGAAAAGTCCCAGTTCAGCTGAAGAGATAAAATACCATTGTTCTATATACAGAAATATGTTTACCTTCTCTTCTTCATTCAGATTGCTTACTTGTTCCTCAAAAATCTGCAAAAAAATATATCATAAATTGGTTTTAGTTGCAAATTTATAAGCCTAAAACAGGCAAATTAATGAAGGCTTATTTCAAAGTAATTATTAAATTGTAGTAATGTTTTTGTATAGGAATTAAGCTCTAATGTAATGTTCGATTGAACCCAAATTTGTTTTTCAAAAAATCAAATTGATTATGAATTTTATACACCAATAAATGTCCTAATTAATTGCTTATTCACATCAGGTGCATGTGTGTCCATTGATATTGCGAAATATTGTAAAATGAGACCTATTTTTAAAATAAAATTCCTTTCTTAAATTGTCGAAAGTTCCAACAAGCGACTAACTAGAATGCACTGGGATTTATAGCTTAAAAACCGTAATTTTCAGTATCAAAATGTTTCGAAAATTGTAGCCAGGACTGCGTCCAGCAGATGGTTGGATGTGGTCCAAAACGTTATCTTTTTGTTCTATAATCCGTTCCAAACAATGAAAACACACGGGAATGGCAAAATAATACTTTAAAAGTATTGGGTACGTTAACATAGTAAGAAAAACGATTACATACGTCCTTTAAATCGTCCATTGTTGGTTTAACGAAACGAGGCTTTTAAATTTCTGAGGTCGAAAGAGCAGTTGTTCTCAACCGCTGAACTTCAGTAACGCAGACGCATAAAACATGGTATCGAGGCTTAATCTGATCACAATCTTTCTGTCTACTGTATTTGCTTTGTGTTTGTTTTATTGACGGTGTGATAGCGGCAACATTTAAAAAAATCTCCCCTAATTTCTAAGTTCTAAGGTCTATTGGGCCTATCATGTTTTCACACGTAAACAATCAGCATACATAGATACACTCACTCCGAAAACAATTTAAAATTTGAAATTGATTGAAAGGGCTCTTAACGTTCTTCTTTTGTAAAATACTCGTAAATCCGAACTAAACTTAATTTAATTGTAACATATAGACTTATATTAGAAAGTGTTATCCTCGATAAGTGGAACAGTTCATAAACCGAAATAAAATCGACTTATTTGTGACGATTATTTACTGTAATAACAGTGTTCGGAATCACGAACGGAAATCGATTGATTTGTCCAATATTATATTTTGATGTAGTAATTTTTTTAACTCAAACAACACTCTTGTGTATTACATTGAATTTGAATCTGGAAACATGAAACTACTTTTCAAAATTGACATGTCTTATTATTGTTTTCTTAAGTCTTAATATGATTATTAAAGCGTGAAAATTCTCAAATTAGTCATCAAAACAACCAAATATAATTTTCAAAACATTCTGTCAACGTAATTTTCAAGCTTGGTATCACTGGTTTCCCAGTTTGAAATCACTTTAATAAAATTATAAAATATGAATAGAAGCTACCCTCTTCAATGTATTAGTACTTGTAAATAAAATCCAGATCGTATTAACATATTGGATTTTTGTGAAATGAGGCTTGAAATAAATAGTTACGACATAGTTTTATTTACATTGAAATTATTCAATCAATGTTAGGATCAAAAACCTTATTTTTAGAGAGAAAATAAATATCTAAATATTTGAAAGTCTATATTTCTAATCAAAAGGGAGTTTTGAAAGTTTAACATAAGTAATCACAGGCAACATGACAATTGTAATAAATTGACATAAAATTTTTAAAAACTGAAAAGGTTAACAATTTTGATAAACTTTATCTTTCTTATCTTATTGTTTAACTTTAGTAGTTAAGTTAAGTTAATTCTTAACTTTATTTTAAATTTAACTTTAGGAATTAAGTTAAGTTAACATTTAAATCTTTATCTGAAATTAAAAATTAATGATTAAAATATTAATTGCATTAGCATATTGAATTTTGAAAAATTGTAAATATTAATGCTACTTTTAAAATGTTTAAGAGTAAATACCACTTCCACAGCGTATTCCATTAATGAAATGCATGGTCGGTTTTGAAAACTTAAGTAAATTATAACTATAAAAGTGTTGTTCCTATACAATTAAGAACACTTCGGAACCAACAAAGATGTGCAATCCCATTCAGTCATGGAATACACTTATGAGTCTGAACTTTTCAAACGTAAAACTATACGTTTAAATTTATAAAAAACGTTTTCAAAAAACGTTGTCAGAAGGACATCTGAATCTGCAATTTGAGACCAAAATGAATTCTAGGGTAAGGCATTTTTTTTCTCATTAAAAATTAGTTTGCGTGCACTTTCTGGCATTGGATATGGCGATGGTAAATATAAATCTGAAGCTAAGGTGCTAAGCGCAAAACAGGGGCAATACACTTCGGTCTCAGATTGCAGATTGCAGATCTTCTTCTGACAACATTTTTTGAAATAGGTGTATACCAATAGCTACAAGAACTACTTTTACCTAAACGTTTTAACAATATAAAATTTAGATTCCCTTGATTGACACTATTCTTATAGTAAAAAAACTAAAACTTATCAATCGTTTTTGGCACTATGTACCTTTTATCATAGAAATCATTTAGAAATTTTATCATAATAAGTTGAGCAAACTAAGTCAAAGTATCAATTAAAACGTTTGTCAAACGTTATATTTTCAAAGTTTGCGGTTAAAGCTGTAGTATGAAATATTCTCAGAACTAATTTTAAGCATTCTAATACTTTTCTTTACCTCACCTTGTTTTTCGTCGCATACTGCGTCGCTTCTCAAAACATTTTGAGACAAAGTTTTAAAAACAATATTTCCATTTGCGAAATAAACGGATTTGTGCTAACTAAATGATTAAATTTTTGACTGCGAAGTATGTAGAGTACTTATGGATATCAAGCGAAAATGTAAAAATACCATAAACGCAGGTACTTATGTCGAACTCCGTGGAAACGTCAAAAATATACATATTATGTATAATAACAACAGAAGGGGGTGGCTTTTGTTCAATACGTAGATTCAATATACAAGATTGACGAGAAAACTGGACTGGAATCAAATTTTAATTCATTATAATAAGTATTATTTTTTTTAATCAAAATCCACTTTTTAAAATTTAAAAATGACTGAAGGTAACTGGCTTCTTTTGGAAATAATGTTAAACTTTTTTTTACGATTTATTATGATATTATCTACGATTTATGAATATGAAATTTAATGCTGATTACAAACATGAAAATAAAAATGGGGTGTCCCCAGATTGTTGCCGAGATAATCAGCATTTAATGGATGCCCATTAAAAAAAAACCCACAACTCATAAGAAAATGAAAACATTTTTCATACTACATCAAGCACAAATGCCGGGTAATGAATAATTCTATAATACAACATGGATGGTTTTAAATAAAAGACAAAGACATACATTGATCTGTCATTTCTCCTTTAAGTGCTTTCAAAACTCGCATGCAATCGGACAAAAAAACCTACGAAAATCAATTATTTTTGTACGTTAGAAAAAATAACCTTTTGAAGCTCAAAACGTGTTTGTTGTGCACGCGCAAATCGTTGGCTCGAATTGAACGTTCAAAAGCGTTCAAAAGTAGCTAGTCATCTTAAAATTTTCCTGAAAAATTATAAAAATTATATAACTATTAAAATAACGTCCGTTTGAAATAGTTATAAGTAAATAATAACGTATTATCAATTTCATAGGTATTTTATATTTATCCAGGTTATATTTGCAAATTGGTATGATCTGTGGTTGATGAAGCAATAAAATTCCATCTTATCTAACAAGTACTAGTGTTTACATTTTTTACTTTGATTTTTCATCATATAGAAGCAAGTCAAAATGTGTTCTTTTACAGGCAGGGCTCTAGCTTTTCAATTATTTATCTGAACTGATATATATATATTGAGGTCTTCAAAAAATATAACGACCTCTATATCTTAAAAACAATATCTAAAATTAATATCTGAAAACATTTTCAAAGACAATTTAACGAAGCTTTTCAAGGAAATCTGAAAGTTTTCAAAATTTGTGTAGGACAGCTTTGCATTGTGCGCATACGATGTTACTTAAGTTATCTAATTGTTGGCTGCACTGTGTTTTGAGCGCTCCAAATACCCAATTTTTTTGTTTAAGTTCAAGTGAGATAGTTTGGATTATTTGTTCGTCAGTTACATGATTTCTGAAATACTTGTGCATTCTATAACTCAACACCATTTTCATACTCGAAAGACACTTGTTTGTGATGAAAAACTATATATTTTCACTTGTGTTCTTGGTGCAGTAGGTAACGTAGCAACAAGCCAATAACGCATAAAAAATTCAAATCATATATAAGAGCAGGGGTAAGGCTAGCAATAACATGAAAGCATGATTTCAATAAATGTTTAATAATATATCCAATATTATTGAAAATATATAGATTAAGAAATTTAGAAAACTTTTTAAGAACCGTAAAATACATTCTCCTTATGTTTCTAAAATTTCTAAAAGTTTTCAAAGTTTGCAATTATGCGCAAAATTTTTTTGCAAGCCATTCCCTTACCTTACGTTAATGGAATATAATGAAGCATAAACTTTAGCAAGGTCCATTACCGAGTTTCCGAAGTAGGGTGCCATACAAACAAAATTTTCGAAAAGTTCTTGAGTTATTTATTAAGAATTAGCCACTACTCAACTTTAATAGATTCTTATATATCAAGACTATGTTAATTAATTGTGTACTGTTAATTGAAGCAAGGAAAATAACAGAATCAAGAAACATATTTTTTTTATCTAAAAATATGAAATAATAAAATGTCAAAAATATTAATATATTCAATACATCAATAAACTTACTTTATTTATCTAAAAATATGAAATAATAAAATGTCAAAATGTCAACGATTTTAAGACAATATTTAAAAATTGAGCAGCTAGTGAAGTTCAGTACATTGAGCTGTTTCCTGTTCTAAAAATGAGTCCAAACGAGTTACAAATGTCACATTGCTACCACAACTTTTTGAAAACTTTATAGGGTTTTATAGGATGGCTCTCTCTATAGCTTGAGAGTCAGTTTTAGGTCCTTAACTTATTCAAAATAATATTATAATATAATATAGGTATCTTCGTTTCTGACTGATTGAATAATAGCGAACATTATTGAACTCGGTGAATCACAGTGTCACACTAGAACGGCATTGTTTTGGATTGTGATGGTAAACCCTAGATCATACATGCTAGAAGCACGACCGATCAAACAATATTGCATGACGTCATTGTTATTAACAAATTATACTAAAAAATAAAATATTCAATAGTGAACTTTTTGCTACATTTTTTTCTCATTTAAATATAATTGAAATATTTTGAATGAAAAAAAGAACAACTATTTGCATATATTTTCCATATCATACGAAAGCCGAACTCAATAGATGTTTAATATCCAATATTGTTGAAAATAAAGATTACGAAATTTAGAAAACTTTTCACGAATCGAAAAATACATTCTCCTTTAGTTTCTAAAATTTCTGAAAGTTTGCTTCAATTATGCTCAGAAGTGTTTGCCAGCCATTCTCTTAGATAGATAAATAGATAGTTTATTAAAAAAGCTATAGCAGCCCGTAGGTTGAATTCAGAAAGCAAAATTGCAATTGATAACCTAGAAAATATAAAAACTAATACACTAATGATAAAACTATATATAAAATGATACATTAACGATAAAACTATAAAATCTAAGAATTATAAAACTACTAACTTACCCTAGGTTGATCGATAGAATAAATACAATGAAGCAGGAACTTTAGCAAGGTCCATGTCTATGAATTCTTAGATATAGTTATCTTGGTATATAGTAATCATCTTATAGTGGGCTGCAATGTGCACCACTCCAAATATCCAATAAATGTAGGTTGTAGTTCCAGTGAGATCTTTTTCATTATTTCTTCGGCAATCACAACCTTTTTGAAATACTTGTATGTGACACAAGTTGTCACCCTATTCATACTTGAGAAGCTAAATAACTTAATTGAATTCTTAATTGAATTGCTTAATTGTAATAAAGATACATGAATTGAAAGACTGGTTTTGAACAGTATCTCTCCCAATTGCGGAAACTAATAACGAAACCGTGCTGAAGCACCAAATGAATCACGCGCATAAATACGATATATATGTTCAAGCATGTTCAGACCTATCCTTCCACGCAGAGTTTGCGTTGCGTGATGGGTGACGTGATGTCACTAAGAGCGTCTGCGTAGGAGACAAGTTCAGGCCTGTCTTCAAAGAAATTATGGCTGAAAGCGTTTTATTTTTGCAATATTATAGTTTTTATCTCAAACCTAACAAAACTTGGTATAGTATTGGCATTATATTAAAAAAACAAAAAAAAAAAACAATATTAAAACGATTTCAGACATAATTTCTTTTAACCCAGGTTTTAACATGCTTGAGTAATAAAACAAACAGAATGGTTCAGTGTGAATGACAATTCGCTTAACAAATATTGTTTTGTAAAATTTATAGCTCAATTAACTTAGTACTGAATTGTTATCATCTGAAAGAAGGCAAAATGGACTGTATATAATCAATGATCGATATTTTAGATAATTTGCACAATTTACATCTTATTAAGGTATGGATCTCATCCATAGAATTTCATGAAACTTTATCTACAAAGAGGATGACATATGTAAAACTATAACCTCCATGTTCTTCACAAGAAATCACTGTAACACCCTACTTGCATTAATCATATATTGAGTACTTTATTTTACATTATAAAAATTACGTAACATTTTTTAATTTATATATCTAATCACTTTTGCATTCATGCAAGAAACCTATTTGTAGTTATTTGTAAGCCAAACATCAATAAAAATGACCGAGTTTCCGAAGTAGCTATAGGGTGCTATACAAACTAAATTTCGGGGATTCCCCTAAATCCCCCAAAATAGAATATACACCGTCCTTCACGCAACGCATCAATACCCGTAATTGATTGATTGATTTAAAGCAGGTTTAAACATGTATTTACAAAATACACCACTTTAGCATAGCTATAATCTTACACTGGACCTTCAAAAGAAGAACAATGAAATAGTTGTATATAAGTAAGAACAGTTAAATAATAGTTAAGAGGGGGAAACACAATAACTAACCGTGTTTTTGTTGTCTGACATGAATCGGCTGAATAACTATTTGACTTGGTTGACATGTTTATTTATGTTGTGATTTTCACGATGTTTCAATCGCTATAACTTCGTAAAAGTAAAATCATATCTCCCATACTGAATTTTACATGTTTTTTTTAGACTTTTATAATCTTTCCTATATGTTTTATTTTCAGGCTATAATCAACATTTTACCTCAAAGGAAAATTGATTTTTAAAAAATTACAAAAAGTTTTGAAAAGTTTTGTTTTCAAATCTTATCCATTTTCAATGGCTTGCTAAGATATCAAACCAAGAATGCTAAGATATCAAAACAAGAACTCAAAGACTGGTAATTGGGCTCAAATTGCTAGCAATCATCTCAGAAACACATTTGAAGCCCAAATTGGCAGTTATTTTGCGGCGGATTCAACTTTTAAGAAGGAAGTTTACAAGGATGTATTTTACATGCACGGATTCTTCGAAGAGAAGCAATTGTTGACAGATTAGTGAAGGTTTACTGCGCAGTAAACTGACATGGGCTCGAAATAAAGGGATTTACATCTTATATTCTCAAAGAACAAAGACAAGATTTATACTGACGATAGCTAGAGAGTGTAACTTTATTCTACGACCCTTGAATGTTCAGCAATTTTGATATTTGCAGAAAATATTAGACGCATAATATTTAGTCCGTTTTAAGATTAGGTGCCCAGTTTCGTGACACGCAAATACCAGTGATTACAAAAAGCCCGAATACACTGACAAGATTTGGCTTTAAACAAAATCATGGCTGGAAATTGTTTGAAAACACACATGTTAAGAATTCTGTTCGTTTAGTGAATCAAGTTTTGCTTTTGCTATCAAACACTACGGCAGATAAAGTCGCCTTTTCAGATCGTTTCTATGCAAACTAAGTTGATCATGACAAGTAGCGTGACTTTGAAACATTTCAAGTAGTTTCATATTCCAAAATTCTCAAAAAATAAAACAGGAACAATCCAAATGAAAGCCCAAAATATAGTTAAAGGTAAGAAAATATGTTTTTGATTTGGGCCAGCTGTCACATAACCGGGCACCTAAGTTGCCGTCGAAATATTTTATCAAATTAAAAGATTCGAAGAAGATATCTACATCATTATTTTAACTGATAAATTTGCCTTTGAATGACAAAATTTCATATAGTTATTTTTCTCCGTAGAGAAGATATAGTATTTACAAACTGAAGCGTCACGAAACTGGGCAATACTGATATATCAAACTGATAAATAAAAGAAAAATAATACATTCAAAATTATTTATAAGGTCGCGATAGTGATCAAGACGGTCTGCCATATTAAAAATAAACGATAAGTGCCATCTTTTTTAATAATGATAACTATAATATATTCCATTATATTTTGCTCGTAAAAGTTAAATAGTGAATTTTGCAACGGACAACCCCCTAGCGCTCCTATTTTATTTAAGACATTTAGGGACCGGACATCCCTTACACGTTAAGAGCCCTTCATTTGCAATTGGGACACCCTTGACAAATTTTCTCTATTTACCTTGCCACGACGGTGTTTGTTCTTCACTAACTTTCATTTTCAATTTCACTTTTACTTTTATTCAAATTTAATATATAGATTTTACCATAGGCACTGCCGTAGATAGCAATAGATCGTCAAGGCAGGCAGGGAGATAGTTTTCTTACTTTCTTTTACAATGCAATATATAAAAAATACTAGAAAAAAATATATATATTATATTATAGCACCTTTATGTAAAACGGATATTTTTTAGATTTTCGTCGTCCAATTATTATGACACATTTTACATGAAAAATTGGACAAGAATTTTGACTTTGATTTTGAAAAAATTATTGTTAAATCGAAAGAAAAATTACAAATCCCTCAGACGGTTTGAATTTTATTTAGAAATTAAACTAAGCAATAAGTTTTGAAGAAATTAACGATAAATTCTAGATAACGATATATCTCTTGGTTTCCATTCGGGATAAAAATAAAAATTGACCGGCTAAAAGATCGACCTGGACAGAGGGTCCTGAAGGGGTAAATTGGGAATTGGGATTTGCCTTTTTTCGAGGCTAGGAATTGGGATTTGCCCATTGGGATTGGGATTTGTCCATTGGGATTGGGATTTGTCCATAGGATTTGGCTATTTCTTGTCCATTCGTTTTCTCTTTAGATGCTAAAATAATGTTTTAAATTGAGTAATTTGCAACATTTTACGTCGTTTTAGTAGACTAGAAGAGAAAATCGAACTATCTTTGGCTTCCTGAGGTTAGTATTCAATTTGGGCTTCCTGTGGTTAATGTTTGGGCTTCCTGTGGTTAATGTTTGGGCTTCCTGTGGTAATTGGGATTTTGATAAAAAAATGATTGGGAATTGGGATTGGGTACCCCCCTTCAGGACCCTCTGGACATGCTGTTCACACGGAACCGATAAATATTTTCGTTCTGCATAGACGAGACCATCAGAACTGGGCAATTGTAAGATTCGTCAGTGGTTTTAACATCTGCCCATGCGCACTGGGCTGTTTTTGGCTACGTTCACACGGTACCGGACGGATATTGGACCGGCCAAACTGTTTACACCGTACCTGTCAATTTTTTGACCGAGCCGGCTGAAAAATCGTCCTCGAATTTGCAGGTCGAATATTTGACCGGTTAGGCGCCCAAATTATTGCACGTTTAGCGCGGTCCCGTGTGAACGGAGCACCAAAGGGGTGACCGGTCACAAATATTTCCGGTACCGTGTAAAACGTAGCCTTAAACTACGTTTGAAACTTAAAGCCCGGGAGGCATTTGAATGCGGCCCAGGGGAATAATGAGTTCCTCATCACCCTAAACATTTATCATAAAGTTACATGTGTCTTTATGATAAAGACACATGTGTCATTATATAATGCTTCATGTCCATAATTCGCTGCACAGCTTAGCCCTCTGGATTTTATACCTGATAAAACACTGCTGCTCGTTTTTAGGTAGTACAAAAAGATGCTGGGTGATATTTCTATCGAGGTTTTGATTGGCTCCAAGAAAAACAATGGGGTAAAGCGTTATGATGTTGAAAATAAATCAAATAAAGTTATATGATAAAATCAAAGAAGGAAGTAACAGCTCCGAGTTAAAATTCAAGTATATATATTTATTCGACATAATGTTTGATATCGTGGAAAAGAATACCTCAATGTGGAGAAATCAATCAGAATCACAGTCAGCAATTTCAGATAAACTTCGTAGAGTTTCTTCGAACTTATCGTTTTTGAACAAAAGGGAAGCTCAGAGAAAAACATCAATGGTAAGTTTATTATAATTTGTAATATAGGATTTGAACGTTTCTTGGATGTTCTTTTAAAAAATTGAAAAAAAAAATTGGATAAATTGTTAGAAAAAGAAATTTTCATCTTTGATTTAAATAAAGTAATTTTTTGGGCACCTGTTATATGGTAAGACAGTGAGATCCATAGTTTTGGGATAGAATAGGCCCTGTGTGTGGATCGGGATATGAATGGATGGATCACAGGTGCCCACAAAATTACTTTATTTAAATCAAAACTGAAAATATATATTTCTAACTATTTATCAATTGATTTAACATTGATCTTGGTATAATGCTCCTAAAATCTTACAGAAGGATGTGGTTTATTTTTCCTAGTGAAATATTGTTTTTAGGTTATATAGCATACTGTACCAAATTACACGAGAAGGCCTAAATAATATCTTAAATCGGCACTTTTGAACCAAGATTAATATTTTAGTTGTATGATTCAAAGATAAAACGAAAACAGGCTTCGGGGAAACAATAAACGTTTGAGGGGGAGGGGTCGGAGCTGGAAGATTTTGATCCGAGCACGTACATTTCAAGCTCTGGTGAAGAAGTATCATACTAACAGAATGTGACAACAAATCTAACGATCTACAAAAAATTATTATGCACCGCTGTTTGACTGAAAGCAATATCTGGCTTGCTCGTCAGTGGGAAAAAAATATCTTACACAAAAAAATCTTGCAACATCCCCCCCCCCCCTTCAAAAGTTAAATGGTCCCCCCCCCCTTACTTAATTTTTGCTTTGGATCCCCTGAATCTCTGGTTGATTTATTTGTGTATGGTAAATATGGCAACGTATACATGTCATATAATTTCGGCAAATCGGAGTGCGCCTTTAATGATCAGCTGCGTTCTGTGTGGTATTTGTTCGACATTTGAAATGAAAGTATTGACCATGAAACAACTTTTTATTTACACACAAATATTCTCAGAAGTGAATTCTCGATTTGCATTTTATCGAAAAGCCTCTATCCGATGAATAAAAATATCAGAGAAAATGACTTTTTTATCGATTACGACTAGAATATAGTGATATGTTCGGCTTTACTCACCGAATTCACAATAAATACCACTTATTAACCGAGAGTGAGGTCATTACAGGGAAATCTCAGACCGAGGTATTGTCGTATTGACCGAGCGATAGCGAGGTCAATACATCAAGACCGAGGTCTGAGATTTCCCTGTAATGACCGAACGGACGAGGTTAATAAAGTTATTTATTATATGGCTATTTTAAAAAGCGAGAAAAAGTAATATTTTTTTGCTATTTTACGACGCGCGCGCGTTGCTTTCAAATGGCTTCCCAGTAGTTTTACTCAAAAAGAGCGGGTTGTCAGAAACCGGTTTGTTTTCATTCAGCATGCGATGGCTGCCTCAACAAACCTACAGAAATGTTAATGCAAAAATATTGAAATTACTGGAGCTTTCTTCATTCCAAATCAAAGATCGTTTAAAGAAAAAGGATTTTG
The DNA here is from genome assembly GCA_949775045.1 of Metridium senile. Classification (NCBI taxonomy): domain Eukaryota; kingdom Metazoa; phylum Cnidaria; class Anthozoa; order Actiniaria; family Metridiidae; genus Metridium; species Metridium senile. Next base: position 20,978,767 of record OX459097.1, on the reverse strand, counting down.
TTTGTATCTGAACATCAAAGAAAGTCAAGAAACAAAAAACAAGTTTTAAAAAGGATTTTAGCTGACATAAACAAGTGAACGATGTTGTTGAAACGAGTTGAAATTGGTCGTTCTCCGGTGGACGTTTGCATCGGGAAATAGAGCCTACGGAAGCTTATTTTTCGATAAACAATAATAAGAACTTAAATCGAAATCATTGTCAACTGTTGAAGGAATTTAACTCGAGGGAATTTATATTTGTCTGTGTCATATTCATGAAGAAGATGAAATGATGAGGATCGCTGACAAGACTTTGAATCGAGTAAATCGTCCTTTTGAAGATTTTTGAGCCTTTTGAATGCAGAAAAAGAAAGACAATTACACTTCCTGACTTCAAAAACTATGTTAACTTTAGTAGAAAAACTTTCGTGAATTTTGAAGCTTTTTAAAAGTGAGTGAAAAGCAACGACATGGATAGACAAAAGATAGCTCAAATCACCGCCGTGTTGTTCTCACAACCTATGAAATATATTTATTCTCTCGTGAGTTTTTGCAATATCGATTTGATTTTCTCAACTTTTGCTTGTCCAAATGTTTGCAAAAACAACCAATGCTTGCCACTTAGCCTTGAATTAAAGTTTTTATTATTGTTTATCGAAAAATAATTGTAGGTTTTTTTTTTTTTTTCACCTCACGTTAGCTACCGATCCAGCCGAGAAAAAATAATGACCGGTCATTATGTGTCAGCAACCAATCAGAGCGCGCGGAATTTTGATGCCATATAATAATGAGTTTTAATTATTCCTATATATACTCCTTTTTTAATAGTGATGAATTATGTATTTGACGAATAAAACGGAGTCAAGGTTTTGAATCATCAATATATTCACTGAGCCTTATAGGTGGATAATTGTTTTAGTATAAATACATGTACAAATGTAATTCTTTAAAAAGGGAAAATAACCAGTCTTAGGGGCAGTTAATATGATGGCGATAGCTGTCCCTGTTAGGGCCTGTTTATATGGAAGCGAGTTGTCCCTGCTAGCCGGGATAACTCTATTGTCTTGAACTCCCCGGGGAACACAAAACAATAGAGTTATCCCGGCTAGGAGGGACAACTCCCTTCATATGAATAGCCCCTTAGCCGAGATAACACTATTGTTTTGCGTTCCCCGGGGGACTCAAAACAAAAGAGTTATCTCGGCTAGAAGGGACAACTTGCTTCCATATAAACAGGCCCTATTTATAAGAAAAAGCTGTTCATTCTTATTTCTATAGCTAAAAGAGCGCGAAACATTGTAGGTGATTATCGAGCAAATACTAAAACGTCTTATCTCTGAGCTAAATTTTTGTTGATCTGTGATAGGATTGTAAAAAACGAAAAATAATTTTGATAACACGAAAAGTCGAAGGGACGAAAGATCCAGCATTCGAGATCGATTTCTTGTCCTGTATTTCTATATGCTTTCAGTTTCTATTCTAGTAGCTGCAATGTTGTTCTGAGAGCCGGTTGTACGCGAAGGGTGGACAAAGTTATTCGCGGATAGAATTTATCCACTGCACAGGTTTTTTATATATTTTATCGGCTGGATAAGGGTTTATCCGGTGGATATGATAGCGCTATTCAATCTTCGTACAACCAGCCCCTGAGTGATAGCAATGTAATTAAATAAGTATTTTTTGTACTTTTTTCATGATCACCTGTTAACCGACTATAATTGCGAGTCATGCAGAAGTCAGATTTATTCATACAATCTTTTCGAAATTACCTTTTTTCATCGATCGAAATTTAGATATGATTGTTTAGACTTTAACCCATCTCGTTTGACAATTATAGTGTTATAGTCCATCTGTTCAGTCCATCTGTATGCTTTTTCTGTAATAAAGTGGAAATATTGGAAGGACGAGTGCTCAAATCATTTCTCTTCTCTTGATAAAGAAAAAGGTTCAGCTCTCGATAACTCCAAAGTATGTTTTGTCTTGTTTTCTCATTTAAGGTATCATAGAACACAAATCGGTCACTTTGTTTGAACTCTCCTGGCGCGCTTGATTTCCCGCTAAAAGTATAACAAGTATACATTTTCTGAAAGGTTATCTCACAAAGAATACGAATATATTTACACGGTACCGGACGAATTTTTGACTGGTTAAAAGATCGACCTGGACATGTTGTTCACACGGAACCGATCAATATTTTAGTTTTGTTCAGACGAGACCATCAGAAACGGGCAATTGTAAGGTTTGTCAGTGGTTTTAACATCTGCCCATGCGCACTAGGCTTTTTGACCGGGCCGGCTAAAAAATCGTCCTCGATTTTGCAGGCCGAATAATTGTCCGGTTAGACGTCCAGATTATTGCACGTTTAGCGCGGTCCCGTGCGAAAATATGGAACGAACTACACCTAGTGAATTAAAAGAACTGAAATCGATAAGGTCATTCACTAGAAAACTTAAATCATTTGTAAATTAGTTATAGATATAGAGTTAAATTATTATTTAGATAGGCTATTTATTACAATTCACTTTGAATCATCTAGGTTTGTTAAAATTGCTTTTCTTTTATTTATTCATTGTTGTTATTTTGAGGGCCATGTGTATATTATCTTTAGATATTAAGTGTTACCCTCTTTAAATAAAGTATTCTATTCTATTCTAACCCGTAAGCGGAAGTAGTATAGGAGGGATGGAATTAGACCCCCGGGGTGCAGGGGTGCAGGGGTGTAGAGGGGGGAGCGAATCGGGGTGCATTCAGGGTGCGAATCGGGGTGCGAATCGGGGTGCATTCGGGGAGCATTCGGGGTGTATTCGGGGTGCATTCGGGGAGCGAATCGGGGTGCATTCGGGGTGCATTCGGGGTGCCATCGGTGAACATTCGGGGTGCATTCGAGAAATATTTATAAACGAAGCTTATTTCCGAGTAGATTATCAAGCCACGATCTAAGCTTACAAAGAAATGGCATCCATACAAGTTGACGAAGTTGAACTCGTAGAAAGTACTTTTCTTGTGGAATTGATATCATCCATCTTGAATCTGTCGTATGCCTCATTGTGTGACGTAGGGGAGGTGTTTGGGCAAACGAGTTAAAAATAAGTCAAAAGTGAGATGGAGGGGTGGTTGAATGCTAATGGTTCATTAGCATAAAATAATGGACGGTGACGTCAAACAGTCCTATTGTTGTACTTAATCCCATGCCAGCTGGCCTAACAATAACTGCCTAAACTTGCCCAAAACAACCTATTGTTCTCTCATAAAGGTGGACTTACAGTGTTTTGTTATGATTTTGCCCACCAATCATTAATGTTGAAACAAAATGGATGTTTGCTTGACTTTATTAAACAAAAATTACAACAACAAAAATATGAAATGTCAATTATAATTTTTATCATCTACGAATATATGGGTTATAAGTTTCATAATTGATAACAGTTTGTTTCGGCACTTCTTCTTTCATAAATAGCTTGTTCAGCAAATACTTTCTTTGACTTATGGCTGATTCGGTTGCCTCTTCCCAACCGTAGTCTTCCACGTTAATTAGATTTCTTTGTGTAGCCACGATCTTCTTATAAGTAGGATCTCTCTTCAAATGATGAAACCATTTCTGTTCCTCAAATAGAACCTCCCTGAGCTCTTTCCTGTAAGTGGTAACCAAGGCATTATGCGCTTTTGCGTGTGCTACTTCATCACTATCCCCATTTTGCTTATAATTCTGCACCAGAGATCTCCATTCTTCCTTATGCCTTTCTATAGCTTTATCTTGCATTCTTTCCCAGACATCGATTTCTTCATCAAAATCCTCCTCATCACCCTCATGACTATCTTCAGAAGAAAGGGATTCATTATGATTCTCCTCAACACTTTCGTTATCACTATGCAAACTTTCATTTTCATAATAGTTGGATTTTGACATGCTGCTGCTCTTAACTGCTCTAAGGTCACTTCTCAAATAAAGAAATAGCCAGGGTTAGCCCCTTTTATAGTGTAACTGTCGTGGGATTATTATGTGATTAATTGAGAGAATTTCATTTTCTGTTTTACAAGGTTGTTTCCGCTGACCAGTGACAAATGAAGAAAATAAAAACTTGATTAAAAAGTAATGACCCTGACGCGACTCGAACACGTAACCTTCTGATCTGGAGTCAGATGCGCTACCATTGTCTTCCTATGAATTCCCTATCATAAATATCAATATCTTACTCAAAATTCACACCGACCTGACATCGACCTGTTATCAATCTGACATCGACCTGACATCGACCTGTTATCGACCTGTCATCGACCTGACATCGACCTAACATCGTCCTGTCATCGGCCTAACATCGACCGGACATCGACCTGACATCGACCTGTCATCGACGTGACATCGACCTGACATCGACCTAACATCGACCTGTCATCGACCCGACATCGACCCGACATTGACCTGTCATCGACCTGTCATCGACCTGATGACCAATACATAATTTCAATACATTTACAGGCTCATAGTAAGCTAGCGTAGAGCCGATTTAATTTATAAATAGATTAAAACAGTTAATCAACACTTTTAGATATAAGTTATAATATTTTCCATTTTAGTTTTCTTCTCTGTATCGTTTTTGATTCTTTCTTCCTTAACTGATTACAGTTTTGCTTTCTTGGTATGGTTTGATGATAAATGATGTCAGTTTTATGTTGTTGTTGTTGTTTTTGTTGTTGTTGTGACGTTTTGAAGCAAGCCTTTGAACTTTTTGCCGATTCATTCTCTTGATAATTCATCACTTTGACTTTTGGTTGTAATTTAGCTTCTTGTAGATATTTTCTCCTTTCATCATAATCCAATAAATGCACATCAGTAAGATGATTTGATAGTTTTACAAGATATTTTGCACCGCATCCAGGAATCGGACAATCACGGCAGACTCTGTTGACCATGTTTACAACTGGAGGTTCTAACGCAGAATAATAACTTTGTTAAAGTTTTATATTTTTATAGAAAACTTTTACAAGGACAAAAAGGACACTGGGCAAAGGACAGAAAGGACATTATAAGGACATTCAGGACATATCAAGGACATTCGGGTCAAACCGGACAACTAACTGGCATAGCTATTTTCACTCCTAAATCACCCCTAATCACATTTCAAGCTTGATAATGAATTTATTGATAAAATAAACGATTTATCGTTGATTATCGATCAAATGAAATATGCTTTGATTTTGATTTAGCATAACGAAGTTAGCATTAGTAATACCATAAAATGTCAGGTTCATGTTGTTGTTGTTTATCTTGTTATCGTATTTTAAGAGAAAGTACATTTATCTTTGATCATGCGCGAACGGGCCAAAATGAATAAGAGAGACCGAGAGAGCAAATAAAGCCCGCGACGGTCCGAACTGGCCCGAATCAGCCCGAACCGGCCCGATGGCCCTTACGGGCTTTATTTGCTCTCTCGGTCTCTCTTATTCATTTTGGCCCGTTCGCGCATGATCAAAGATAAATGTACTTTCTCTTAAAATACGATAACAAGATAAACAACAACAACATGAACCTGACATTTTATGGTATTACTAATGCTAACTTCGTTATGCTAAATCAAAATCAAAGCATATTTCATTTGATCGATAATCAACGATAAATCGTTTATTTTATCAATAAATTCATTATCAAGCTTGAAATGTGATTAGGGGTGATTTAGGAGTGAAAATAGCTATGCCAGTTAGTTGTCCGGTTTGACCCGAATGTCCTTGATATGTCCTGAATGTCCTTATAATGTCCTTTCTGTCCTTTGCCCAGTGTCCTTTTTGTCCTTGTAAAAGTTTTCTATAAAAATATAAAACTTTAACAAAGTTATTATTCTGCGTTAGAACCTCCAGTTGTAAACATGGTCAACAGAGTCTGCCGTGATTGTCCGATTCCTGGATGCGGTGCAAAATATCTTGTAAAACTATCAAATCATCTTACTGATGTGCATTTATTGGATTATGATGAAAGGAGAAAATATCTACAAGAAGCTAAATTACAACCAAAAGTCAAAGTGATGAATTATCAAGAGAATGAATCGGCAAAAAGTTCAAAGGCTTGCTTCAAAACGTCACAACAACAACAAAAACAACAACAACAACATAAAACTGACATCATTTATCATCAAACCATACCAAGAAAGCAAAACTGTAATCAGTTAAGGAAGAAAGAATCAAAAACGATACAGAGAAGAAAACTAAAATGGAAAATATTATAACTTATATCTAAAAGTGTTGATTAACTGTTTTAATCTATTTATAAATTAAATCGGCTCTACGCTAGCTTACTATGAGCCTGTAAATGTATTGAAATTATGTATTGGTCATCAGGTCGATGACAGGTCGATGACAGGTCAATGTCGGGTCGATGTCGGGTCGATGACAGGTCGATGTTAGGTCGATGTCAGGTCGATGTCACGTCGATGACAGGTCGATGTCAGGTCGATGTCCGGTCGATGTTAGGCCGATGACAGGACGATGTTAGGTCGATGTCAGGTCGATGACAGGTCGATAACAGGTCGATGTCAGGTCGATGTCAGATTGATAACAGGTCGATGTCAGGTCGGTGTGAATTTTGAGTAAGATATTGATATTTATGATAGGGAATTCATAGGAAGACAATGGTAGCGCATCTGACTCCAGATCAGAAGGTTACGTGTTCGAGTCGCGTCAGGGTCATTACTTTTTAATCAAGTTTTTATTTTCTTCATTTGTCACTGGTCAGCGGAAACAACCTTGTAAAACAGAAAATGAAATTCTCTCAATTAATCACATAATAATCCCACGACAGTTACACTATAAAAGGGGCTAACCCTGGCTATTTCTTTATTTGAGAAGTGACCTTAGAGCAGTTAAGAGCAGCAGCATGTCAAAATCCAACTATTATGAAAATGAAAGTTTGCATAGTGATAACGAAAGTGTTGAGGAGAATCATAATGAATCCCTTTCTTCTGAAGATAGTCATGAGGGTGATGAGGAGGATTTTGATGAAGAAATCGATGTCTGGGAAAGAATGCAAGATAAAGCTATAGAAAGGCATAAGGAAGAATGGAGATCTCTGGTGCAGAATTATAAGCAAAATGGGGATAGTGATGAAGTAGCACACGCAAAAGCGCATAATG